>CAUYUJ010000857.1:66797-98643 GCA_963575745.1 Prorocentrum cordatum
AAAGCTCGGGAGTCACGATCCACCCCAAAGATATTATCGACACCAAGGCTCGGTGCTGGCAGGAGCTCTGGGCTCCACATCCTGTCGATCGAGATCGTATGCAGCGGGCTTTCGAGGCAGCGCGTGCTGCAGCGGAGCTGGAGCCGATGGAGCCCATCACTGAAGGGGACATCCGTCGAGCGGCGCACGCTATGAAGGCCACCACAGGCCTCGGCGCTGATCGGATGACGCCGATCGACGTCGAGAGGCTGCCGTCGGAGGCGCTGGTGGAGCTGGCCGAGCTGCTCAACACCATTGAGCGGACGCTGGCGTGGCCGCACCAGACTCAGCTCATTATCGGCAAGCTCCTGCCGAAGAAGCTGAGCGGCGACCGCGTGATCGGCCTGGTGTCGTTTCTGGGGCGTTTGTGGTCGCTCATACGAGAAGGTCATGTTCGGCATTGGAGCAATCTGGTGGAGGCGGATTGGGACGCTGCCATCGCGGGCAACGCATCGCTCCGCGAAGCGTTCCACCGCACCCTGCAGGAGGAAGTGGCAGGGGCCCTGGGGACTCCCCATGGCCACGGCCTCCTGGATGTGAAAGGATTCTACGACAGTATTGAATGGGATATTCTGACGGATGTGGCATTAAAGCTGTCTTTTCCTCCTGTTATACTGTTCTTAGAGCTTTCCCGATGTATGGTTCCCAGAGTGGTTGAACAAATGGGAGCGGTCAGTGAGCCCTTTTTGGCTACATGCAGTATTATTCAAGGTTTAAGATCTGGAACCCGATTTGCGAAGTGTATGACCCATTATGTAATGGCCAAACTCAGTTGTTCCCATCAATATGTATCTCATCGTCTCTGGATCGATGACCTTTCGCAAAGTTTAGCTGGTTCTCGACAAAAGGTTGTTTCATCACTCTCAGCCTGTTTAGCGGACACGGCGGATGAGTTAAAAAAGGTGAAGTTGCAGATTGCGCCCAAGTCCTGTGTGGTCTGCTCTCACCACGGCGACGCGAAGGAGATTGTTCGTCGTATGCGGCGCCGAGGATGCACGGTCCAAGCTCGACTACAGGCAGGGTTCCTCGGAGTTGACTTGGGCGGAGGCAGGAGGGCGGCCAGAGAAGTACGGACCAAGCGGGGGCTCAAACAGAAGAAGCTCCACGCGAAGGTCGTGCGTTTCGCCAGGGCGTCCAAGCGCTACAGGGTGACGTCCAAGCTCGAGCGCCTGGGTGCCCAGGCAGCAGGCACGTACGGGCAGGCTATCCACGGTGCGTATGGGCAGAAGCTCCAGCAGTGTCGGCGTGGGCTTGCAGCAGTCAGTAGTGCAGGAGGTGAGGGAGTTAGTATCACATCTCTTCTGTCGATTCGGGCCCCGGGCCAGGATCCAGGGGTTAAAAACTCCCTCATGAGGTTATAGCGCTGTGGCTGCAGCAGTGGTTTGCTCATCCTCACATTCGCCCATCGGTGTGCCGTGCATGGCCGATGGTGCTTCAGAGGATGGAGGCTATGCCACCGTCTCGCCGTTCCAGATGGGCAAGGGGGCCGATGTCAGCAGTCATCCTCGCGTTGTTAGAGCGAGGTTGGCATCCTGAGACCCCTACCAAGTGGCATCTGTCGGACGAGATCGCGCGGAAGTTCCCCGAAGCTGTTTATCACGAGCAGCCGGCACTCAACAATGTGAAGGCATTTTTCGGTGATTTTGATCAGTCAGCGGCTTCTCAGTATTGGCAGCATGCGTCACGGCACTTCTGTGGTGGTGGTTTGCAGGGTGGAGTGGACAATATTTCCTTGGGATGGCTGCTCAAATATCTCGAAGCTCTTCCTCGCGGAAGGAGGTTGGCGGAGGTCATGGTTGCCATCTGTGCTGGAGGATCATGGCCGCGCGAGCGGCGAGCAGCCGCCGCCGCCAGGCTGCAGATCTGCCCTCTGTGTCCTCGCTGTCGTCAAGCAGTAGAGTCGCCTTACCATCGAAGCTGGAGTTGCGAGAAGAATGTCGAAGCCGAAGCATCTCGTCAGTCTGACGACCTGCCTCCAGCCGCAGCAGCTCAGCATGAATGTGATCAGGCGTTCTGGCTGCGTGGTTTGATTCCCCGAAGTTGGACGACGGTCACTCCCCCTTGTGCGGGGGAAGCGTGGATAGGCAGTGGAATGTTTCGCAATGGAGTTGTCGACGATGCAGCACGACCAGGGGCACCGTCTCAACCAGTGGTGTTCTTTGGTGATGCCTCGGGAGGGCCTGGCTCCAGGGATCCTCGTCTTAGACGCGTGGGCTGCGGGTTGGTGCTAGTCAACAGCGAGGTGGGCCTCACCATCCAAGGCATCATCATGGGCCCGCTGCCAGGCAACCAGACGGTTCCCAGAGGTGAGCTGTGCATGTTGTGGATGGCCATTCGTGTATCAGTGGGCCATCTAGTTTATATTGCGGGCAATCAGGCTGTGTACAACGGATGGTACGACAAACAATGCGTGTATCCAAGTGGTGAGTCTGCTGATTTGTGGGCTCGTATCGGAGAAGAGTTGCGACGGCGACCCCCGGAACATATCATTGCACTCTTTGTCAATTCTCATTTGTCGGCCGCTGAGGCGGTAGCTGCAGGAGTTCCCAGTTGGTTAGTATGCGGGAATGCTATGGCTGATGTCGCCGCTGGTGAGGCGGCGAAACTGGCCAGGTTACCCCGAGCGGATCGAGCCCGCGTGGCGCAAGTGGAACAGCGCACCTTCTTGGTACGCATGAGGCTGCTGAGGGCGGCCATCGACGCGATGGAGGCGGAGGGGGCTCTCGTGCGGGCCCAGAAGGACTGCCGCAGAGGGGTTCTGAGTGAGGGAGGGCCCCGTTCTCCTCCTCCTCCTCCCCCGCCTCCTCCTGTGCAGCTTTGCTTGCCGCCGCCGTGCCCCGAGGCTGTGTCCATCCTGTCCAGTTCACACGCTCTGGGCGACTCGGGGCGTCGGTGCCGCAGGTGTCGTGGCTCTGCGTCGATTTCTGAGTGTCGCAAGTGGAGAGCGTCGCCGTGTTTCAAGCTTGTGGCTCTGGACTATGCGTTGAGATCCCTTCCCCAGGGGGCGGAGTTGCACATCGCTGGGGGGTGGGTGCACAGGTCTCACAAGCTTAGATATCATCAGGACGTCAATGTTTGGTTCTGTGCTGTGTGTGGCATGTTTGCAGATCACCAGTTGCTTGGGTTGGGGAAGCAATGCGTGTATAAGACCACCCCGACTCGAGCAAGCTATTTTGCCAGAATCGGTGATTCGTTGTGGCCTAAGGCCTTTACGGCAGCTCAGAGGGCCAAGAGAGTCCAGAAGGGGCTCCCCGTCTAAGGCGTCAGAGATTGGACATCGTCCAGGGACTCTTACTCTTATCCTTATTCCTTATTAGAATCTACTCCTACTCCCCCCTCAGGCCGGCTGATAGGGGCCCCATCCGGGTGGTCCCATCCTAATTTGTAAAAAAACAATACAAAATCAACATTTTTCTTACTTTTTCCTCTCGACATGGGCGTCCTGTCGTCCACGGCGATAATCCATTGCAAAAAATACCACAAAGAGCACATGCGCGCGTTCATGTCATAATCCTACCGAACACCGTGTGTTTGCAAGCATTTCAACATAAAAACATCAAAAACCCAATGCTTTTTCACAAAAATTCTACACATTTCCTGCCCGGGCTCTCTTGCTGAAATCATCGGAAAACCATAGGAATCTTAAGAATTCTGTCAAATCCAGCGATTTCACGTCATCGCGCGGTGCACTCGCGATGCTCTGTCATGCACCCAGGCCGCGAATCCTGTGCAAAAAAATACCACGCGGGCGACATGCGCGCGCGTCGCCGCGAGCGCATGCTCAAATCCTTCTAGAGTCGTCGCCGTCATTGGCACCGTCGCATGGACGTCCTGTCGTCCACGTCGCAAAATGCATGGCAGGAATGGGACCCGGCTTACCGGGCCGTTCTCGACACGGCCACCTCTGGCTTCCTGCGGTGTACCGGGCCATTCTCGACTCGTCTGGCAATGCGTGCGCGGCATTCAACACGCGCTCGCCAGTTCCCGTCGGCAACCGCCATCGCCGCGGCCGCATCAGCTGTGCCAGACCGGCTGGCCGGTGTGACTTCGGCCCCCAGTTGTGCCAGCTTTGCTTCTTATGTTGTGGGAGGGCGGGTGGGACTGGGCATGCCATGCTTGACTCGCTACGAGCTGGCTAGCTTGACCTCTCTACTCTTACTCTTTTCCTCCTCCTCCCTCCTCCTCCTCCTCCTCCTCCTCCTCCTCCTCCTCCTCCTCCTCCTCCTCCTCCTCCTCCTCCTCCCCCTCCCCCTCCTCCTCCTCCTCCTCCGCCTCCTCCTCCTCGTCCTCCTCTTCCTCCTCTTTGTCGTCCTCGTCCTCCTCTTCCTCCTCGTCCTCTTTCCTCCTCCTCCTGGTTTCTGCCCGAGGGCCTGGGGGCGGACAGACCGCCGCAGGCTGCCCTCGGGCGGGGGCTATCGCGCTGCCATCGGAGGCGGCATGGCATAGGCGCCTCCGCCGCGAGCGCGCCTCTGTTCGCGCCTTGCTGCGCGCGTGGCGGGGATCGCCTTCGCCCCGCCAGCGCTGCCGCCTGGAGGCCGCTGCGGCGCTGCTGGACAGCCACCACGGATCGGCGACGCCGTCCCCGCGCGCCACGGCATGGCCGCCGCGGATGGAGGCGCGCGCCTGGCCTGCATGCGCTGTGGCTGCCGGAAGAATGAAACGTGGTGGAGCTGGTGCGGCCACTGCAAGAGGCCGTTGGTTCTAGGCCAGCCTGGCGGCGCTGGCACTGGCGGCGCTGGGGGCGGCTCTCGCAGGGCCTCCAGCCGTGGCCGTGCGGCCCGCGCTGCCGCCCTGGCGCACCGCCGCAGTCGGCCCCGACGGCAACGACGCCGTCCAGCAGCCTGCGCCCAGAGGCCGCCCCTCCCCAGGTGCGGGTGCTGGAGGGGCTGCCGCAGGTGGCACTCCCGGCGTGGGGGGGCGCCCACGCAGCAGCAGCCCGGGCGTCCGCATCTCTGGCGAGGCTCAGGCCCTGGAGGCCGACGTGGACTCGGATGAGGCCAAGCTGGCCGAGCTGGCGGAGCTCCTCCGCCGAACGGGCGACGGGCCAGGCGAGGCCAAATACAAGCGGCAGTTGGACGAGCACAGGGCCAAGCGCTTGGCCAAGCCAGCTCCGAGGCTGGCGCTGCGCGGGGCGCGGCTGCTGCAGCCCTTGACGCAACCCCCGCCGTCGCCGACGGGCTCCAGCAGCGCTTCGCCCAGGCCGCGGAACACGTCGCTAAGTGCACTGCGGCCCTCGACGGCGCCACTGCGGCCTACGCCAGCGCGGTGCAGACCCCGGCCGCCGCAGTGGCGCCCGCCAGTGAGGTCGCGGTCCCCACCCTCAGCATGTCGGCGGTCCTGGAGGGCAAGGCGGTTTGGGCACTGGACGACGAAGGCCCGTCGGCCTGGAGGCCCTCGAGGATTATGTCGTCGACGAGAGCGATCGCCAGGAGGCGCAGCGGTGGCGCGAGCAGCTCCAGGCCAAGTTCGCCACCATGGCCAAGGAGGCTTTCGACCAGTTCCAGTCGGAGGCGCAGGCGCTGGAGAAGGCACGCCGCGAGCAGCAAGCGGGGGCGCCTCAAGTCCAAAAAGAGGCGCGCGGCGGAGAGCGCGCCCCCGCCCGCCAATGACGCCAAGGAGGGGCAGCCTGGGCCGCCCTCTGGCGGCGCGGGCGCTGCCGAGCCCCCGGGTACTTAAGCTGCGCGCGTAGGCGCCCTCGTCTCCAGTGTGGTGTGCTGTGCCGGCGGCTCGCGTCAGCCACCGCGTAGGGTTGCTATTCAGTTGTGGAAGTCAACTAATGGAGAGGAAGCATGCTGCCGAATCATCTCCAGATGTCCAAACAATGTTTCAAACATGTTTTGAATAATGAAAGCATTTTCTTTTTATATATAAAACATGCTTATACCATGTTTCCGACATTGTAAACACACTTTGAGTTCAATGATCGGACTGTTAGAGTGTCCATTGTTGTGGCATCTACAACTTGGGCCCCTTCAGTAAGACGAGTTTCTGATCGTCTCTCAGGTGGCGCTGGGCGCAGTTGGGGGAGACCAGACTTCCTTGCGCACGGTGGAGACAAAGCGACGGGGGTATTCCTTGGGATTTGGGCGTTGCGATGGTCTCACGCCCCGCGTTTTCGTCACTATTCGGACCCAGGGGGCCCTCACATATGGATCTTCAAGCAGTGGCGAGGCGTCCTGGCTTGCCTATCGCCCCACCAAAGAATGTTCCAATTACCTTTTTGTGGTCTGCGCGAAACGTTCTTAGAACAATTCTGGCCCAGACTGTTTCTTTCAACGCATCGGGCTTATGTTCTAAGAACATTGTTTTTGTATAACATGTCTGGGTTCGACCAACATGTCGTGGTAGGCCTACAGGAATGCTGGGACGGTCGGTCCCTGCTCAAACTCTGGCGTTTCCCAATGGCGCAGGAAGATGGCTAGGAGGGGGAGAATCACACAGACACAATGAATCTGTGACCCCCCAGGAAAATATAGGAGCAGATTCCTGGGAAGTGGGGGGGGGAGATGAAAGCTGAGAACAGGTGGGAAAACATAGGGGGATCCTGGGCTCTGTGTCTATGCACCTGTGTGTCCCTGGGCCACTTGCGATGGGGTCTGGGGCTCCAGCCGTGACTTGTCCCTCCGCTGCAGTTTTTTTTGGTTGCGCAGCGTCGGATCTCCCGGGGCTCCACACGCCGTGGGGCAACCCCGACGGGAGCGCGTTTTGGGGGGCAGTCTTCGGCAAGACGGACCGAGAGACCCCACACAGTCCAGCGTCAACCGGACAACACGGGAATCAGCATTATTATGCGCCCTATGGACATCCTCTTCTTTGTTTTAAGCTCTTTCTCGCAAGTCACGCCCACTTGTCCTCCAAGGTCGGGGTCCGTGGCGATACCAGGTTGGGGGCAGTTTTCGGCCACCGGGGGGGTGGGGGCCAACGCCAGGTCTCCCGGGGTTGTCACAGAATCAGGGGCCACGAGAATCTCAAAGATCCAATTTATCGAGAAAATCAAGGCGGAGGCTGTGCGCCGTGTTCGGCCTATAGAGACCCTCGCCAGGCCCCGGGACCGTCGAAAAACGACTCAGGATGAAAAACCGTCCCTGGGAAAAGAAATTGTCTGGACTGCCCGTGACACCGTATTGAAACAATTACGACATCGGATCTCAGGGGCTGCTATATCGCATCGAAGGAAAATCTGGGGAGGCTTTTCCGAAAGGGCTTTTCCCTAGGGGGGGTCCGGATCCCCGCTGGGTTGTCCAAGGGGTTGTCCGAGGCAGGTCTTGTCCGAGTTGTCCTGGGGGTTGCCTGGGGTTTGTTGTTGATCGGATTTTTCTCCATTGAACATCGTAGGGGAGGCCCCCTGTCCCGCCCAGGAACACGTGGCTTTGCTAATTATCGGGCGCCTGTCCTCGATCCATCGACGCAGTGTTGCCGATTTCAAGTCCATGTTTTCCCCACCTGAACCAGTAGGTAGGGCAGCGCCCTGTCAGGAGCAGGATGCACGGTCATGGCAAGACAGCGTATGCATTGTATGGCCGTGGCAAGATAGCATGCACGGCCGTGGCATTCATCATCGCTGTTGAAGGGGTCTGAAGGCAAATTCAAATTTGTCATCTTCCTCTTCCTCCCGCGTCTCATCCATCCCTCCTCCTCCTGCCTCCTCCGTACGTCCGTCCCCCGGTCGGTCCTTCCCCTCTTTATTCGTCCTTCCTTCCCTGTCAATTCCTTCCTTCCCTCCCCTTCCCCAGTGGGCAAAAGACCTCCAAGGCCCACATCAGCCGCGCCCTGCGTCTAGACAGGTCGCAGATTCCTTATGCGACCGTCTGTCGTGTGCTTCCCAGGTCCCGCCACAACTCGTGATGTAGTTTGGGAGACGTAGGTGGGAATGGGTCACGCGGATTCGCACGCGACTTCAAGTGTGTATGTGATGGGCAGTTGCATTAAAACAGGACTGTGGGGCAGCATGGCCGAGGCCATCGCATGGTCGAGTCGTCGCACGGGCAGGTGCGAATTCGAGTCTCGACGGTTGCCTGGCCAGGCGGATCCATCCAGCAATACGATGCCCGCATGGGCAGAGGAGCTTTTTGTGCCGAGCGGGTTGCAGCTGGCACCAGGGTCAAACACAACGCAGGTGCTGGTGGTGCTGGTGGTGCCCCCACCAGGTTCTTCGCGTGTGTCCGGAGGGGACAAAACACACAGACACAAGTAATCGTCGATTCCCAGGGAAAGGTGGGAAATATGGGAAGCGGCGGAGCAGACGATCATCCAGAACGTCTGGAAAATTTAAGGGGAACCTGGTCGCAGGCCTGGATGTTGACACCAACACCAAGATCGGCGGCGTGCCTCCACCGAGGGAAGACGGTCCCGATCTCGGTGATGGTGGTAATATTCTGGCTGCCAAGGTGACCGAAATGTTGCCACCAACGCCGAAATCTAGGATCATCTGCCCCATGTGGGGGCAATCCCCCGTGCTGGCGTTGGTGCCGAATTCCAGGCCTCCAACCTTGGGGTGTGTATCTGCTTGCCTGCGTGTCCCTGGGCCCCCTGTCAGTTTGGGCTCCTCCCCTTCTCCCCCTTCCCCAACCCCTCCTCCTCTTTCTCCGTCCTCCTCCGTCCTCCTTCGTCCTCCTCCGTCCTCCACCTCCGCCTCCTCCTCCGTCCTCCCCGCCCTCCTCCGTCCTCCTCCGTCCTCCTCCGTCCTCCTCCTCCTCCTCCTCCTCCTCCTCCTCCTCCTCCTCCTCCTCCCCCGGCCCGGGAGGCGTGCCCGCCTCCCCAGGGGGGCCTCGGGCCTTCGGCGAGGGGAGGCCCGCGCTCCTGCGGCCCACGGCCGCGACGGCCTCGCGGTCGGCGCCGCTCACCCCGAGAGGGTGGGCGACGGTGACGGCGGCGGCGGCGGCGGCGGCGACGGGCCGTCGACGACGGGGCTCGCGCTCTTTTGACCCATAGGGGGCGTTCCAAAGAAGGGAGTTGCCATCTCTAGGAAGGCACCAGCCACACACCAACACCGATCCTGGCCAGGATCACCCTAGGCCCAGGATCGGTGTATACGCCCTCCTGCCTTGCGCAAGAAGGCATATGCACCGATCCTGGGCCCAGGCTGATCCTGGGCCCAGGATCGGTGTTGGTGTATAGTTGGTGCCCTCCGAATCTCTTCCGCCGGCGGAAGGGAGGCGGAAGTACAAAACGTGGCCGCCTCTGCCGGCGGAAGCCGGCGGAAGCTCGGCGGAATCTCGGCGGAAGGTGGTGGCGGACGTAAAAGATGTGCCCCCAAGAGATGAAAACAAGTTTGGGTTCGGGGTCTTCGAATTCGCCACCATTCTTGTGGCCATGGTTTCAATTGCGAATGGGAGATTGCCGCCCCGTCCCCTAGCGCAGGTTCCAATAGGTGGCGCCCCCCCCCCCCCCCGGCGTCGGCAATGCGCGTTCGCCAGTGTGTCTCGGGTGGGGGGCTTGCCAGTGTTTGCTCCTGCCGCGCTTGAAGCTTGTTTTTGCTTTACCCGCGAGGAGACAGCGTGGTGCTGGAAGAGGCAGAGGCGCGGTTCGCGCCATCTCCCTGGGAAGCGGGCAACGGGCGGATGTGCGTGTGTGTGTGTGTGTGTGTGTGTGTGTGTGCGTGTGTGTGTGTGTGTGTGTGTGTGTGTGTGTGTGTGTGTGTGTGTGTGTGTGTGTGTGTGTGAGGATGCCACCTATGCTGTGCCTTTGTGGATGTGCGGAGTTTGAGGGGGATGTTGCTGATGCGGGGGAGGAGGAGGAGGAGGAGGAGGAGGAGGAGGAGGACGAGGAGGAGGAGGAGGAGGAGGAGGAGGAGGAACGGGCTAAATCAAGAGCGACACGTAGGTCCACTCGCTTGCAGGGTGCAGCGACGGGCGCGGAAACCTAAACGAGGACGGACCAAAATCTGTTTGCAACCATGAGTGTGTTCGTTGACTCCACGCTGGGTTGGAGTGTCGCTCACCCCCAAGTTTGCCACCGAACCCGTCCCAAGGATCTGGCCAGCGATGCGGAGGGACTGGGCTTGGTGATCCAGTGTCTTCGGGGAATCGCATTTTCGAGGCAGGACTTGCACAGATGCACCACCGGGGGACTCGATGTTCAAGGACACCTGCAGGCAGTGGGTAGTTTTATGGTTAGTCGATAGGGGCCTCGAAGATATCGACACCCACTGCCCAGTGGGGTCCAGGGATAGCGGCCCCGGCTGGTGGATGTGCATATCTAAATTTCCGCATCGCGCAAATTTCTGTTGTAGATGCTACAGAGCGCGTTTGTTTCGCCGCTTGCTTTCCCGAAAGCCTGGCTGAGCATGCGGCGAGTCCCCAGCACTCGCCACGAGCGCTCCAGGGAGCGAAGTCCAAGCAGATGTCTCGGGTCGGGCAGTAAGGGTGGGGGTGGGAAAGGAGGGGTACGAAACCAGCTGCATGCAGATGATTCGGTAGCCCCCGCTTTGCGATTTACCATTCGTCCGCCCTCAGTGTTGGACACAAGCTTCCTCTTCCTCCGCCGGCACCTTTACACATATTCCGTCGTGCTTCTATACGGTGAGGAGCTGTTCCAAAACGCCGCCCCGCCCGCCTGCAAGTTCCAGTGGGCACAACTTCGATGCGAGCTCACCTGGAGACAGGGATTGTTTTTGGACGCAGGCCCGCTTGGCATTGGCGAACTGTGTGTCTTCCAGCCATATAGTCTAAGAAGCACCAGCCCGGTATGAGCCTGCGTTTGTCTCATACGCGTTATTCCCAACCATCCTGTGGTGTTGGGTCCTCGTTTTGAAGAGAGAGCGCCCCGCGTCCCTCCTTCCTCCCGCTGCCTCCTCCCCCTCCTCCCCCCTCCTCCCAACATCATCATCGTCAGGCACACCCCTCACACGTTTCGTGGCCCCATAGGGAGCTCCACCGAAGGTCCCCGTGGGTGTGCGCGCATGCGCCCCGCACACCCATTTCGGCACACCCCTCACACGTTTCGTGGCCCCATAGGGAGCTCCACCGAAGGTCCCAGTTGGTGTGCCCGCATGCGTCCCGCACACCCATTTCGGCACACCCCTCACACGTTTCGTGGCCCCATAGGGAGCTCCACCGAAGGTCCCAGTGGGTGTGCCCGCATGCGTCCCGCACACCCATTTCGGCACACCCTCACACGTTTCGTGGCCCCATAGGGAGCTCCACCGAAGGTCCCAGTGGGTGTGCCGCATGCGCCCCGCACACCCATTTCGGCACACCCCTCACACGTTTCGTGGCCCCATAGGGAGCTCCACCGAAGGTCCCAGTGGGTGTGCCCGCATGCTTCCCGCACACACCATTTCGGCACACCCCTCACACGTTTCGTGGCCCCATAGGGAGCTCCACCGAAGGTCCCAGTGGGTGTGCCGCATGCGTCCCGCACACCCATTCGGCACACCCCACACGGTGGCCCCATAGGGAGCTCCACCGAAGGTCCCAGTGGGTGTGCCCGCATGCGTCCCGCACACCCATTTCGGCACACCCCTCACACGTTTCGTGGCCCCATAGGGAGTTCCACCGAAGGTCCCAGTGGGTGTGCCCGCATGTCTCCCAACCACCCATTTCGGCACACCCCTCACACGTTTCGTGGCCCCATAGGGAGCTCCACCGAAGGTCCCAGTGGGTGTGCCCGCATGCGTCCCGCACACCCATTTCGGCACACCCCTCACACGTTTCGTGGCCCCATAGGGAGCTCCACCGAAGGTCCCAGTGGGTGTGCCCGCATGCGTCCCGCACACCCATTTCGGCACACCCCTCACACGTTTCGGGGCCCCATAGGGAGCTCCACCGAAGGTCCCAGTGGGTGTGCCCGCATGTCTCCCCACCACCCATTTCGGCACACCCCTCACACGTTTCGTGGCCCCATAGGGAGCTCCACCGAAGGTCCCAGTGGGTGTGCCCGCATGCGTCCCGCACACCCATTTCGGCACACCCCTCACACGCTTCGGGGCCCCATAGGGAGCTCCACCGAAGGCGCCTGTGGCTGCGTCCGCATGCCTCCCCACCATCCATTTCGGCGCACCCCTCGTTCCTCACACGTTTCGTGGCCCCTGGCCCCACATCGAGCTCCACCGAAGGCCCCAGCGGAGGCTTTCGCCCCCCGTGGGCCTCTTGAAACAGTCGAACGTTCTGCCAGTGCGAGAGACCCGCCAGGGGCCCTCTGTAATGTAATTCACGCAATATCACGTGCTCTGATTCCCAACCATCCTATGGTGTTGGGTCCTCGTTTTGAAGAGACAGCGCCCCGCGTCCCTGCTCCTCCTCTCCTCCTCCTCCCCCTCCTCCCTCCTCCCCCTCCTCCCGATACTCCCATCCCGAAACGCCCTTCTGTGGCCCTATAGGGAGCTCCACCGAAGGCCCCAGTGGGAAAGTTCGCATGCAGTTCCACGTCCATTTTGGCACACCCCTCACGCGTTTCGTGGCCCCATAGAAAGCTCCACCGAAGGCCCTAGTGGGAAAGTTCCCACGCAGTTCCACCCCTCATTTCGGCGCACCCCTCACACGCCTCGTGGCACCATCCACTGAAGGCCCCATTGGGAAAGTTCGCATGCGGTTCCACTCCCCTTTTCGGCGCACCCCTCACACGGTCCGCGGTCCCACAAGGAGCTCCACCGAAGGTTCCAGTGGGAAAGTTTGCATGCAATTCCACCCCACATTTCGGCGCACCTCTCGCACGGTTCGTGGCCCCATAGGGAGCTCCACCGAAGGCTCCAGTGGGAAAGTTTGCATGCAGTTCCACCCCTCATTTCGGCACACCCCTCTCACACGTTTCGTGGCCCCATGGAAAGCTCAACCGAAGGCCCTAGTAGGAAAGTTCCCACGCAGTTCCGCCCCCCATTTCGGCGCACCCCTCACACGTTTCGTGGCCCCATAGGGAGCTCCACTGAAGGACATAGTTCCGGCCCCGATTTCGGCACACCCCTCACACGTTTCGTGGCCCCATAGGGAGTTCCATCGAAAGCCCCAGTGGCAGGGTTCGCATGCGGTTCCACCCCCCATTTCGGCGCACCCCTCACACGCCTCGTGGCACCATCCACTGAAGGCCCCATTGGGAAAGTTCGCATGCGGTTCCACCCCCCTTTTCGGCGCACCCCTCACACGGTCCGCGGTCCCACAAGGAGCTCCACCGAAGGTTCCAGTGGGAAAGTTTGCATGCAATTCCACCCCACATTTCGGCGCACCTCTCGCACGGTTCGTGGCCCCGTAGGGAGCTCCACCGAAGGCTCCAGTGGGAAAATTTGCATGCAGTTCCACCCCTCATTTCGGCACACCCCTCTCACACGTTTCGTGGCCCCATGGAAAGCTCCACCGAAGGCCCTAGTAGGAAAGTTCCCACGCAGTTCCACCCCCCATTACGGCGCACCCCTCACACGTTTCGTGGCCCCATAGGGAGCTCCACTGAAGGACATAGTTCCGGCCCCGATTTCGGCACACCCCTCACACGTTTCGTCGCCCCATAGGGAGTTCCATCGAAAGCCCCAGTGGCAGGCGGTTCCACCCCCCATTTCGGCACACCCCTCACACGCCTCGTGGCACCATAGGGAGCTCCACCGACGGCCCCAATGGCAGGGTTCGCATGCAGTTCCCCGCCCATTTCGGCACACCCCTCACGCGTTTCGTGGCCCCGTCGGGAGTTCCAACGAAGGCCCCAGTGGGAAAGTGCGCAAGCAGTTCCACACCCCATTTCGACGCACCCCTCACACGGTCCGTTGCCCTATGTAGGACTCCACCAAATGCCCCAGTTGCAGGGTTCGCATGCAGTTGCACCCCCATTTCGGCTCATCTCTCATCTGTTTCGTCGCCCAATCGGGAGCTTTACCGAAGACGATACAACCAGGCACGGAACTCACAACTGCATATGGTTGGGTCCTTCGCCAGGCTAGTTGTTTTCTAGGCCCGTGTGGGCACTATCAATTTGTTGTCCATACGTGCGAGAGGCCTTGGGTATGTACAGCTGTCGGCTATGAGTAATATATTCTAAGTAGCTCCAAGAAGCCCACGGTAGGCAGACGATGTCTTGTCGATGATGCGTTCTCCTGAAGGTATGCGGAAGCACGTCTTTGTAAGCAAGATGCCACGTGTTCGATTTGAGGTTGTGCCAATGTCTTTCCATTGCTTATGTGGCGTTCCAGCGTTGTCGCAGAGTCTGCTCTTCAGCCCTGCTAAATGCGTGAACCAGAGCTCGGTGCCCGCAGGTTCTTGCCTCCATAGAGAGCTTGTACCTAGACGAGCTGAAGCCGTTCGGCCGCATCTTGCGGAAGCGAGTTGCGGAGAGAGCGGTGCCAGCGGGCGGGGTGGTGCTGTGGGCAGGGCGTTGTTGGCAGAGGAGGTAAACGAATTGAACATTTAAAGCGCTGGTATTGAAGAAGAACATAACAGCCTGACCAGAGACTGTTGGAAGCTCCGCGACGATATCTCGGGTCTGCGCTGGGCCCCCCCTGGCGGCGCCTCCGGTGCCGCCCCTGGCGCGATCCGCGCGCCGGAGAGGGGGGTTCCTGATCCGAGAATGACGCCCGGAGCTCCGAGAGCTTTTGTGTTTATGAGTTTTGCCCTTCCTCTGTGTAGCATTTGTCAGGAGGGGAAAAAACATACAGACACAATGAATCGGCGACTCCCAGGAGGAATGGGAAAATATGGGAAGTGGGGGGGAAGACGAAAACCCAGAAACTATAGGAAAATAATGGGAATCCTGTTATTTGTGTCTATTTATTTGTGTGTCCCAGGGCCCCTTCAATTTGAAGCGCCAGCAGGAGCACGTCGGACAGGCTTTGTGCCCATTTCAGCGGGGTTGCGCTGGTTCTATTTTCAGGCGAGGCCAGTTGCAGTGTTGCTTCTCTGCGGCAGACGCAGTATTCCTACGGTCGTCACTTGGCTCGCGAATCGGCCTCTTACAAATCGTTGTGAAAATCCAGTGTTCGTCTAAACCTTGCGCGTAGTGGAATTTGTCAGATTGTTCGCATTGCTCACACCCGCGTGACAGTGGTCTCCAATTTTCCATGTGCCAGGTGCGAATTGTGCTAAGCAGAGTTTCGGAGCCTCTTCCTTCTGTTGTCGACGTCTTCTGGGATTCATTCATGGGCGCGGCGTCAACAGTGTCAGGTAGCGCTACATCGAATACGCTCCCACCTTGGCCATTGGAACCATCTCGTAGCTGGAGCTCGTCGCGAGAGTCCGCAAATCGAGGCAGCCGTCGGAATCGAACTACATGCGTGGCGCCCGCAGTGTCTCAGAACGTAGCCCCTCAGAAGAAGGTTTGTGAACGAAGCAGGTCGAAGGACAGGGTCAGTGGCCATTGAAGGCCAGGCGGGTCGCGCATGAGCTTCGAAAGCTTCCGCCTCGTATTCCGTCTACAGTCAAGCCGCACCATGAGATGAGAAGCTTTCCAACGGCACTCGTCCTTGCCCCTCGGCCCATCCTAGCCCATGGCCATGGGCCATTCCAGAGCCGCCTGCGACCTGATTCGATGCAATTCGATTCGCCGGCTGGGGTCGCAATCCCGACTTGATTCCCTTCGACTCGATTCACCGGCATCGGTTGGGTTTAGAGTCTAGCCAGAGCCGGGCGCGGCGATCTGATTTCGAATCGATTCGGGACGATGCGTCGGCGATCCGACCCGTGTCTGATCCGAGCCGAGTTCGCGACTCAAATCCATCAGGAGGGGAAAAAGCACACAGACACAAGTAATCGTCAATCCCCCGGAAAATTCAGTAAAATGTGGGAAGTGGGGGGGAAGACGAACAGATGGGGAATCTTGGGGGTTGTGTCTATTTCTTCGTGTGTCCCTGGGCCCCTTGAATCCAGCTCTGCTTCCACCGCCTGTCCACTTCGGCCTCTCGATGTGGGGCGCCCAAAGGCCCTGCGCCCCTGGCGCGCATCCTGCTGAGTCGGGTCGCGCTCTCACCCCCCCCCCCTGCTTTTCCGACCGAGGGAGCGGCAGGAATCGGTCGGGGGCAGGCGCCGGCGGGCACGCGGCCGGACCAGGAGGAGGCCGCGAGGGCTGGGCAGTCAGTGGTGTCGGGCCTGCGAGCTGACGCCAAAGCCGCCATGATCGGGCGCTGCTTCTGGGGGAGGAGTACAGTGGAGGCCAGTCCACAAGAAGCCTTCCACAAGAGGCCCAATCCTCAGACCCCAGGACGTCCACTGATTTTGGGTGTGGGAGCGTCACGCTCTCCATCGCAAAACCATCGAAACCCAAGAAACCCACGGCACCCTGGAGGCGAGCAGGGTGTTTCTTGGGGCATGGGTCTCCACTGTAAGTGGGAGCGCAGAAACGTTTAACTTTCGTGCCCCCTTTGGGCCCCGGATGGCGCCTTTGGGGCACAAAAGGTGCATACAGCTTCAACCCGCCCCCATTTTTGATCGCACCCCCCCACTGTCCGACGCGCGGCAAGGCAGGGGGTTACCTAAACTCCGGGTGAAGCTGATCCTGGATGCGGTGCTGGTGGTAATTTCTCGGTCACCTGAGACGCCCGAGCATTGCCACCAGGGGCAATCACCGAGCTCAGGAGCATCTCCCCTCGGCGGAGGTAACCGCCGATAGTGGTGTTGGTGCCAACCTTAGTGGGCCCCGGAAGCGGCAGGGCAATTTTTTCGCCGTTTCCAGAAAGCGTCTCTTGAAAATGGAAACAGCAACAGAACGGCGGCCGGAAACGGCAAAAAACGGCTCCAAGATTCGAACCGGAGCCGGAACCAGCAAAACAACGGCGACGGAACCAGCAAACAAACGGCGTCGGAACCGGCAACAAAAACGACCCTGTCGTTTCCAGGGCCCACTTAGGGTGCCAACCTATAGACCTCCGAAATCTGTTTCCGCCATCGACCAGCAGTGCCTTCTGCGCAAGGGCGCCTCTCCTCCTGACTCGCACCTGCCGTCGATCCTCCTCGTCCTCCTGCTTCGCACTCTCGGAGGTGGGTCGCTCGAGACCACGGTGGTCCTCCCGCCAGGCCCGATTCCGATCGAAATTGTTTTCTAGACCCCACCTTAGATGAAGACAAAACGGCATAAACATAAACTTTTGGAGCTCCGCACGGATTTCTTGGATCTGCGCTGGACCCCCTCTCCCTAGCGCGCGGGGCGCGCCAGGGGAGGCGCCGGGAGCGCCGCCGGGGGTCCCCAGCGCGGATCTCAGAAATCTGCGCGGAGCGCCCAAAGTTTTTGTGTATGCCGTCTTTTCCTCTTCGACTCTTCGGGGATGGACAGCACCCCCTTTAGCAACACGTGGTTTAGTGAAAACGATCTCGGGCCCAGACCTGGCGGGCGCAAGCCTGGAAAATGACGGCCGCGGTTCCCTCTCGAGAACTGAAAACGGACAACTCACTAATCGACGTGGCAGGGTGGGGGTTCTGTACACCCCCGAACTCCTGGGGTCCAACCCGACCCATTGTTTCCCAAGCGGATCTTGGGATTCCCAAAACCGTGTGGTCACAGACCGTGCGGTGACCTCGGAACCCCCAGAGACCTCACTGCACGGTCCGTCACCGCACGGCCTTGGGACCCTGGAGGCCCCAGTCGCCCAAGACATCCTCGAGGGAACGACCGCAGTCCCAAGACCGTGCGGTGACCCCGTATCCCCACCGACTCACCACGCGCTGTGGTCACCACCCCGTTTTGGGGGTCCTCGAGGAGCCAGCCGTGGCGACGAGCGGCCTCCGGGAGGAGAGGCCGAACCAAACCGCCAGTGGGGGGGCCGGCGTTGTCTCGACAGCGGCCCTCCTCCGAGACGGGGACGGATCGGCAATGAGAGGACCCCCCAAGCCTTTGGGGTGCGACCTGAGTTAGGAGAAGGAGGAGGAGGAGGAGGAGGAGGAGGAGGAGGAGGAGGAGGAGGAGGAGGAGGAGGAGGAGGAGGAGGAGGAGGAGGAGGAGGAGGAGGAGGAGGAGGAGGAGGAGGGAGGAGGAGGAGGAGGAGGAGGAGGGAGGAGGAGAGGAGGAGGAGGAGGAGGAGGAGGAGGAGGAGGAGGAGGAGGAGGAGGAGGAGGAGGAGGAGGAGGAGGAGGAGGAGGAGGAGGAGGGAGGAGGAGGAGGTAGGAGGAGGAGGAGGAGGAGGAGGAGGAGGAGGAGGAGGAGGAGGAGGAGGAGGAGGAGGAGGAGGAGGAGGAGGAGGAGGGAGGAGGAGGGGGGAGGAGGAGGAGGAGGAGGAGGGGGAGGGGGAAAAGGAGGAGGTGGGGGAGGGGGAGGGAGATTGGAGGGGAAGGAAGGAAGGGAGGAGGAGGATGGGGGAGGGAAGGCCGAACACCACCAGGGAGGACTGCCGCTGCTGCCCCGACAGCGGCCGTCCTCCGACACGGTGACTGATCAGCAATGAAGGGACCTTCAGCCTTTTGGGAACCGACCTCAGTAAGATTTTTTTGTTTTTTGTTTTATATATATATATATATTGTTTTGTTGCTGTTGTTTTTTTTCTCTCTGTAGATCCAGGCAAATCTACTTGTATGGCGTTCGCCCCCGCCCCCCCCCCTCCCCCCCCTTCCCTTCTCCTCCCTCGCCCCTCTTCCACCGAATGCGAGCGTGCAGGTGCCTTTCGACTTGCGTGACTCCCGCACGTCAGGTTGTTTTCGGCTTGCTTCAGGCTCCGCCCCCTCCGTCCATGCAAGTAAACCTGCCCAAGTCTAACAAACGGGCTCTTTTGAGGCCAAAAACATGGAGGATAAGGGGGTCTGTTCTGCAGACGTGTCGAGCCAGGTCGCCCAGAACCCGTTTCCCTAATGCACAGACGGGGACCTCAGTGGGGCTTCGTCTTCACTATGCTATTAGGGTTAGGAGGGTTCTTTCATCCTCGATGAGCGTAACCGCAGAGAAGCCCCCGCAAACAGTCCAGCGCCATCTCGGTGCGATGGGGTGCCCGAGGCCCGCTGGCTCTCCTCGAGGGTCCCCAGCGGGATGTCGGACGGCCGCGGCCCCTGCGCCAGTGTTTCGGCGCCCCCTCCTCCTCCTCCTCCTTTTCCTCCCCCTCCTCCTCCTCCGCCTCCTCCTCCTCCTCCCTCCCCTCCACCACTTGAGAACCGACGGAGATAGGATTTTCCTGAAACTGTTTCAAAAGATTACCGCCCCATCTCTTACACGGGCCAGAGAGGGAGTGGCGGGCAGGCATGGAAGATATATGATAGCGATCGTATGGCATCCGATAGGTGCATTGATGAAGCTGGTATGTTTCAACTCATTGGCGGCGAGTACCGCGCACAGGCTGGAAGAGATTTGCAGTGCACTACGAGAGTGGGAGGTGATTGCGCTGACAGGGACGCATCCGTGGGCCGGGCCAGGGCAGATGAAGACAACGAATCATAAACACCATGTGGCGCTGCAGTGTGGAGCAAAGAAGGGGCAATGTATTACTAAGGCATGCGGAACGACGTTCTTGGTGCCCAGCGAGATGATGAAGGACAACGTTTTCCGTGCACAGTACACGCCACCAGCGCAACTGCAAGGAAGAGCAGCGGGGGTGAGACTGCGTACGAGAGCTTACGACGTCACAATATTCGCCACGCGTTTGCCACCAGAAAAAGGGTACACAGACAGTGGGATAATCTCAGTGGAAATTATGAAGTGGGTGGAAGAAAAGTGTGGCGACACAGGCGGCAGATCTACTATTATAGTGGGGGGACATCAACAGTCAACTGGGAATGCGCTGAGCGGACAACAGGGACTTGGTGGTACGCAAACGCAGTTCGATCAAATCTGCGGCGGCATTGGGGCCAACGGCTACAGAGGTGGAGAACGACAACGGTGCAGCTTTCAGTGAGTCTTGTGCCCGCAGCCTTTTATCAGTAGTCACCACCTTCTTCGATGGTGGACCAACTTACTACTGCGTCAAAGACGGCAAGATACGGACGAGCAAGATCGATTAAATAGTGATACCGGCGGGAGCCTTACCACGCGTCCGAAGATGCGCTGCGTTGAGAGGAGTAGCTAACACAACTACAGAAAAGCATAGCGAGAGGACATCGAGACCATATCCCCTGGCGCATCGACATCGGATTTGATCACCAATTTCAGTTTTCTAGCAAGCACAGACAGCAACGGGCAGACACATACGTGGACCGCAACATGCTGATGGAGCGCCTGAGGAAAAGACGTATTAGAGCGGAATTCTTGGGTGCTTTCGATAACCACCTGAAGACTATTAGGCCGCAGCCAGGAGAAGCATCCGCGAGGTCATCCCGGAGTGCGATCCAGGCGGATGCTGCTGGGCCTCCAGGAGACGCATTGGCGAGGTCATCTCGGAGTGCGTGTGTGTGTGTGTGTGTGTCAGTAGGAGTCTGCCGAGCTCCCAGGAAGAGAATTGGCGAGGTTAGCTCGGAGTGCAAACCCTGAAGAGCGAACGGCAGAGGCATAATGCAAAGAGCTTCAGGGCCGACCCACAGCAGATCAGACGTGGAAGACATGGGGCGACGCAGGCAGGATAGCAATGCAAGAAAGAGTCCGTGTCGAGAAGAAACAGGAAGACACGGGGGCGTCGGCGTTCTAGTTTCTGAAGCATGCCTTTCCGGCAGACAAAGATGAAGTTGGGAGAGGACATGATGGGGCCAGGTTCGCAGGAAACATTTGAGGATATCAAGGAGGGGCCAAAGCAGACGCAAAATGCGTTGCGGAAACACGCGCCATATCTGGATGTCGAAAAGGAGAAAAGGCCGGCAGAGGAGACATGGAGGGCGTGCGAAAACAACAATTTCAGCGAGATGCACGGGCTCAAGGTAGAATATGAGAGGAATGGAAGAGGCCCATGAAACAGGCATTACTTCTAAGCGCAGACTTGGTGGGGCACATATGAATTACTAAGAGAATTGGGAAAGCATCGTCGCGATGGGGGGCCGGCAGCAGAGCTGATGGACCTAGAAGGGCACGAGAAGGAGCATGGCGAGATGATCGCCGTAAAAATGCCGCTACCATGGGCGAGGATCTGAGGGCTCACTTAGAGAGGGACAGAAAGGGGCATGCAGACATGCCGCAGAAAAAAGCGGCGAAGAGGAGAGCTTCCCCCCCGCGGGGTGGGTGGGGGGGGCGCCAGTGGAATATGATTGGGTGACTCTGGACCCCGCGGCCCACCGAAGGGCCCCGAGCAATTGAACAAGAAGCTGGGTAAGCGGAAGACGCGAGCGGCGGAGCTACGCGAGGACGAGGGGGACCTGGGCAAGCACAGCTCACTCAACAAGTGCAGGGTGGGAAGGGCGATTCGCCAGAAGAGGGGGTGGAAAACAAGGAATGCGCTGGGCAGGGCGGAGAGAGCCGACGATGGAGAAGCGACGAGGGCGGATTAGGAAAACACCACTAGGGGAGATGCGAGAAAGTTGGGCCGGGGTCGACGACGATGGAAGCATACGAGAGTTTTGAGCGCAGGAACAAGCTGGGCGACATCCTCGTTAAGTGTCGCCAGTCTCAAGCAACGCCGCTGGGCCGGCACAGATCGATGTCATTCTCTGCAGAGAAAGGCAGTGACACGCAGGGGGTTGGAGGGAAAAGAGTCATGCGTGCTTATTGCCCTATGGGAATGGCTTCCCGCGCGGGGATTCACTGCAGAGGAAAATCCCCCAAATGCCCATGCTGGGCACAGGGGGGGCTGCGAAATATGTCAAGGGGGGCCGCGATTGCATGCGTCGAGGCCGCGCAGTGGAGAACGAGACAAGCAGGGGCAAGTACCGCCGCCAATAATTATGACCGCGCCAGCGCCTTCGCGAGCACAAAACCAAATCTCGTGCTGGCATCCGTTTTCGCAACATCCAAGGAGGGGGACTTGCTTTGCGCCGTCGAAGCCATCAACGATGCATCGACGAGTATGGCATGCGCCGATGACTGGCTACACGCGCTGACTGCGCAGGGGGCGCGCGTAGGTCATGCGATGTGCCCGCGGGAATTCAGTGATACTTGCGACTTGCGCGTGGGGCAATGGCGCCGGGGGGGGGGCGAGGCGCGGGCGGCGCGTGACGCGTTGGGCCCCGTGACAGGCCCGGCGCGCGACCCCTCGCTCAACGCGGTCATGGGCGACGTCGCCAAGATCCACGCGGTGGTTCAGCCGGGCCCGCCCGCCCAGGTGACGGGAGTTAGCGAGGAGATCTCGGAGCACCAGTCAGCTTGTGGGGAAAGCGAGGTCATCTCGGCTCGTCCAGGAGTGCCCGCTGGGAGGGATGGTGGGCCACTGTTCCAGGCGAGAAGGATAGCGGAGCAGATCGACGCTACCACGGAGAGACTGGAGCGCAAGCTGGCGAAGGTAGGTTGGAGCCTGAACCCAGCCAAAACCAACCGCTTGATTTTCCTTCGAGGCCCATTGCGAGACGGGATCACGCGAGAGCTGCAAAGGGAAAAGAAGCTCATGGGCACGCCGATGAGGGAGATGCGAGTACTGGACCCCCGCCCACCTGGGGATCAGGGCTACGCGGGAGAGATCAGGAGGATATGTGAGGCTATGCAGATAACCTACAGGCAATGCGGCTGCTTCTGGTCGTCACATACCACCGACAAAATAAAGAAGAAGATGCTCCAGGCGTCTGTATCAGGGGCGGCCCTTAGTGGGCCGATGGCGCTCGCGTTAGAGGGCCGCCGCCTCGGCGCGCTGGCCTGTAGAATGGCCGGAGGCAGAATGAGTTGGACTCGAGAGGAGTGTGCGACCAGGTGCTACGCCAACAAAGAGGTCTTCAAAACATGGGGGATGCCGCGCTGTGCCGCAGCGCTGAGGATACGCAGACTACGATGGTCCAGGCAATGGGCGAAGCATTCAGAGGATTTCGGCAGTGCACGTGCAGCAGCGTTTGGAACGTCGAGTGTGGAATGCCTCTGCGAAGCCAGGGGATTGAAGACATTGGTGGGCTTGCCAGACGTCCACACCTTGGGCAAAGCAGGTGGTCTGGGATCTTCAGGCGCTGGCAGAGGTCAGCGAGGGCGTGGCAGGCTGGTGCCCGCAGAGGCGCTCAGATATCTCATTGCCTCAGAAGGGCACGATGGATTGGAAAGCGTGGGTTGGAACAGACCCCAGCACAATGCGAAGCGCAGGGCGCACCTGGGATACCACATTATTAGAAATCGTGGTGGGAGAAGAGTTGTTCGCTCAGTATTGGCGCGACTGGGCGGCGGGGGGAGAGGGGCAGGCGCGCGGGGCAACATTCGCTGCGGCGGCGGCGTTGGCAGCGCGCAGGAGAGTGGATCACAGTTGTCTTCCACCCAGCCTAGTGGTAACAAGGCAATGCCCCTGCTGCCTGCGTTCGTTCGTGGCAGAAAACGCGACCGACCGTGTCGTGGGGGTCGCGGAGAGTCACCGGATTTGCTGCAACAGCAAAAGTTGTTGGAATCATCTTGTCCAAGAGCCTCCTTCCCCGGGTCGCGCCCTCCGTGGCGTTCGGGACCCCGTCGATTTTGCAGGTGCGCGCGCGCTGCCGCCATCCTGCCCCGCAGTGCGTGAAAAATAGCGGTTGCACCGCGGAGACTGCCCCCGCCCAGTAGGGGGGCAGGCGCGGAGATGGAAGGGGGGCCGATGCATTGCGAGGGCGGCGAGGGCAACGGCAAGGGCCAGCGGGCAACGTGGGGGGCCATCGCCGAGGCGGCAGGAAGCGCGCCCGCGGCCGCGGCCGAAGCCGCGGGATGGGGGCGGCAGGGGGCGGGGGGGGGGCGCGGGAAAAGGGGCCGCAGACCCCCCCGCCAGCAGCCGCGGGCAGCGGGGGGATTGCGAGGATATCGACCTCAGAGCGCATCAACAGACACCAGCGATTGGCCTTCCGCTCAGCGGCGGAGATGGGGGAGATGAACCACATGGCCTCAGACTTCTTTCTCATGCCAGTCAGCAGCTTGGCGCTTCGGAAGTCGCTGGCAGCGGGGCAACACAACGGGGGCCAGGTCAGGGATAGAGGCAAGGGGCGCATGCTGGGGCCGCCAGGCGTTCGCGCGGGGACGGCGCTGATGGAGGGCATCCAGGAGTTTGTGTCGTATTGGCAGGCAGGAGACCCTACCGCGGTGGCGGCGTCGATAGATCGGGCGATGGACGCGCTGAGCGACATGCTGCAGATGGTGGTCAGCAACAGCGAGCGCAGCCATACCATGGTCACAGAGACGATCAACATGCGCAAGGCCCGCGAGAGCAACAGGGCCCGCAACAGCAAGAACAGGAACCCGAACGAGGGCGAGCAGCAGCGAAAGGAGGAGGGCTCACGCAGTATCCAGATCGGAATCAGCGAGGCGCCCAATTTCAGGGCAGTGCTTCCGAGGGGCACGAAAGAAGAGACCATGGCGAAGCTGGGCCTGTTCTCGGGGCACAGCTTGAGGATGGCATTGGGGATGGTGATCGTCTTCGCGGGCGGCAAGAAGTCCCAGTCGGCGGCGCCCAAGTCGGAGCAGGGGGGGGGGGGCGGTGGAACGGGGGCTTCAGCGTCGGGGCCGCTGAGCAAGGGGGGGGGGGGGGGGGGGGGTTGCATTGGCGAGGTGTTCTCCGAGTGCAAAAACCCCGGGGCAGAGTGCCAGACCGCGGCTGTCGCGGACGAGCACCTTCACCGCGCCTCCGGCGGCGTCTGCGTCGAGTCCTGAGGGGGCCACCCTAGAGCGGCGCGCTCCAGGGTTGTCGGGCGTCGCAGGAGCGCCCGGCAGCAGACGGGCGAAGGGGGGGGGGGTATCTATTAGATGACGAGAGGACAGCGGAGTCAATCCGCATGGACGTTGAACGCCTCGCAGAACTTGGACGTGTTGCCCCAGATGGTAGGATAAACGAACTGGCCCTCAGTTTCGAGCTCAACGGGAAGCGACGTTGCAGAGAAACGCTTTGGGAAGAGGCCCCCCCCCTGGCAACAGCCAGCCCCCTGTCCCTGTCAGTGGCCGACATCGTCATTTCGGGCGACGCGATTTCTATTTCCTTCCCCATGCTCCATTACAGGTGCGGAGAGACGGTGGGCGGGGTATTCTGCATACAGCACAACGTGCGCACAATGTAGAGATGGGTTGTAGACAATGGGGGCGATGGGGGCATAATGCCAAACACCGCGTGGCATTCGGGGCAGATGGGACATGCGCCACAACCTCTGTCAATCATCTTCGGCCCCCGCAGCAAATCTGGCTCGGCGACGGCCCAAGTGCGCAGCGGTGCGCACTAGCGGGGTAATCTCGGAGTGCGAGACGCTGGGGGCTGCCCGTGGCCTTCGCTGGCAGCGGGCAGCCATGGCCATGAGGGCGCTGCAACAAGGGGTTCGGGCATTTCAAGATGATCGAGAGCCCCAGGGGGCACGCCAAGAATGCGCCTGGACATGCAAATTGATCAAGGAGACAAGGGGAGTCAATGGAAGAGGGCGCGCATCGACTGGGGGCCGGAGCTGAGGCAGGAGGGGTGGATCACGTGGTGCGGCGAGGAAAAGATGGGACATGGAGGAGAGCAGTACATTGCGAGAGAGCAAGTCCGCCGATAACAAAAGAGGAAAGCAACGGGAGCCGCATGGGCAGCCCAGTCCCTGGGGCAGATCCAAGCGGCGAAAGCGCTCATTGAGGCAGAGGAAGGACTAAATAACAAGTCTCGCAATCTGAGGAGCAAGATGGCCATGGAGAGGCCCAAGGAGATGTCACAAGTTGCTGGGGGGCATCAAAATGAATGGAGGCATCTTCGCATCCTTCAGCACAGCGGGGGAGTGCGCGGGCGGGGCCCAGCGGTGCTCCGGAGCGACGCCCTGCTGAACAAGCACGTGGCCAGGGAGGTTAAAGATGAAGAAGCGCTGGGGGCCGCCGAGAAGGAGCTGGAGGAGAAAAAAGAAGGAGATGCACGAGATGGGAGACTACAAGACGGCAAAGAACATCGGGGAGCAACAGGCAGCGTACCTTACGGCGTCGGATGGCGCTGGACTTCGCGGACAAGTGGAGCGACAACCTGCAGGTGCTCAGCGCGTGCAGGGGGAGCGCGGGATGGGGCAAGAAGAAGGGCGTAGCCTGCTCGTGCGGATTTGCGTTCCCTAACGAGCTGCGGCGGCAAGGCCGCCGGCGCAATTCCAGGGGGCCCTGGTGGATTTCCCGGCGCAAGTCGACTAGGCGCAGCTCGCGAAGGCGCAGGAGAAACGTCCAGAAGACGTGCTCGTGAAAGAGTGGGCGGGCAAAATGAAGAACGCCCTCGGCGAGGACAGCGAGAAGTGGCCAGACATCGGGTGCAAGTCCGTCTTCCAACCGTTCAGGGAGGGGCCTTCAATAGTGGTGGAGCCCAAGGTGGGGGAAAAGTGGGAAGCGCTTGCAGCAGTAAGGCTGCCGCCGAAGCTGGGCGACGCCATCGAGGATAACCGCTGCAAGTTCTACGACGCCGCCCAGGAGATGAGCCCAGAGGAGCTCCTCGAGCTGATCCCACTGGCCTGCCCGATGACGCGCAATGTCGAAGGGTGCCATTTCGTCGCGAGGTGCCCAGTGGACGCGTGGGACAGAGCTGGTAGGAGGGCCTTCGCTGTGCAAAGCCGGTGTGAGATGGCGCTGAAGATAGCGAGGAATGACGAGGATAACCGCTGCAGCGTCATGAAGGTTGCCTTGGGGGGGCTGAGCAACGAGGGCAATCTCGACCCAGAGGAGGCGGACAAAAAGGTTAGAAAAGCGCCGGGAGCTAGGGGGCAGCACGCAGACCCCGCTGGGCGGTGCCGAGATCTTCGGGAGGTGCGCCAAGCCGGAGGAGGCGGCCAGCTCCAGCGGCCGCAAGTGAGAGGGCTCACTGGAGCTCACTGACAACGTCAAGAGGTGCATTGGCGAGGTTATCTCGGAATGCGACTCTAGGCAGGCAGGCGGACTCAGCGGGGCCATCGCTAGCGGGGCAATCTCGGCTTGAGCACCTTGAAAACAGAGCTCGCGCAGACAGCGTCTTGGGAAGTGTTTTGTTTGGAGCGCAGACAGGTACACTACTGCAGGGAGGAATGGGGAACAAGGTAGTAACCGCGAAGGCCACCAGAGCGCATCCACGAGGGCCTCGCCTCCAACGTGCCGTGACCACCAGGATGCTCTTCCTTACCTACGCATCGAGGGGGAACAGTAGGATACTGCAGCAGGGTATGAGGGTACAGTTGCGACAATCATGGGGCAACTCTCGTTCACTACGTTCTGAAAGAGAAGTGAGCCGAGAAAGAGAGAGAGAGAGAGAGAGAGAGAGAGAGAGAAAGAGAGAGGAGAGAGCAGGATTGAGTCGGATAAGTAGGCCCTTCAGCAGAAGTTTGGACAACAGGGGCCTCCTGATTCTCCTCCCCTTTTCCTTTCCCCCCTAGCTTGGGGGCCCTGCTCGCCCAGCGCGTCCCCATCACAGGGCACGTGAGAGGGCCAGCAGCTGCTCCCCCCGCACTGACCCGCAGGGACTCGTACTCACAAGGTAGCGAGCCTCTCTCACGGTGCCACCTCGGAGCTCACCCCTCGCAGCTTCGGGATATACCCCCTGCCGACCTTGTGAGAAGTCAGGGGCTGTTGCGCAACCGCAGCGCAGGGGATTTAGCAGACGCGCGCAAGGCACCAATCTAGGTGTGTTGACGATAGCCCCCTTTACGCGGGTGTCCTGTCCTGTCCTGTCTTCCTCCTCCTCCTCTTCCCCCTGGGCGCCCGCGAGGTGTGCTCGACTACGCGTAAGAGTGACCCTTCGCCAGAGTGGTGGTTCTTTGGTGCGGGCTGACCGGGGGCCCCCCCGATCGTGGAGCGCGAGGCGATAGCGGCTATTCGCGCGCTTGGGTCTTGCCATTTGCGCCCTCGTAAGCCGCGCACTCCAGGTCATTCTTGCTTTGGGTCACTCTCGCGTGCAGCCACTGTGCGTGGGGAGTGGCGGGGCCCCGTGGTGCACGGGCTCGTCGCCGCCCCCTTGCATGTACAGTCGAGGCCGATTAGTGCGTCGACACAGCCAAATCAAAAAATTCGCGACCCATGCCTTTCACATTCCTATGATAATCTGGCCTGCGGAAGGGTCTTGTGTCCTCAAGGGCGTTCGCGGTTCGGACGCTTCGGCTGCGTCGCAGTCGGTCGGATTGGGTCGGCTCGGTTCGGTCGTTTTTTTCAGTGTCCGCCGCGTCGCTGCGCCCACTTTTAGGTATCCCATATGAGGTCCAAGTTGATGGGGTCGGAGGGTCGTTCCACATCGACGGTGCAACGGCGATGCGGCTCGATGTGGTGGCGGAACTTCTCCAACCCGACGTCGCCGATGCATCGCCGTCGTCGCCGACGCATCGACGATGCATCGGCGATGCGGCGAGATCCTCCGACCCCATTTATTCCGACCCCATTTGGGAGGCCCCACCACTTGCATGTAAGAAGGCGTGGGTAATACCGGGCGGGGGCCGTCATGCAGTAGCGAGCCTGGCGATGATCGAAAAAGGGAAGCTACGTATGCATAATTTGTCGGAGCTCCGCGCGGAGTTTTTCGATCGGCGTTGGCCACCCCTAGCGGCGCTTCCAGCGCCGCCTGGAGGGCGGGGGGGTCCAGAAAAGATCCAGGAATTCCGCGCGGAGCTCTGAATGTGTTACAGTTACAGTGGGGGCCCATGCCAAGAAACACCCTGCTTGCCACCAGGGTGCCCTGGGTTTCTTGGATGTCGATGGTTTCGTTATGGAAGGCGTGACGCTCCCACCAAACATCGAGGGACGCCCTGGGGTCTCATCGTTGGGTTTCTTATGTAGGGTTTCTTGTGGTCGGGCCTCCGCTGTATATTTATGCAGCGCTTCTTCCCCCACATGATAACAGCACTAGGATTCCAGACCTGCTCGTGAGCGTCCGTCGTCGTTGGGTTTTCCCTTTGTCGTAGGTCGTGTTTTCTCAATCGCCATCCTCCCCTACCCTTGGAGGAGGAGGAAGAGGAGGAGGAGGAGGAGGAGGAGGAGGAGGAGGAGGAGGAGACAGGTCTCAGGCCCGCGCTGCCCTTGCGGCGGCCACTGTTTTCATGCATTGTCGTCGTCCTTCTGCCTCCGCCCATTGTCCCTCCTCTCCTCAGCTCCTCCTGCAGCACGATGTGCGGCAAGGTCATGTTCAGTCGGAATCGTTTGGTCTCGATCTGTGATGCTTTCCGCTGGCAGTGTCGCATCGCATCTGCTCTTGACACGCACGTCGTACGTTAACATGCCTGGCCATTGACAACGTCAATGAAACGTCTAACGATGAGTTCCATACTGGCAAGGAGCCTGTTGCGCCTCTCTACTTCTCGCGCTAAACATTTTGAATGAGCCTCCAGCTGCATCCCTGTAATCAAAAGGAGCTGCCTCCATTCGTGCAACTACCGTAAATGTTCAGGACGAGCGCTCGCGGCGTTCAGGAGATGACCACCGTTCGAGCACTGGCCGCCTCATCTTGGTAGCACTTGTGGGCGCAGCGGCAAGACGAGATCTCCATCTTGAAACTGGCCCAGCCTGCATCCGTGCAGCTGTTAAACTTGCTGGGAGTACAGTGCCGTTTTTATTACATGCTCCGCGTGCGGATCATGCATTAGACATGCAGGGATTTAGATTAAAAACAACGATGATTTCATGCATAAATCTATTCGTAAATTAATCATGTACTAACAATCCGTCATTTTTAAAAATCCAATGTCTTAAAAACTGCCCTGTATTGTGCGCGGCAGTGTGCCGAGTGTCGCACTCAAGAACAGGTTGGCACCATCCATCCGTGCAGCGGTCGGGCATTGGAATGCCCCACGTCATAGGCTGCGTAGAAGTCTCGGGCGAACCGCCCAGACATGTCCTGCCGCCACGCCTGGCGGGGAGGAGGAGGTGGGGAACGGATAGGGAGGGTGAGGAGGACGAGGAGAGGCAGGAGGAGGGAGGACCTTTCTTGCTCGTCCCTCATCCTGCTCCGCCACGCCCTCCTCTTCATCCCTCCTCCTCCCTCTCGTCGTCTTCGCCCTCTCACTCAATAAAGAAGGCGAGGACGACGAGAACTATTGGGGACCCTGCTATCTGTCGATATGAGTGTTTCAATATGTGTCCCCAGATGTCCCGGCCGCTTCCCGGGGCGCGGCTTTCCACCCCAGATCCATTTTCGATGGCCTCGGGGCCAGAAAATTGCCCCCGACGGCCAGAATCTGAGACAACACTGGCGAGGACGACGACGCTTGGAAGCACCTGGGGGCGCCTGGTAACTCTTGGGAGCGACTGGGAGCGCATGGAAGCACAAGAGAGTGCTTGGCAGCGCATGGGAACGCCATGGAGCGCCTGGGGGCGCTTGGACGCGCTTCGGAGCGCCTGGGAGCGAGAACGAGGACGACGAGAGCGAGAACGAGGAGAACGAGGACAAGCAGCAGCAGCAGCAACGACCCAGACATCTGGCCCTCCAATGTTTTCGATGTTTGGGCACCGGAGGTCTGAACACCTTCCCTAGACCCTGCTTTTCATCCCGAGTCGTTACGGTCCTGGGGCCCGTTGAGGGCCCCCGGAGGCCGAAAACAGCAAGGATACACAAACAAGTGCCCCCGGAGGCTGAACATAGCAACAACAACAACAACAGCAGCAGCAGCAGCAACAACAACAACAACACAAACAACAAAACACGGCCTCTACAATTTTTCCAGAGCCTCGGATCTGCGCAGGAGGCGGTTGACCGTCCGCCACAAAAATATAGACACGGACACCCTCCCATGGATTGCTCCTCTTGGCCTCAGGGGAGGGTAGCGGTGTAGAAATCATTACTGAGAGCCAGCAATTTTATGCACCGCCACCCTCCCTGAATTCAGTGGGCCCTGAAAACGACAGGGCCGTTTTTTACCGGCTCCGTTTTGCAGTTTTTGTTGCCGGTTCTGTCACCAATTCCGTTGTGTTTGTTGTCCGGTGCCGGCTCCGGTTCCAATCCCGGAGCAGTCATTGTGTTGGTTGCCGTTTTTTTACCGTCTCCGTTTTCAAGATATTTTCCGAAACGGTGAAAAAACGGCCCTGCCGCTTCTGGGGCTCACTAAGTTTTTGAAGGTACATGCAAATGTATATGTGCATGCGTCTGTTCTAGGCCTCCTGGATGGGGTCGGAGTAAATGGGGTCGGTGGATCGCGCCGCATCGCCGATGCATCGACGATGCGGCTCGGCGTGGAGCCCGATCTTGTCCACGCCGACGTCGCTGGTGCATCACCCACGTCGACGATGCATCGCCCGTGCATCGCCGATGCATCGCCGATGCATCGCCGATGTATCGCCAATGCGGCGCGATCCTCCGACCCCATCTACTCGGACCCCATCTAGGAGGCCTCTACCTGTACATCGCGTACTTCTGTCATGAGTTCGGTGACCACATGTGAACCCTACCCCCGCCCCCCACCATTTCTAAGGGGGAGTGGGGGTTCACTTCGTTCGGGAGCTCCCGAGCGGGTGGATACCGATGATGATGATGATGATGATGATGATGATGATGATGATGATGATGGTGGTGATGGTGAGCATGATGATGATCAGGATGATGGTGATGTTGATGATGATGCTAATGATGATGATGAGGATGAGGATGATAATGATGATTCTGATGACGACGATGGTGATGGTGATGGTGATGGTGGCGATGATGATGATGCTGATGATGGTGATTACGATAATGATGATGCTGATGATGATGCTGCTGATGATGATGATGCTGATGATGCTGCTGCTGAGGATGATGCTGATGATGATGATGATGATGATGATGATGGTGTTAGTGATGCTGATGATGATGCTGATGATGATGCTGATGATGCTGCTGCTGATGATGATGCTGATGATGATGATGCTGATGATGCTGATGATGATGATGATGATGATGCTGATGATGATGATGACGATGCTGATCATGATGCTGATGATGAGGATGATGGTGATGATGATGATGATGATGATGATGATGATGATGTTGATGTTGATGATGATGATGATGATGATGCTGATGATGATGATGATGATGATGATGATGATGAGGAAGATGAAGATG
>CAUYUJ010000858.1:0-42500 GCA_963575745.1 Prorocentrum cordatum
TTGGTTCAAGCCAACCGCTGTAGACCGCGATGGAGAAATCAACCCATTCCGTTGAGCCGCCGATTTGTTCGAACCAAAATGGCACCTGTTCCTCGGTCCTCCTATTACGACCTCCCTCCGCCCCCCATCCTCTGTTCTACCCGATTGCCCCCTAAATGGTCACACTCCAATCCTGACAGCGTTTTATCAACGGCTGGCTTGAACACGCAGTCCAATTTAGAGTCGCCGCTGCACTTCCTTTTGCACTGCACATGCGTATATGCGTTTGTTCTTGGGATGTTGTCGCACATTGGGGGGCATGATAATGTTTGTTTGTCTGGGTGCTGATGATGTGCTTGATGTGATGGGTGCGCACCCTGGTCGTGAAGGCGTGTGAACTTGCACATGCATGAGGCTCAACTTCCTGAACGCGCAACGAGGGTGAATGCTTTACCAAGTGAGCCGCTCAAGCCTCTCCCGACTGCAACGCTCTGGCACAGACTTGCGACCACGCGCTCTCGCAACTTACTGCGAGCAGCGTTGACAAAATGCTAAGTGTTACTGCACCGTGAAATGTCTGACAGCGAACGGCTTACACGAACAAGCACCCGAACAAGCAATCTCAACTGTAACTGCAGCCCCATTGCTAGATCACACCATTCAATGATGCACCCAAGGGACGGCACTCTACTAAGTGCCCGTGCGAATGGGGAACACACGCTCGAAATATCGGGATGTCAACGCGCTCGCAACATCACTGGCTAATCGTCATCGACATGGCGAACATCAATCTGCATCGAGTACTTCGCCACATACTTCACCCTCCTGACGTCGATGGATCGCATGCCCACTTCATCGATGGAGGTGTTAATCATGCGGGCGAACACGTTCCTGACGTGGCCTGGCATCTGGTCGAAGCAGGTGTAGCTGTGCACCATGGTAAACACGTGGCCCTCATTCTCTGGCCACACGTTCCCGGAGAAAGAGGGCTCGTCACGCACCGTCTCGACAACCGTGTCCCTGCCATCGGATGGCTGAACTGCCGCGGCTGGGTCCGCAGCCGATGCAGCAACAACGTCCTCTGCCACGCCCTCCTGTCCTGATCCGCTGGGCAGCGTATCCCCGCTCGGCTGCGGCTCGGAGCCAAGGGTGTGGTCTGCCCCCGTCCGCGCCCGCTTCGTCTCTGACAGGTGCTCTGGCGCTCGCTTCGATCGGCGGCGCCTGGGGCCGAAGCCCGAGTTGCCCGTCTCTGGCGAAGTGGAGTAAGACCCTTCGCTCAGGACTTCGACGGAGTCTACGGAGTCTGACATCAAAAATGCGAGCGCTGCAGAATTGCAATCGGAAGAATACCAAGCCCTAACCGCACCGAACTCAAATTGCTACACGATGCTGGTGACGATGATGACGGCCATGCTGCCGAAGCTTGCGATGGATGATGCGGTGGTGGTGGAGGGGTTGTGGCGCTGAATAGAAAGGTGTTGCAAAGCATGGGCTGACGCCGCTCCGCTCGAGGATCACATAGCCCCAACGAGGATCCCAACTATAAGCGGCCACGTGCCACACATCGGTTCCACAAGAAGCCGCGCCACCATCAAACGCGCCAGAGACACACCTAATAGTGCTGACGGAAAGTGCAGGATGGAGGGTGGATCCTGTTCAAAGGCGGACCCCCCCTCGCAGACACCATTCGTACAAAACTCATCCCATTGTGGCCAACCGAGCCCCCGCAGGGCGCACTACTCTATGCCTACCGTGGGGCCCCGTTGTTCCCATTATGGCCCAGGGCACATATTTGGGCTCATGACGAGCTCATCGTGTCATGCGTGTACATGGTGGCCTCGCATTTTCCACGGGCTGCGGGGCGAACGGACGCATGGCGGGGGATTACTGGGGGATGGGCGGTGCAATTGAGAGACCTAGACTGGCGTTTAGGGGTGCGCTTCATGCCGTGCGCGCTCTATCGCTCTTCTGACTGTGCTGCCCAAGGCGAAGCCTGAAACCTGGGGCGGCAAGCCGACTCGGCGCATAAGGCATCGGCCATTGAGGGGATCGGCCCTGCGGGCTGCTCTTATCTTAGCCCCGTGTGAGGCCGAATGCAGACAAAGGAAGCCAGCTACCTGCCCAAGAGGAGCCCCGCCCAAACCTCGCCCAGCGCCTCTCAGCCCCCGCGGGATTTCCGATGGCCTCGGGAACGGCGAAGCCGACGACGACCAAGGCGACGACGGCGGCGGCGACAACGACTGCGGCGGCGGCGGCAACAACGACATCCAGGACCAGGAGGAGGGCGAATACGAGGACGAAGACGTCGACGGCGGGGACGGCGATGGCCGCCATCATGACCCACAGACCCCCAAGACTTCACCGTTGCTAGTTTGTTTCAAGGCAGCCCTTTGGGCTCAGACAGTCCACTGGGACGCTCACGCTTTAGCAAGCTAGCACTGCCTGGCAGCGCCTTCAACTCCCTCCTGTACCGAACACGGTCGCGGTGACAAGGGAAACACATCTTGTTGCCCACGTGCTCCTTCCTGTTTGGAAACGCACCAGAGTAGGCCATGGAGAGCCATCCCATCATCAAACCAAGCGGCCTGCCCTGAGCAAGCCTCCTCTCGTTCGGCCTGATCGTGCGTGTCAAGCGGCATTTATTGCCGTGGGCTGGGTTGGGGCACTCTGCAACAAAGTCACCGCTGCGATAGTACACGATGCGGCCGCCACCAGGGATATCCAACGACTCGAGGGCTGCAGTCTTAAGGCCACCAGCCCCGCGAGAGCTCGAAGAAGACGAGCTGCTCGAAGAACTGCTGGAACTGGAAGACGGCACGGCCTCATCACCGCTGGAGTCGCCCTCGCGCGCAGGAGGTTCATCGCCGTCAACTGCATGGTGATCGCCGCCCGTGTCTTCACCTCCGCCGCCGCCGCCAGGCTCGCCGATGCCACCGCCGCCGTCAGCAGCGTCCAGGCCACCACCCGAATCATCGCCATCTCCTCGGTCAACCTCGAGGTGGTCGAGGTGGTGCTTGACCAAATCAAACAAGTCGACGCCAGCCTCCTCGGAACAGTCGGACACCGCGGCATCCGACGCCGCCTCGAGATCCTCGGGGTCGCTGGCGCGGTCCGCATCGTCGCCCGCCACGTCGTCAACCTCGCCATCCTCGGCGGCGCCCGATTCCTTGTCAGCTAAACCATGAAGCACGACATCTCCAGGCTGGGCAACTTTTCTCTTCGACATTCGCCGTGGTGGTGGCCACACCTGTTGCTCGCCGCCTGGTACAGCTTCCACTGGGACGGTGGTGACGTCGAGGGCGCCAATAACCTCCACCGTGTCCACGAGGCGGAAGATGCGGCAAGTCCACGTGCACGACCGATCCAGATTTGAGAAAAAGCCCCAGTCGTGCTCGTACGCGTTGGTCGCAGACACCCAGATGTACGGACTCGGCGCGCCGCCAGTGACCTCATCGAGGACGTGGTAGTCTGGGCGGTACGGGCTGAAGAGCACGAAGCCAATGTGGAACCAGTGCACACCGTGGCCAAACTTGTACTCATCAGCGGCAGCTGTCTCATCATCGGACACGGCATCGCACCAGGCGGAACGCTCATGCGCGACGCCCTCGAGCCTCATAACCAGGAAAGCGTTCTTCAACAACTCGATGTTTTCAGAGTGCCGAGGGCAGACAGACTTGATATGCCGCAAGACGCTGTTGCGAAGGCGCAGCGTCTCCTTGCCCCCCTCGGAGCAAACGCAGAAGCCGTGCTGGTAACACTGCCCATGCCCGCATTCGCGATCACGTTCTCGCCATGCAGGTTGGTCGTCGTGTTGGATAACCCTGTTCTTATGAGCCCAATCGCGCAGGAGAACGCCAGACATGTGGGAAGACCTGCTGTTCTCACAAGCAAACGCTGAAATGAACCTGGCTTTCTCCGACAAATCGAACAATACCTCGAATGCGTCCATGGCGCTCGAGGGGAGCGGCTGCAAAGCTGGCTTGCATGGGAGAAACGACGGACACCTGTCGATCAAGCCCTGGACCTTGGCCTCCGCATACTGAGAGTCCCACTCATCGAACTTGCCTGCTGCCTGCCCCTCCTTCTGCCGCCTGGCTAAGCGGAACGTGCTCGCCGCCATGCGGGCCGCTTGGCAGTGCTGCTGGAAGCCCTCGTCGGTCGTCAGCGGCGCTGAGACGTAGTCGCCAGGCAAGGCCAACACTATACTGGGCGCACCTTCATATGCTGCCTTGTCAATTGCAACCTGCAAGGAGCGCCGATGCTTGAATCGCTGAATGGCCCTGGTCGACACGCCGAAAGCCGAACCGCCTGCGCGGTGAGCGCGGCGTGCCCTCTGTCCCATATGCTGAAGCTCTCTCTCCTGAGGCCCGTGCAAGTCTCGATTGCGGTACTTGGCTGATATAGCATGTAGGTCTGGCCTCCCAACGGCACCAATGGTCTCTCTCCTCACGAAGCTTCTCCAACTACCTCCGCCTCCACGCCTCTTCTTTCGAATCGTTCGCCGTGGCGCGCTCGTCCCCGACAAACCAGGCCCTCGCAACTGCCGAGCCCTATGATCCTTCAAGAACCATGATGAGCTCGATGCCAATCGGGTTCGGAACCTCTGGCAGACAACCTGGGCGTTGACGTACTCAAAGCTAGCGCGGTGGGTGGAAACGCTCTGCGCGTCCACATGTCTCTTGAAACTGCCGTGGTCGTTCTCCCCCTTGACGTTCCCCACGTGGGTAATCTGCGCAACTGTCAAGAGCTTCGCCAAGCAGTCCTCGCCACCGAGCTCGCCATCAGGGTGCGACTCGAAGATATGATGGGAAAAGGCATCGCGAGTGCATCTCGGTCGGCGTTTGAGGTCGGGGCCTGCCGCGGCGTTCCTGACCATGGCGAAGAGCGCCACTGGGAACTGCTGAGCAGGCCGAACGAGGTAGGAGTTCACCAGGCACCCCGATCGAGACAACATCCTGAAGCACAGCGCGCGAAAGCGGAACGTCCTCTTGCCAGGGGCAATGAAGCGCCATATGTTGGAAAACCACGCCCTCTCCAAATCGTCAAAAAACTGACTCTCGTAGACCAGGTCCGCGTACTGCGATAGACGGTAGAGCCTCCCGCCATCTGGTTGCGGGTCCAGCTGGTCCGCAGCAGCCCTGCACCTCTGGTCATGCTCCCACTCGTCCCCAGAGCTGTGCAAGTACGCCGACATCAACTCACGCCAAGGCTCCATGGTACTCCGAATGGCTTGCAGCATGTGAATCGGCTCGGCCTGAAGCCACTCCATGGCAATGCGACGGTGCTTCTCATTCTCGACCTGCCATGCCCGAGCGTCTCCGCCAGCCGCAGCTTCATCGCGGGCGCCGCGCGCATCAGCGGGCGCGTTGGCATCCGCCGCCGAGGCCGCGGACTCGTCTGGCTGGAACTGCTGGCCATCGGCTCCGACACCGCCGAGAGGGGCGCCGTCGGTGCCGAAACTGCGCAGGAAGAGCTGGTACGCTGGAAACAGCAGGCCGTGGATGCAAGCGCACAAACCAATCTCGTCGATCGAAAGGTCCGCACCAGTCCACCGATGCCTTGGGTACGTCCTGAAAGACCTCCCCAATCAGACGAAGTTCAAGCACCGAATGACATTCTTTGTAACTGAACGGCGAAGCCCAACACCTATAGGGCCTTCCCCATCAACATACACAATCAACGACGAATGGTCGTGCCATGGCCCGTTCAAAACTGCCTGCGCCATCTGCATCCTCTCGTAAGATAAGCTACCCCTCCTGAGGAACAACTCGAGCATGAGCGACTGGTACTCTTCGTCCATGGCTGAGGGGCGCCCCCTCCTGATATCCAGTCGCGTGCGTGCCGCGGCGATGAACGCACGCCTGAACTTCGTCATCGCAGCAGCCGAAGAAACTGATAGTGATAAATGTATTGCCGCTGTTATATCGTAGTCGACGAGGTCGTAGGTCTTCGAGTGCCCAGTGGAAACTTTATGAACATTGCATGGCATGTGGAGGCTCATCCAGTCGGGCCCACGATCTGCTAGGATGCCCCGCTCCGTCTTGTAATTCGATGCTGCTGCGTCTGTCGTTGCAACTCTCAACTTGGCGGCGTAGTGGTCGGCATCTATGAACGTCGCAGCTGTCTCCGTCACGGCGCGCTTGCAACAGACCGCTGTTCCACGGTCAACAGCCTGAACCCATGTAAGCGCGGGGCCGAACAACTGAATGAGACGGGAGTTCACCCCTGCCCCAACTCGGAATAGACATGCCCAGCCATGCTCTGAACCAAATAGGTGGGTGCGATCAGTTGTCTTGCCAGCGGCGCGCTGCATGACAGGATCACAAGGTCTGGCGACCGCCCCGCCGTCGAAACCCACGACGTCGCCGAACAGCTGGTCGTCAACAAGCATGCCTCCAACGCTTCCCGTCGTGTCGTGGTGGCTCTGATCCACGCGGACCTTCATCTCAGTCGCGTCGTACCTCGAAAATTCAACGAACAACAACAGTTTCACGGCATCCCTCCGAACATTCTCGTGGAGCATCTGTATAGCACAACGGTCACAGTGCACGAGTGAACTGGCAAGAATGCTCAAGTTGCGCTGCATAGAATCTCGAGGTAAACCGAGCAATGACGACGCTGCTGTCTTGGAAGCAATGGTGGGGCGTTTGCTCGGGTCTAGGTACAGGCTGCCCAACTTGACCACGCCGCCGTCTAACGAAACCTGCCCCGACGCAACAGAACGAATCACAGCATCGAAAGGTCGTCGAAGCGGGGCTGCCGCGAAAGGTCCAGGACACGACTGTATCGCCGAGCTCTCGCCGACTGCGGGGTCCCACAGCCTGCGCTCATCTAGTGGTTCCCACGGCACGATCGGCCAGAAACCTGGGTCGACGTCCATGGCGTCATCATCAGCTGGATCAGCGGCAGCGTCTCCACTGTTGCCAGCGGCGCTGCCGTCATATGCGTCTGGGTCGACGTCGGCTGCGCAAGGCTCGCAGTCGTCGTCGGTTTCGCCGTCCAGTGCGACCGCCAGCCACGGGTCGAGCATGGGCGGAGTGGAAACACAAGGAAGCAACAAGGCCGCAAACATTAGAGCCCCAATGGTTGCGGAGGACGCTGTATGCGTTTGTCTGATGTTATGTCGTTGCGAAACTGCAAAATCTTCCTCGTCGCCTCCCCTCCCCTCCTCCTCACCCTGCCCCATCCACCACCACCCCGCCCTTACGTGGCTCTACTGCCCCAGTTGTGATTCAAAAAACCCGCGGGCGTGTCCGCCGACCCAACGGGGGGGCACAAGGCGCGTGAGATGCATAGCGCATTGGGCCGTAAGCCTCACAAGGGCCCGAGAGGGCCAATCATGTGAAAGCCTCGGGTGGGCCTGTATGCTCCCATTGCAAACAATGACAATCCCAACCTGGGCCTCGACGGGCCCCCAAGAGCAGCTTGCGTGCCCCGTCTCTGCTCCGTTAGGAAACGTTCACCTGTTTTGTTATGTCGCTGCCCTGTCTCTATTATGTTCGTCATGTACTGGTTTCTCAAGAGTCTGCCGCTCAACCTTTCTCAAATTTGAGCGCAATTGTTTGCGCAACTGTTTGGGGGTTTTGTGGGGAGGTCGGTTTCGACTACGTTTCGAACTCCAAACGGCACTTTTCAGGTTTTGGCTCCTGGAGGGCCTCTAGCAGGCGGGCCCGTCTCAAGGCTAGCAGCTCGCTCGGTCGCAGGTAGCAGTGGAACGTGCGGCTGAGGGCGCACGCCATCGCCACCTGGCCCTTCAGCAACAGGATCTCCAGGACCCCGCGCAGGATGAGCCAGGGAAGTGGCGGGCGCTAGTGGCCTGGTCGCCTGCGCTTCCAGCCCGGCAGCGCCCGGCTGCTCCGCGGCACCACCGCCCGCAAGGGTCGCCCCAGCGCTGGCCTCGCCCACAGCACCGCCGACAGCAGCTTCGTCGCCCTGTCGGGACGCGCGCCTTCCGAGAACTCGTCGCTCAGGCACTGCAGCAGCGCGTCGCCCCACTCCAGCGCGCTCCAGGTGGGCAGGGTCTTCGGGCCCAGCCAGCGGCAAAGGCCACTGAGGCAGCGCAGGTAGGTCTGCTGCGTCGAAGGCCTCACCGCTTCCAGCTCCAGGCCCGGGACGCTCGAGCCCAGGAGGCGGTGCCACGGCAGGGCCGTCGCGGCCGACGACTCGGCCGCGGGGCCTCGGCGTCTGGCGCGAGTCCTCGCCGTCGGGGCACCCCGAGGCGCGGCCGCAGCTCGGCGGCTGCACGCAGGCGCGCTCGAGGCCGGCGGCGGCGGCTCCCTCGGCGCGGCCGCCAGGGGCGTTCAGTGTTCCATCGCCCCGCAAACGGCGAGGCTCGAACCGCCTGGAAGGGCCGTCGGCGGGGTTCCACTCGGAGGGAATCCAACGAACTGAGACTCGACACGAAGAGGCGAGCTGAAGTGCGGTAAGGTGCCGCAACTGTGCAAGGATGGGAAAATCCGAGGCTCGTCCATTTGCAACTGCACAACAGATGCACATGCTATCAAAGAAAAAGAGAAGCCGGCAGCCGCGATGCGCCACGCGGCGCACCTGCCTCCGCATCGCCCAAAGAAGCGCCTCGCCCTCCAGGAGATGGATAGGAGCCTTGCGCCGCCAACGTCTCGAAGCCGCGGTCTTCCACCGAGGTGACTTGCAGAACTCGGCGGGCACGTCGGGAAAGGCAGAGTCGCTCACGGCGCCCTCTGGCAGAGTCGCTCACGGCGCCCTCTCGCAGGGCGCGCGCCCTCGAGCCCTCGGCCACCAGCTCGCTCTCCTTGAACCGCCAGCTCTCTCTCGCGCGCCCGGCGCGGTCCACCTCGGCCGGGGCGGCTGCGCACTCCACGGCGCCCAGGCCCGTCAGGGACGCGTCCACGGCCATGACGCTAGGCGCCCAGGTGCCGCGCAGGTCGGCCCGCACCAGCGGCAGCAGCGCCCGCGCCCAGGACAGCTCCCGACGCACCGAAGGCCAGGGCCGCGCACGGCGGGCGCAGCACTTGCTGATGAAAACGTAAGAGGCGCTGAGTAATCTGAGCATCTCGCGCCGCAGCAAGAGGACGCACGCCAGGTGTCCGATCAGCCTCTCCAGCTCGGCTCCCGCCAGGAGTGGGCGCGTCAAGATGCGGTCCAGACTAAGGACCAGCCGCCAGAACCGCTTGGGCGCGATGTGGATCGCGCCCTTCACACCGTCGACGTGGAAGCCCAAGAGGTCCACGTCGACCTGCGGCCCGGAGACGTCATGAGTAGCCAGACCACGACCCCTCAGCTGCCTCTCCATCGAGTCGCCATCCACCTGGACTGCCTCCTTCTCGGCCCACAACGAGGCGAAGTTGTCGATGTGCAGGAGAGCAGCGGGCTCACGCCCAGCGACGGCGGGCGCGCAGCGGCGATTGCAGATCCAGCGCCGAGCGCCCATCGGCCCCGACGGCAGCAGCTCCGCGTTCGCCGCCTGCACGAGCGCCACGGCCCAGCCCCAGCCCATCGGCACCACGCGAACCTGGAAGTGCACCAGCTCGGCGCTTCCAGGAAACAGGTCGAGCAGGCGGCGCGGCAGCGCCTGCCGCGGCGCCGCCAGCGGCGCGAAGTCGGTGCGCAGGTCGACGGGCAGGAGGAACTGGTAGTAGCAGTTCTCGACGCCCCCTCGTTGACCCACAACCTTTGACCAGCGGGCAGCTCCAGATCGCCGAGGGCCTCGGGCGAGGCCAGGGCGACACTGTCGGGCGGCACGAACTGCGCGTTGGTCTTCCGAGGATCGAAAATGATCCGCAGCGAACCGTCCTTCTTACGAACAAAGAAAACCCCCACAAAATTGCAAGCCCCGGTCGCCGGCTCGACGACCCCAGAGTCATAAGCACTGTTCAAAAACTCGGCGAACTTGCTCGGGGACCTCGACAGGACGGGATCCATCGCATTGCCCAGCTCGTCCGCCATCGCCGCGCCGTCCTGTGCACGCGCCGCTGGTAGCCGAATAGCGCGGCCACTATCCTCCAGAAGCTTCTGGTAGTGGTCGGGCAGGCAGCCGACGAGGTCGATCGCCTGGTTGCCGACCGCCGGCAGGGCCAGCCTGACACGCTGGTAGGTGGCGAACTCTCCGGCGACGACGCCTCCACAGGCGCAGCTGGACCCGCAGCCCCGAAGCGCAGACCACGCTCCCGAGGTGGTGAGGTCGTCGGGCGGAGGCGGCACGGAGTAGTAGGCCCTGGCCAAGCTGGCCACCGCCTGGCGCTGGATGGCACCTGGCAGCACTATGGGGCCCCGCACCTCACCGCGCCCGCCCAGAGCGTTGAGCGTCGCGACGTCGTCCTGCAGCCGCGCCTCCGCAGCCCGACGGCGTGATCGCCGCCAACGCGCGCAGCGCGAAACACCCGGCCCCGCTGGCGACAACCCCTCCAAGAGGTCCGCCAGGCAGCGGCCCGTTGGCAGTGACAGCAGATCGCGAGCCCAGCAAAGGCCCTCACCTGCAACAGCAAGGCGGCTCGCCATCCTCCTCAAGCGAGCAGCCCTCCCCTGTGCAGCTGGGGCGACGGCCGGGGGCCTCCGTCGTCCGAGGTAGCTCGAGCAGCTCCACCCCCCTGCCCGACGCGATTCTTGCGCGGGTTCTTGGGAGGCTTGTCGTCGTTCGTCCTGCTTGATGCACTGGGGGTCGCGTCCGTCGAGCGAGCCAGCTGCCGCTCCTCCATCGCCTTGCGCTGCTCCTTGAGCACGGCGCTCTCCTCTGACAGCTTCTGCGAGATCCAGGTCTCCGGCGCAGGCGCCACCAAGGCGCGCCCGTGTCGGCCCTCCTCGCCCATGAAGAGCCTGTCGTTGTCGAGGTGGCCGCTGCCCCCGCTTGCCGTCGCCGAGACCAGCATCCTGGCGCGCCTCTCCTCCAGCAGCTGGTAGCGTCGCCCTGCGAGCTCCAGCGAGGCCAGTTCGCCGAAGTTGAGCTGGTCGTACGTCAGGGCGTACTCGAAGAGCCGACTGAGGGACTCGTGCTCACCCACACCCCAGTCGCTGGGGCCCAAGCCCAAGAGCTGCCGCCATCAGAAGTGCCTCCGCACTGGCGTCAGCTCCTGGCGGGCGATCTCGCGAGCGAGCCACTCTGCCGTCCGAGGTCCGCTGATGGGCCAGTCGTCGAAAGCCGCGGCGGTGGTCAGCGACGCGGCCTCCTTGCACGAGCGGCGCCGCTGGCTCGACTTCTCGTGCTTCACAGGCAGCGCCCTCAGCTCCCTGGGCGGCCCCCCAAGCGCGGCTCCTCCTCTGGGCGTCGGCGCCTGTTCGCCAGGCCTGAAGAAGGGGCATGCGACGAAGAGTCCACCGACCTGGGCCACCCCGCGATCGCCACGACGACACCCAGCCTCCAGCTCTGACGCGCGCCTCGCCCCGACTCTCGGAGAAGCGCCACTCGCCCTCCTCCGCCGGCAGGTCGCCTTCCAGCGCCAGCGGCGGCGGGGCGGCGGCGGCCGGGCGGCGCCCAAGCCCAGGTCCAGCTTCTCCTTTTCGGCCAGCCCCGCCCCCTCGGCCTGCAGGCGCAAGCTCTCAGCACGACGCAGCGGTCCCTGAGAGGAGCCACGGAACATGTGCGTCGGCCCGCGGCTCCAGCCCAGCGGCAGACCGCCCATCGGACCGAGCGGCGCCAGACTCTCGATCCCATCCTCGAGATCCCCCAAGTAGATGTCACGCTCTGGGGCGGCCACTACCCACGAGCCCTCATGCACGCGAGCGCACAGGAACCGCTCATGCCAGAGCAGCTCGCGAGGGCCCACGTCGTAGGAGACGAGTACCCGCTGGCCCTGGTGAAAGTGCGCGGCCATCTTGGCCATCAGACAGGCAGAGGCTGTCCAGGGCGCCTGCCTCGCCGCGGTGGAGCCACCGCCAGCCGCAGGCCGCCGTAGTGCAGACCCCCGCGAGGAACGCCAGCACAGCGACCAGCAGCACGACTAAGCCCTGGTAGCCCGAGCACTCAGGCGGCGCACAAGGCGCTAGGACCGTGAGGTTGGCGGGCACGCAGCGCTGCAGCTGCCCTTCCAGCAGGCGCAGCAGCTCGCGGTCCGCCGAGAAGCCCTCACCGAAGTCCACCTGGCGCGTGCACCTACTCTGTGCGTGCCAGAGACTGCCGAGGTGCGCCAGGCCGCCCGCGCCCGCCGCGGCGGCCCTCGCCGACTCCACGGGCGAACCCCCGGCTCGCGCGGCTGGATTGAACCAACGGTTGCGGATCCACAAATTGCCAGGCCAACGCGATTAACTATCCCCAAGGGCGTGTCCTCAGGTCCTCTGCCCACTCCTCGGAGCCTCAATCAGTCGAAAACGCACTGGTAAGCTTAGGTATGTGTTACGCTTTAAGCGTTGCCATATCCCAGGCTTTGGCTCATATCGCATGAGCAAGAGAGCAAGACGAAGCATGGGATCTGGAGTAAAGGATAGGATGGGCATCGTCAATGGAAAAGGTATTTTCCGATCTCAGATACAAGTCGCGCGCCTCGGTGAGGCACAATCATATATTTGGCCGGGCCCGGCTTGAGCCAGGCACGGCAGCGGTACATGCTCGATTTATACCTCGCCTTGAACCTTCTCCGTTTAAAGTCGGAGGGGGAGGAGACGAGCAGGCACCGCACTTCTACATTACGCGGAAAAACAGTGCTAAGCAGCAGCGGCTGCCTACAAGGCAAGGGCGCGCGAGTAGCCTCGCTACCGGCGAGTTTCCTCGCTACTAGAGCGCACCTGCACGCGGGTTTCCCCGCTAGCTCGGGAGGCAGGGCCGTCCTGAGACGACCTGCCCGCCCTATACGATGCATGTTTCTTCAGCTCGTGCTTGAAGGATTGCTGGCCGGCCATTACTTGTAGGAGCAACGCGCGGTCAATGCTACCTTTGTATGACCATCGGCAGTCATATCCCGCGTGTCACACCATTGGACGCTTTCCACGATTCCACGTTCCATCATCTGGCGAATCCAGCTGATGTGCCCAAGCAGAGTACACTCTGTGGGCTTCTTCAGATCCTTGCTAGACAAAGATTTGAAGACAGACTCGGCATCAATAGTCAGAGTGACTTTGATACATATACCACCCATTTCCAATATGTTCTTCAACTGTGTGGGGGTCAATGGTCCCGAGTGTAGCTCGTGGAGCGTTACAATGGTCGGGTAGCAGTCTTCCAAGTTGTGGGCTGCTGCCAGTGTTTCCGCAGAGTAGCTCGAACGCACCTGCAGTCGATGAGACTTGCAGTATGCGCCCACCAGGTGCACGACGGGTTTCCCCGCTTGCGTGTGGCCACGCCTCAGCAGGTTAGCCCCACGGATACCATAGCCTTTGACTTCGTCGTCTTCATCTCCATTGAGACGGCGATAGCCAGAATCGCTATGCAGGTCAACTTCTCCTGTTGGAGTCATAGCTTGATACACGATCTTCTTCGGACCTGCCTGTAGTTTCCTGGTAACCGCGTTTAGTCGTCGTACCTGGATGTTCGTCGGTTCCTGGATACGTTGTAGTGAGACAACATAGACAATCAGCCATACCTGCGTGATCAACGCATAGGCTAGAGCGCCACGAAGACTGACGAACATATCAGAAACCGTCTTTGTCGCTTTGCTCTCAGGATCAGCTCCTGTGAGTTCTGGATGTGTGATAGGACGAAGCTGTTTGATGTATTCGTCCTGATCAAGAGTGACGCTCCCATCATCGGTCTTGTTATACCGAACGGCACAGTTTGTGTATGTGTGCTTGTTCAGTTTACACTTCCCAAACGTATCTTCAACACACTTGACATACTTGTCAATAGCCTCTTCCTTCCCAGTCATATTGATGTCATCAACGTGCTTGGCTGTCAAGAGGTTTGAGCTCATCTCGAACTCTTCGTCGTATGAAGTAGGCTGTAGCCCCAAGCTCCTAGTGATGGACCTGAGCTTCAGCGAGAATGCCCTGGGAGCATCCTTCGTGCCCGTCCCCGGCTTCAGACACCGAAGACAATGCTTTGATTCATCATATGACTCAAAGCCTGGCAGTGTGCGAAGGACAGCTGCTGACCCAGGAGGTAGTGTGAAGCACACCACACGCTCTTTCTCGCCCGTTGCCGCGGCGAGCTCGCTATAGGTCAGTCCCTTCAAGGAAGCCATGTTGATGTCCAGGGAAGCGATGATCCAAGCTTTGTTGCATGCAGCAGAACTTGCGAGCAGTCTCTGGCTTGACCTCCTTGCCGTGCCAGAGAAGGTTTCGACATCAAAGGCTTCAAGGTCCATGAAGCCACGGAGTACCAAGCGTAACCTGATCGTCCTTTCCATTTCTCCCTTTTCGTTCTTGACAAACTTCCATTTGTATACGTAGCGTGAAGTCATGATGTTAGACGCTTTGCTCAAGTCAGTCATCTGAAAGCATTTATTGTCAAGCCAAGTCTTCAATTCTGTGTAAAAAAAAAAAAAAAAAAAAAAAAAGAAAAAAAAAAAGGAAAAAAAAAAAAAAGAAAAAAACAAAAAAAAAGAAAAAAAAAAAAAAAAAAAAAAAAAGAAAAAAAAAAATAAAGAAAACAAAGAAAAAAAAAAGAAAAAAAAAAACAAAAAAAAAAAAAAAAAAGAAAACAAACAAAAAAAAAAGAAAAAAAAAAAAAAAAAAAAAAAAAAAAAAGAAAAAAAAAAAAAAAAAAAAAAAAAAGAAAAAAAAGAAAAAAAAAAAAGAAAAAAAAATAAAAAAAAAAAAAAAAATAAAAAAAAGAAAAAAAAAGAAAAAAACAAAAAAAAAAAAAAAAAAAAAAAAAAAAACAAAAAAAAAAAAAAAAAAAAAAAAAAAAAAAAAAAAAAAAAAGAAAAGGGGCTTCGGAAACTTTGACCGGATTCGCTTGAATGTCGGCCTTCGTGAGTAGATCGTCTTCCTTGACGACCGCGGCACGTTTGGAGGCAGCACTAACGTATACTCGCATAGTTGTGACGCTGCTGTCATCCAACAATCGGTGTTGCTGCTCGGACAGGACGACTTTGGACATGTCTGCAGTGAAGCAGAGCTCGATGTACTTCCCGTGCTCATCGGAGTCCAGATCATATTTGCTATCCGGATCCGTGGAGCATAAAGGAACGTAGTAAGAAGTGTCCATGTCGTATCCTGGCGGGTGACCCCGCTCCGGCAAGTGGCCTTGCACATCTTCACAGGTCGTAGAGACTAACGCACACTGTGTGTCTGTCATGTATGTGGGAACTGCATGCATGACTTCTTCTGTGTCAGCTTCAAAGAGTGTTCTGTCATCCATCAGTTCAGCATGCCACGACTTCAAGACAAAGGCATCCAGATCTTCTTCTGTTTCCTCTATGATGGTCGGGGGCCGACCATCGTTCTCCGTGGGAGGCTCCTCAGGAGCAGCTGCTGGAGGTGACTCGCTTGGTGGTGGACCATCAGCGAGTTCCTCAAACTTAGTGAGGTCTCGGTCAAATCCAGCAGACGGCTTCCTGGATTTAAGACACTGGATGATGCGTGAGTGTGTAGATCCTGTGATGTCATAGATGTTCAAGGCAGTGCCATCAGCTTCATAGTAATGAAAACCAGGGGTCACATCATTATCATAGTGCACTAGTGTACAGCTGTCTGCATAGGGTGCAGCAGTCAACTTCGTCAGGCTCTTGGCAAGTCGTACAGCAACAACGTTTTCAATACGAAAGTAGTTGCGTATGAGGTACTGAAGAGCCAAGTGCACCTTAGGCGAAAGTCGGCTCGCAGCAGTCATCTGCAGCCGACCCTGTTTCGCTGGTAGATATCCGAAAGTCATGGCGGGTTTCCCCGCTGGCAGACCTGCAATAAAGGCCAATACTGTCCGAAGGGCCGTATTGTCCGATCCTATCTCGCGGACCATAAGTGCTTCGATGTACAGCGTGTGTCTTGTGTCAGGATACTGTACTCGCACTTCGCGACTACCGACCTTCACGATGACCTGGCCTCGGTCAGGTTCGTTGCGGATGACCGGGTATGGACCACTCCATTCACCCCAGTCGTCTTTCGTGGTGGTCGGGCGATGATAGTCCACGAGATCTCCCTCTTTGTAGTGAAATTCACCCGTAGCAGTAGTCTTCGTACGGAGAGCCCTGTTCGCCTTGGCAACCGCAGTGGCCTGCGTGATTGCCTCCAGACTGACCCTCCTGATTGTTTCCTCCCTTGAGTGATCTGATGATTCAGCGGACTGATCATGATCCAAGACAGGGAAATCGGGAAGCATAGCTGGTTGTCTGCCATACAGCGCATTGTACTGAGACACTTCATTGTAGAAGGTAAATGCGTTGCTGGCAAACAAGGCTTCATGTAAGAGACGAGTGAAATTGAGAGGGATATTTAATCTATTCAATTCTTCTCCCATCACGTGTAGGAGGTGTCGCAGGATGCCGTTCCGAGCTTCGATAGTTGTAGCGTGTTGGCCACGCGCTCGAATACGAAGCTCTGTTCCCTTAGCCTTAAGGATGGCCTTTGCTGTATCATTGTTCAGTGCTCCTTCCCCATCGGAGTATAAGATTTTAGCAGGGCCATGTTGCATCCAAGTTGTATGATAGGCATCGAGAACAGTATGCATGGTTTTATCAGGAATCTCTGTGCCAGCTGCCCAGCGAATACAACGGTCGATGATGTGAAAAACAATATGTTCCTGTTTGTAAAAGAAAAGATCACATTCGACTTCCTCGTTGAAACGTCCTGGCAGTGACACAGAAGGCATCACCGTGTTGCCTGGTTTGTCCCAGGCTCGACATTCTCTACACGAGTCGCAAATGCCTTTGATCAGACTCAAACGGGTTTCACCCAGACCAACCTGGGTTAGAATCATCCGCATTTTTGGCTCCTTGGCATGAAACCATCTCAAGTGGAGTTTGCGGAGTTCTCGCTGCACTACAGCTGGGTCGAAGCTGCGCAGGTTTTGGAGGCTGAGCTGAACGTCGAAGCGAGTCCAATCTGGGAGCCTTGGCCTTGGCCTCGGCTCTGCTTGAGGCTGCGGCGGTGGTGGAGGATCTCCTCCCTCCATGCGTCCGCGCCTTGCTGCAACTTGTGGCAGTCTACGGTGATCGTCAGAGCTGCCAGCGCAACTGTTGCCACCATTAGCCCCGTCGGCTCTGGTGATGTCATGGCTGCTGGCGCCTGCGGTTGGATCGCCCTCACCAGGCCGTGGCGGCCTAGGCGCGCGTATGCGCGCTCTCGCGGCCGGCGCCGCTTTTGTGGCTGGCGCCGCTTCTGCGGCTGGAGCCGCTTCCGCGGCTGGCGCCGCAGGAGCGGCTTGCCCCGCCGGGCGCGGCTGGCCAAAGTTATCTGGCAGCTTCCATTTTTCGGCGAATCTGCATTGGCCAGATATCTTGGTGTGGTGAGGATTACTCTTCTGATATTCCTTCTTACAGCTTGGACAGTCCCAGTAGTATGGTTCAACATCATACAACCGACACATCTTCGGATCCCTGCTGTGCTTTGGTGATTGCTTGTAGTTGTTGTCCACACAGCCATGACACCCAAGACCGCCGGGTGGTGGTCGCCAGATTTCTCCGTTTGGGTGTCTCCGGATTGTTGGGTCGTCCAAGTCGTAGCCAGCACTGTTTGTTACGAACGCATAGCTGCGTTCGCGATTCGCGAATGGATCGCGACCGTAAGCAAACAGATCTTTGGCGATTTGCACCGCATCACCGATCAGTGACTGCATTCTGTAGGTATACTGTGCCGCCCTTGCTAGTTCTTTGTTGCAAGCATTGGCGTGCACATGATTACCTGGACAACGCTTGCCTCTGAAAGGTGCCAACAACTCTTCTTTATTTGCCATCATCTGTGTTGGCTTGCGGATGTATTGTCCAAATGAATCTTTGAGACCAGTCGTGCACTGATCAATAATCGTTTGGCAAGTGACCTTGCGTTGTGCCAATTCCTTCCATGGCTGGATCTCATCCACCCACGTGCCCATTGGTTGTTCCCTGAGAAAAAAACGTCTTAGGTCGTCTTGTAATAGAGCGACTGTTCCACAGAACGTGATGTGAGGCAGGTCCTCTTTGTGGTGTTTAAGCCACGTATCATGGTTGACCTGTGCATTGAAATAGGAAGGAAGTCCAGTAGTTCTGCAGCTTGGCTGCAGAATCGTGATCTTGACAAAGCAAGTCTTGAGGTAATGTAGGACTGCTCTTTGTACTTCCGAGTTTCCAAGGTCAACCATAGATATCTTGTCAAGGTTCCCGCCTGACGAGAGTCCCCTCTTGAAGGCTAATATGGATATACCACCCTTGCCCCCACATAATTCAAGCATGTCCACTTGATTGTTTCTGCCGTAGCATAACGACTGGACCATCGAGAAGACATCAGCATGTGAGTCAGCGGGTTGCCCCGCCGGTAACATCATGAAGATGCCCTCTGATTCGCTGTCCGAGTCCGAGTCGTCAAGAGGAACGTCGTTGAAATATGTGGAGCAGTCAAGCCCTTTGAGGTCCTCTCCACAGTCGTCGTTACCATCTTCCACTTTCTTCGGGATTTTCTTCGGTTTGATGCCGGCTTCTTCGTCAGCTTTCTGCTTTTCTTTCTGTTTTATCCTGGCATCAGTGGGCAACGCAGTTTCCGCGGAGAGATCCGCTGCGGAGGGATCCGCTGTTAAGTCAGGAAATGGCGGAATTTCAGGAAAGTTGTTGGTGGGTCGCGTTTGGCAACGCTCAATCGAAGGGGGAGGAGATCGATCGTCATCGACGATCGCCACACGCTTTGGGCGTGGCCTTCGCGACTCACCGTCGCCATGAAGAACTGGAGCCGGAGGCTCCGCTCCCAGTATAGCCGAGTACTAATGTTTGTAACCCCATCAGGTAATGGAGCTACATAATTGTACCCAGTTGGCTGATCCTGGATTCTGATATCTTGAACGATCTTATTCGTGTCCAGGTCGGTCGTGACTCTACGAACAACATGGTCCCATTGAGGACCCTTTTGTGGACATTGGACGTAGTGTCTGACCTTTTTGTCAACGCGTGTACACACACTGAGGTGTACCGCACTCCGCTCATTCCTGATCATGTTGGCTTTATCGAGTTGATCAAGGAAGCGTGCAATAATGATAGCCAAAGTTTTATACCGAAACTCGGCACGTTGCTGATCTTGGCCATACAAATCCAAATCATGCTCCTTGTGTGAGCCACAAGTACATTTCCATAAGTTTATCGGTATATGAGGACAAGATGTAGCAACTTGTATATAAGAACCACTGGGATATTTACTGGAGCGGTCAAACTTGATACCGAAATGACAGAGTCTCATTCGTATAATGCTTAGCTTCAAAACTTCGATAACATCTTTGATCGGACCCTGTTTCCAGAAATACCCGGGTGGCCCCAGGATAACAATCTGCATTCTCAGAGCACGCGCTTTGATCAGGAGATTTTGCATACGTTGATAATGTGGTCCCGCCCTTTTTCCTGGAGTACGAACGTACCAATCAGAGGGTGTGGCCACCCACAACATATTGTAGTCTCCTGCCAACAAATTTCCCAAATACTGTGTTCCAGTTGAAGTCATTACCTCATTATGGGTAATCCGGTCGCATATATATCCACGGGTTCGGAGTTCAGCGCAAGCTGTGCGAATATCTTCGATGACAAGACATTTTGAATGATAGTTTTCCTCTCGGGCCTCAGCGCGGCCAACGTATGTCGCGAGGAGGCCGGTATTCGGCTTCTCTTCGCAAGCGAGCGCCGCCGGCGCGCCCGCCTGCCCCCGTCAGCGGCGGTCGTGTGACCACGTTGCCGTCTGACTCGGGGGCATGCTGTTAGCGGATGGCTCCGCAGGAGGCGCTGGTGCGGCTACGCTCACGATCTCCACGCGGGTTGGCCCCGCAGAGTCCGACGAACCTCCGCCCGTGTAGCTTGGTGGTGGTGGCGGTGTCGCGGGTGGCCCCGCTTGGTTCTCAGGCGTCCATTTATTCGCCGCCTCCTGGACTGCCCAAAATATCTTAGACTTCAGGGCATCCTTCATATGTGGCCAGGTTCCTTCGGGACACTGTTGGCCCTCCCACCAGCTGTTCAGCGTCCTGTCCACGATCAAACGGGTCGTGTCTTCCAGGAACTGCTTGTCGAGATACGGCTCGACAATGTACGTATCAGTCGTGACGGTCATGGACTGTCCCGTCGCGGGTTGCCCCGCTGTGGTCTCGGCGGGTGGCCCCGCACTTACTCCGGCGGGTGGCCCAGCACCTACACCGGCGGGTGACCCCGCATTGACGGGGTCCTCTTCGTTCTCCGTCTCGGTGTAGCCATCTCGACTGCTGCGGATTGTGAAGGTGTTCGTGACCGTCTGGCTTTTAGCCCCGTCATATAAACCGCAGGGAATGGCTAGATGTCCTGAGGGAGTTTTCTTCGCCCTCATGACCTTGGCGCCCCTCCCCAGCTTCAGAGTGTAATCACCGCTGGGGAAGATAACCTTCTGGTAGCCTGGCTTCAGCACGATGATCGTGTCACGTGCTTCCATGGCTCCTAGGCCCCAGATGGCCGGGAGATTAGCACCCGAGCCTTCTGCAATGTTGGAGGCATACTCCTCAATACGGGGGCTCGCCTCATTGGCATATTGTACCCCGATCTTGAAGTTGCCCATCTTCCGACATATCGCAGCGCCCTCACCGACACCATTGATGTAGAGGGTCTTGCTCAGGGTGCATATGGCAGGTCTGCGATTGTACCTGGCCATAATCTCCTGGAAGGTTCGCGCCGTATTGGCTCCAATGATGTTCACGTTGGACCCAATGTCTAGCATGAGCGAGATGCAGGGCATACCGTCTTCGTCAGGAAAGAATGTCCCATTTCGCGCTGCCAGAGCCATTGTACCATGGTCATTGGTGTGGTACGTGATCTGCGAACCGAGTGTACCTTTCAACAGGCGTTGTTCAAGCACCCATTGACTCATGGTTAACTCGGTGCACCACATCTGCTCATATTGGCGGCGCTCCTCCACGGTAATTGGTTCCTGTTCGAGAACCCAATAATTCGCAGAGAGTGTGGACATCCATTCACCTCCTGGCGGCAGCGTGTCCGTGTCGTCACGTGCATAGGACAGCCCCTCTGTATCGATCATGAATGTGGTGTGGAACTGGGCTGCCTCCGCGCTCTCAGCGCTTGCCCGGCTCCTAGCGCTGACCGGGCTCGCCACACGTGAGGTCCTGGATGATCCAGTTGGCCTTCGAGTCCCGCCTCCGCTCCTGCCACTCCGCCTGATGTTGGCCTCCATTGCCCTCAGGAAGCCTGGATTTGGAGGCCCATTTGCGGGTGGCCCCGCTTTGGCGGCGGGAGCCGCTTCAGCGGGTGGCCCCGCAGCTGGGGGCTCCTGCGCTCGAAGCGTAGGCAGGATTGGCATATGGATGCCTTGCTCTGGCGCTGGCCAGGGGTGTGCCTGTGCAGCTGGGGCACGTGCGGATGGCTCCGCCGATTGCGCGGCTCGAGCTTCCAGTGCCTCCACTGCTTCACGTAGCCGACGCATTTCCCGGGCATCTGCCACGTACCTTTCCTGCTGGCGCGCTTGTTCCGACTCAGCGTCGCGCTGTCCAGCATGCGGGAAATGTGCTATAACTATGCCCGGCCCACGACATACAGCGCAGGGGGCCTCGTTCGGCGCGCCTGGCCGCTGATTGCGGACGTGCTGCTGTGCAACACGATCCCAGCATATATCGTGAAAGAAGTGCCCACACGCCAGTCTCCACACTATAGTGCCCATCTCGTAGGTGTCCATACAGATTGGGCACTGTGTGAAGTTGTAGTCTGAAATGACTGGAGCAGGCACGTCTGGGCGAGTCCGAGCTTGGCGATCGAAAGTGGTTTCGCCCTCCCGATATGGCGTCGGTGGCGGCCGTCTATCTGTCCGTTCAGCGGGTGGCCCCGCGTCTGCGGGTGTCCCCGCTTGGGTCTCACGCTCGATCCTTCTCTGGATCGCGCGTTGTTGGCGCAGCCTGGCGTTGTCCCGAGCCTGCTGCCTAGATGCCAGTATCGCTTGCTGCGTGTTGTGCACGTCGCGGATGTAGTCTGGCGTGCTGCCCATAGCGGCTGGCACCGCGAGACCAGCTGGCTGAACTACGGTCTCGGGGTCCGTCGGCGTGGGCATGTAGGCGTAGTGCGGCATAGACTGCGCATCGACCGCTCGTGTAAACTGCAAACGAAACATCTCATTAGCAAGGTTCCGAGTGTATTCGTTCGCAGGTGGCCCCGCAATCATAGGTGTGTTATTCATCTGCGCGTAGTACTCCGGGTACATCGGCGCGTCCATGGCCTGTGCCTCTGCTGGTCCATGATTGTCCCATCCATATATTGGGTGTGATGCTATTCCTGGAATAAACACCTGTCGATATGATTCGTGGGATCAGCATTTGGAGCATCTTCAGAAGTCCAGCTCCAGAGAGGCCGAAAGTCGCCATGATTCGTAACATCTATGTTGCGGTTCCGCAACAGGCTGGGCTCTCTATCAGCTTGTTGCTGCAGAAAAGTAGCCTGTGCTCTTAAGTTGGCTGCCCGACGTTCGTAGTCTGAACCTTGCTGTCCGTCAGCGGGTGGCCCCGCATGTGCGGGTGGCTCCGCAGGCGTTCGCTCGGCGGGTGTCCCCGCAGCCACTCCTCCTTCACTACCCCTCGGAGTGCCAAAGGGAGTGGTCGCCTGGAGTGCTGCTGCGAGCGCCGGATTCCCGCGAATCGCCTGGAGTCTTTGCCACAAGCTGTTCTCGCTCGTTTCAGACGGCGGAGTCCGAAACGGCGAGCCACCATCTGAACCGCCCATAGGGACAAACCTCGCACCTCCAGCTTGCTGCGGAGGGCGTTGTGGTTGTGGTCCTAGGACGCCTGGTGGCCCCGCAGGAGTGCGCAGGTTCCTCTGCTGTGCGTCTGGATACCTGTATGCACTGCCCACGGGTCAGCACGATATAGCTGATCGGTCAGTCCAGAGACGTCGGCTGGTGTCAAATAGCTGTTGAGGGCCTGGACCCATGTCTGCTGGTCCGGCCTCCAAGGAGATGCTACCGTTGCTACTGGTGTGACCACTTGTTGCCATGAACCGTCCGAGGTGTCTACCGCGGGTGTCCCCGCACCTGCGGGTGGCCCCGCTTCAGGCATGACCTCGTCCTCCTGGGCATTCATCATGAGGACTGTCTGTGTGTCGTACGGTCGTGGAGCAACATCTTGCTCGGTCATGATCAAATTGAATGGGCGACCGTCCGTCTTAGTCCAGCCCTTTAGGTACATGGCGTGATCTTCCATTACACCCAGAGTTCTGTCACACAATTTAAGTGGCAGGTAGTCATCGGTGCGAATCCTGTCCGCGGGTTGGCCCCGCCTCCGCGACTTGTCATAAGCCAGCGGATTGCTCCATGCTTCGCCGACCCGATATTTCGCAATGCTCACAATCTGGAGGATATGATCGGGCGGTATACGTCCGTCGTGGCCCCGTGTCATGACTATGTCATTTGCTGATCTCCATAGGGAGAAGCCACTGGACAGCATCTTGTTGATGCTGCAGAATATGAGCACCTCCGAGTCAGGACGGATGCCCGATTGAATCCTCGGGTCGCCCGGGAGGTAGGGGCAGCCGTGCACAAATTGGCGCCCCCCCTTCCTTTTAGGGTTGTCCTGTGCGAGGCATGAAAGGCCATTAGCAAGGATGTCCTTGACATACTCCCACTGTGTCCCGTGGATGAAATATACTGGGTCGTCTGGTTCTTTCATCCATGTTGTGATCGGCTTATAAAGCGACTCGGGACAGTGGATGCCTGGACTGCTGTGGCCGTTCGTGGCTCTGATGAAGTACTGTGGCCTGCGTGCCGTTGGTCGAAACCTGGGAGGCAGCAGCATGCTGTCATCAACGCACTTCATCTGGAGCCTGCCCTTCTGCATGCCGTGATGGTCAATCATCTCACAGCAGTTTAGCAGCACCCAATACACGTATGACGTGTGGGGCCTGCCCTTGATCAGCACCTCGTGCATTTCACGATAGCCTTTCCACTGATCATTTTCAGTCCAGTTTGTCAGCAGATCGTCAACAACAACCCAGCCATCGTATGGATCGAAAGTGCTGATCTTTTCGAAGTGTCGGCTGAATCCGTCCTTCCAATATGGACTATGGCGTAGGGCTGTAGAGAACCATATTGACACCTTGGTCATTTGCCCTTCGCGCGGCAAAGTCGGATCCATGCCGAACCTCTCCATGACCTTCAGGAGCTCTGCTTTATGCTGCGCAACGCGTAGTGGCGGCCTGTCTCGCAACATATTTCCCACGGTTTGTCGTTCACGTTCCCAGTCGTTGCGGCACTCGAAGTTACGACGATCAGGGCAATTAATGACCTCGTATCGGTCCGTATCGTCTCGAGTGACTCGTGGGTTTATGGTGCGCTTCGGGCCTTTGCCTTCAATGCCTTGCCAGTATTCCATGGCTCCCAGAGGGATGTTCCTAAGAACAGACATTACTGGCTGCCAGCGTGCGGGTGGCCCCGCTAATGCAGCTGGCGGCGCTTTAACGGGTGGCCCAGCAGAGCCTGCGGCTGACGAGGCAGCTCCAGCGGATGACTCCGCGCCAGGGTGCGGGTGACCTTGGTCAGCAACTGCATCATCGGTTAGTTTCTGTCGGTCGCCAAATTCTTTGAGGACTTTGAAGCGTTCTTCTCTTGAGAGAGTGCCTTCTGCGGGTGTCCCCGCTGCTGCAGCTGGCGCCGCTTTAGCGGGTGGCCCCGCAGAGCCCTTGTCCTCCTTAGCCTTGGCGGCCGCTTCTGCCCGCACCGACCTCATCCCAGCTTCGGGCTTCGGCTGCGCTTTCATTCGTGCCGAACCTGGTCGTGGTGCAAGGCGCGGCTGATGCAGAGTTGGAGTCCAGTCACCTCGGAAAGCTGCCTGAGGCTTGTCGCGAACTTCGTCCTTGACATCGCCTTGGGTCGCCGGTGGCATCGGGGTCGATGGTCCAGCAAAAGCCTTCCTCCTCTCCGTCGCGGACAGACCGGGAGGATCTACCGGCTCAGGGTCGTCCGTCTTGGCGATCCCTCTGGCCTTCGCCCGCCCCTGTGTGCCTTCGGGGCTCTTGGACGGGTGCCTTTTCGCAGGAGTCGGTGAAGACGAGGAGTCGGCTTCAGGTCTTGGAGGTGGTCTGCTGCCCTTGCCCGGTTGTGGACCAGGAGGGTCTCTAGGAGGGCCTTCTGGCTGGCCATGATCATGGATGACCTGCCTCATCTGGTCGATGTCGGCAGTACCTTTTATGGCCAGCTTGTACTTGCCATTTTCATGGCGGTGAATTACCCTCGTGCAAAACCACTTCTGCGCCGAAGAGCTGTAGTACCAGCAGGCGCATCCATCAGGGAATGGATTCTCTGAGCCGTCTTCCGCCGCCCATTCTTCATTCAGTTCGGTGTGGTCAGTGCCGGCGGCGGACCCAGCAGCAGATGCAACAGCTATCCAATCGTCGTCCGCGGACCCAGCGGCTGGCGCCGCGTCTGCGGGTGACCCCGCTTCTTTGCTGGATCCTGCGGGTGACCCCGCCTCTTTATGGAATCGGCGGTTCCATTCCTTGAGGCGATGGTCATTGGGAAGCTGTACCCAATTTTCCCTGACGATGTTGGCCACCTCTTCGGTCATAGGGACGCGATCGGCTTCGGTGATGCGCTTTCCTCCTCCAGGGACCTCCTTGTTAGGATCATGGACGTTGCCAGCGTCATCTCCATGAGACCAATTCCACGGGGTCTCACCGTGATGAGGACTCCTGGAGGGGCGGTCCATCGGACAACTGCGCATGTGACCTTTGAAGGGCTCGCATTGACATACTTGTTTCCTGTATGTCTTGCGATCGTTGATGATCTCCTGTTTCTTAGCCCTTTTGTCCCAAGCCTCTGGCGTTTTGGTCTTGCCACCCTTGGTACGTATTATCACGCCAGTTTCGTCCCTTTTGGTGCAGTACTCCTTAGAATACCAGTGGCGGATCACGTCCATCGAGTAGCCGGGGTACCAGTTGATGTACCAATCCGGCACGTGCTGAGCGGATACACCAACGGAGTGCTCAGTACTGTACGGGTAGCCCGATGCATCATGTGTAGGGCGTCTGGGAGCTGAACGGCTCCTCCTGCGGGCTGGCCCCGCTGACGCACTACCACGTTCCATTGGCCTTTGATCGTCATGCTCTGAGTCTCGGGGAGGCGATGGTCGTCTGTCCCTCTTGGCGTAGCGCATGTCCTCCGAGTCCTCTGAGCTGTCCTGGACCATGAATACGTGTTGATACGGGCTTCGGAAGTACCCGATGTCGTTTAACTGCTCCATCGTGAGGTCGTTGAGGTCCATTTGATCACAACCCTGCATAAATACATCCATAGACCAAGCGGGTGGCCCCGCTGTTGCGGCTGGCGTCACTTCGGCGGGTGACCCCGCTAGAGCCTGGAGTGCTGTCAGCATCTGAGGTGCCGACATGTCCGAATCCAGGTATGGACGCAGCCGTGCAGCCCCTGGGCGCGACAGCAGGTCGTTCATGGTTATCTGCTGATGTGCTGGCGCACTCAGGAACCGGATTGCTTCTGCGACCTGCTCTTGGAGCATGTCTTTATAGTCCTCTTCGGCCTCTTCGGAGTCAGAATACGCGGGATGGCCCCGCATTTCGTCATCAGCGTCTCCCGCCTCCGAGCCAGCTCGCGAAAGATCTGGCAGCAACGGCATGCCAATCACCTGCGGTGCCAGCGCGGCGGTGAGCTCTTCCTCGGTCGCCGGGACGGTCTCAGCTTCGGAGACCTCGTCGCTCGGCGGGTGGCCCCGCTGGAAGACCGAACCAAGCATTGAACGCGACCTCGTCGACTTCGTCCCAGCCGTGGAGCTCGTCGAAGAGGGTCACTGCGTAGTCTTCCAGGGCTACGGTTACTTCAGCGCAGCGGGCCATCACGTAGTACGTGGAGGAGCCCGCAGCGGGAGCCGCTTCTGGATTGACGTAAAACTCGTAGTCAATGTAGTCTATGTCATCCATAAAAGAATTTTGAGCCAAATGTACGGATCCCTTTCCTTTCCCCTTCGGGCATTGATCGCGCAAGTGCTCTGTGCTACCGCATGTATGACACTTCATAGTATTGCCAGAAGCGTCCCTAGGGTTGCCCCTCCGCCCTTTTCCCTTACCGGAGGTCCGCCTGTGACCCCGACCTTTGCCTCCGATAAGAACTTCTTCAAAGGCTATATCAGTTAAGGACGTGAGGAAAGCAGTAATACCCCTACCATGCATACGGCGTCTGCGACCCCCTTTGCCACGACCCTTTCCAAATCGTTTGAAATGTCGGCGTACTGCACGTCTCACTTTTCTGACTGGTTTCTTCATAAAGCGCCTCCAACGGCGTTTTGATTTGCGATAAGCCATAAAAGCGGCTTCCGCTCTTTGTTGTTCAGAAAGGTGAGTGTCATCCGCTGGATAGTCATTACCAGCAGAGACTATGCCATTGTGCTCATCGTCAGATGAGGTATCTGTGTCAGTGCCAGATTCAAACGGTGAGGGTGGCTGAGACCCTTGAGCGGATGACTCCGCTTGGCCCCAGAGGGTTGTGCCCGAGGGCGGGCTTGCAGTGTAGGCGGCGCCTGGCGAGTAGTTCGACCAGGCGTTCGCCTCAGCTGCCTCTGCCGATGCCTGGCCGGTCTGCCCTAAGAAGGGCAGTGGCCTCGTTGGGCATATCGGCTGGGTCAGCCCAGGGATTTGGCTCGCCAGGACCAGCGGGTGACCCCGCAGTCGTGGCGTAGACACCTGCATGTGAGTGGTGCCCTGTGAAGATACCCGCTATGTTGCCAGGAGAGCGCTCGGCAACATGTCCGTAGTTCCTCATCCTGGTCAGCAGCCTGTCATAGTCTGCTTGTGTTCGGGGCATCTGATGATTGAAGGGCTCAAGCAGGTGTTGGGCTCGTGACGCGCCAACGCCTAACGCTCTGAAGAGAATCAGCGTTAGGATCTGAAAGTTGGGGATGACAAAGCCAACAGAGTTAGCCTCGTCACGGGCCATCTCGAATCGAGCTAACACTGAGTCGATTCGCTCGCCCCTTTCGACGCGAAAGTCGATAAGGGCAGTGCCAGAGTTGAGCTGGCGCTCATCTTCCAGATTTTCAAATTTGGTGCTCAGTAAGTACAGTATATATGTTACTGCATCCGTTGGCTGTCCATTGACAGTTACACCATAATTGATGATCTGGGAGGGGACCTGCATGGCGATACGACGAGCAAGACCTTGAAGGCCTCGTTGTAGTGCTGCAGCTTGTTGTGGTGGTGTCATATTGCCGCTCGTTACGTTTAACCATGCATGTACTTCGCGAACATATTCGCGAAAAGGCGTAGTACCGGCAGGGTCCCACGAAGGGCCGGCAGTACGCGTGTCGTCCATCCCCTGCCGCATGTATCCCACAGCACATCCCATTATTACCCACAGAATGCCGAAGATAGTTATCTTAATCCAGTGCATGTGCATTTCGGCTTCGGTGATTGGTTTAGGCTGTGGTTTGTCAGGCTCTGGCGTAGTAGCCGTGAGGCGCCTGACTGGCACGGGATGCAGGTGGCCCCGCTGCGGGTAGCCCCGCAGGGTGACCACGTTCTCGATCGAGTTGCCGATTGGCATCTGGTGGAAGTCGGGAGTGAAGTGGCGCAGTGAAGTAGGAGAGAGCGTCTCGAGTTCGCGGGTTGCCCCGCTAGCTCGATCGCGGACTGGCTCCGCTCCTCGCAGAGCCGGCGCAACATGGTATTCCACCGTAGTAGTAGTCCACCAAGTTGTGCCGTGGATTACAGGAATCAGAGCGAGAGCCAGCCACACGAGAGTGTAGCCAGCTCCGCTACCAAGTCGAAAACGCACTGGTAAGCTTAGGTATGTGTTACGCTTTAAGCGTTGCCATATCCCAGGCTTTGGCTCATATCGCATGAGCAAGAGAGCAAGACGAAGCATGGGATCTGGAGTAAAGGATAGGATGGGCATCGTCAATGGAAAAGGTATTTTCCGATCTCTGATGCAAGTCGTGCGCCTCGGTGAGGCACAATCACATATTTGGCCGGGCCCGGCTTGAGCCAGGCACGGCAGCGGTACATGCTCGATTTATACCTCGCCTTTAACCTTCTCCGTTTAAAGTTCTGATCCGCAACTGCGGGTTGCTACGTGCATGTATGTATGTCTGCCGATATGCAAATACATACACACACTTTTATATGTTTATATACACATATGATATGGGTTGCAAGTGCCTGAACTGGTTTAGGCGGGTTCGAAAACTCCGTTGGCCCGGATCGTCAGCCCCTAAAAAACACTTAGGGCACGTGTGACCCATTTATGAGCAAGGTTTTATTAAGCCAGAGATTAATCGGGCTAAATGTAGCCCACCTCAAATTTGGAAGCCCGAAATGGGTAATTACGGAAAGAATGGGTACAATGCCCAACAACACATGTTGTCTCAAACCAACAGCGGCCGCTGCTGGCAGGCGGCCCTCCGTCTTGAATGGACACAGGCCGCGGCGGCGTGGACAGCAAGTCCTGTTCAAAATAAACCAGATCCGCTGTTGGGCATTGTGCCCATTCTTTCCGTGCCCGTTTCGTTCGTGCAGATTAGACGTTGCTTCTAAGCCGTCTCTACCCCCTAGCCAGCGGTCGCCTCAGCATAGGCGGCGGTGGACGAACCTCCCTTTAGTAAACCTCCCTTTAGTGAGAACGGCCTGGGACCGAAACCGACGGACCTGAACCCGCAAGAATGACGGCCGCGGCGCCCTCTCGAGCACCGAAAACGGCAGATTCCTTCATCGACGTGCCAGGGTAGGAGGTCTGTCAACCTCCGATATATCAACGGGCGAAGAACGGTATAAGATAAACTTTTTCGCCGTCGGGGACACCTGCCCCTGGGCGGCTGGAAAGTTTATACCCTTACGGCGGCACCGTAAGGGTACAAGCTTTCCAGCCGCCAGTGGCAGGTGTCCCCGACGGCGAAAAAGTTTATTTGATACCGTTCTTCGCTCGCTGAATATGGGCAGGGTGTGGACGCTTCGCCCCTGCTCTTGACTCCTCTGGTCTGCCCGCGGCGGGCCCCGCGCGCCCCCGGGCGCCGCGGCCCCCTGCGGGCCCTGCGGCGGGCCCTGCGGCGGGCCCGGCCCCGCCGCGGGCGCGAGCCGGCCCGGCGCCGGCCCGCAAGGGCGCCCCGCCAGCGCGGCGTGCAGGCGCTCCTCGGAGGGCGCCGGCTGTGCACCGAACTACGGGGCGTGAAAACGACCACAGCCACTGCTTTTCTTTTGTTGCCGCCTTCCAGCCCGCAGAAACAAAGCAGTGGCTGTGGTCATTTTCGTTGAGCTTGGCACCAGGGAAATGACCACAACCACTGCTTCTTTTTCGGCCGGCTGGAAGGCGGCGCAAACAAGAAGCAAAGGCTGTGGTCATTTTCCCGTCCCGCACTAACGCCGGCACCCGCCAGGCAGATCCCGGGCCCCGGGCCCCCTGGAGCGATGAGGAGCCACGACGGAGGTCTTGTGCTGGCGTCTGCCTCCCGGGGCCCTCGCCGGGTCTCGGGACCGCCAACACATGGCTCGGGATGAGAAGCTGGTCCTGGAGAGAAGGTCGAGACCTTCAGGGTCAACGTTATCAAATCATGACGAGAGGGGTCTGGGATTGTACACCTCACACCGATCCTGGCCAAGATTGGTGTAGGATCGGTCAGCATCGACTCGGGAAACCAGATCGAATCGGAACGCGCATCGAATCGGAGTCGGAATCCCATCGGATCGGCCGCGTCAGGATGCACAACGACGCAAACGTTCGGGCCGCACAAGATCGCGGGAGCATCGGAATCGAGTTCGGATCGGGCCGACCGGAATCGATGCCGAATCGGATCGATTGGATCGGAATGGACCCTGCTGGTGTATGCAAACGAAGATCCTGAGCCCAGGATGGGCCCGACCAGGAGCAGCGTAGGTGCGTAACTGGCCAGTTCTCGAAACCCAGAACCAAACAATCCTGCCATCGCTTCGGCCCTTCCGCAGGCCTTCTGCTGGCCTTCGCGGCCTTCCGCCGCCTTCCGCAGGCCTTCTGCTGGCGGAAACGGCCCTGTTTTGCTTCAGAAGGCGTCCGCCAGCCCTCCGCCGAGGAAGGGATGCCAACCTCTTCGACCCTCACAGGCGAAGCCTTTTCTGGAGCGCGCCAGCTGGTTCGGGTCGGGCGAAAGGGAGGATAGCAAAGGGGGGGTTTGAGAATCAGCTCACGTAGCTGATTTTCCCGGCGCCTCCCAGCGCCGGAGGCGGCTATGTATCGAGGAATGGGCTCCCCGGTGGGGCCGAAACCAGCTGCATGCAGCAAAGTTCGTACCCCCCCCTTCCCCAGTCCCCCCCTTTCGTCTGGCCCGACTGGTGCTCTCCGAGCTCCTCCGCCTCCCCGAGCGACTGCTGCACGGCGTCGTGCAGGGAGGCCATCGCGGGTAGGAGGTGCACCGCCCTCAGCTGGTGCAGTTCCTCCCGAAGGTCGGACCTGGGAAGGGGCCCAAGGGCACACACATAAACACACACCAACCAAACAATTCCCCATATTTACCCATATCTACTGGGCTTTCTGTCTTCCCCCCCCACTTCCCATATTTTCCCATATTTTCCTGGGAGTCGACGATTAACCGAACACCACGGAGATTAATCCCACAGGGATTAAGAATTGTAAATGTTGCCTACCGGAGGCCAGCATGTGGGAGGAGAAAAAGATGGTGATAAGAGGACCGAAAGCCGAGGATCGCTTGAGGCTGCCTCCAAAAATTGTTGGTTTCGCTTGAGACATCCTCGACAACGTCTTCGTTTCGTTTGATGTTGCTATCTCAACATAAGAAGAAGGAAGTTAACCTCGATGGTGAACTTTTCACAATGATAAAAAAGTTCGGCCTCCGCGCCCCGCGCCCCTGACCAAACTCTTCTTGGCCGTGGATAATCAACTCTAGCCTGGAAAGGGGGGGGGGGGTCCTTTTTTATCATCGGCACAAGGCTATAGTTGTGTCTGTGTGTATTTTTTCCCCTCCTGAACCGGAGCGACGAGCGGAGCCCGGCGAGCAGCTCCTCGCAGTGCGCCAGGGCGCCCAGGTCGGAACCCGGCGCGGAGGGCAGCGACACGAGCGAGTCCACGGAGGGCACGTAGGCGCCCTCGCAGGCCTCTCGACTCCACGCAAGAGTGACCTCTGGGCAAGAGTGACCTCTGGTGCGCGGCTTCTGGGGGGGCGCGAGGAGGCCAGAGACAGGCGCGCAAGACGCTACTATCGCAACGAGCGCGGCGATCGGGGGACCCCAGTGAGCGCGCACCGAAGGTCACTCCGGCGAAGGGTCACTCTTGCGTCTAGTCGAGCCTCGAGGTCGGCCGTGAAGTGCTCCGGGGGCCCGGCATCCCCCCGGCAGCACGGGGGCCGCCGAGACACGCAGGCGCCGAGCTCGGGGCGGAGCCTCCGCGGGTCTTCCTGCTGCATGTGTGGCTGCCATGGCCGCACTTCGGGCGGCACGGGCGGCGGCATGCGCAGGCGGGTGTTGTGAGGCTACCGACCGCGAAAGGGCATGCAGGCCGGCACTCGATCCACAAAGGAGCCCGGCGGGAAGGAACGATTTCCCAGGCCTGAGCTCGATCGACTCGCGGAGTCGGATCCCAGACATGCTCGCACTGCGGAAAGAAAATGACGGCACAGAGTTTTCTATTTTCGGCCGCTGGCGGCCCTCGCAGACCGTCAAAAACGCCTCGGGATGAAGAGCCAGTCCCAAAAATTGCGTCCAGACCACGTGGGGTCGACATGATGAACAAAAACCGTGACGTCGGGGGCCTGGGAATCGAATCAGATCAGAAACGGATCGGATCGCCAACGAATCGTCCAGAATCGAAGCAAAATCGGATCGCCACGTCCAACTCTGGATGGCGCCGGCCGGTGCTGTTGAACTGGTCTGACTCGAATCGGATCGGAATCGCGGCCCCAATCGGCGAATCGACTCGCATCGGAAAGGATCGCAGGCGGCCCTGTCTTCCTGGTCTGATGCGGGGGGGCCTCCGCGGTGTCCGCCAGCAACCCCCTCATCCCACCCGCCCTCATTCCTTGACCACGTCTCCCTCCTTCTGCGATCCACCTCCCTCGCCTCCTCCTGCCAAGCGGGTGGCCGTGAGGCTGGAACAGGGAAGCCTGGCGCCGTGCCGCATGCTGTTGGGGTGGGGTGGGGTGAGGTGGGGTGGGTGTCACAGGGTCGAGGGCACAGGTGGAGGGCACAGGGGAGTTGAAGGGAAGCGCACACGCACGCAACGCACAGCAGATTTACACGTCCTAACGACTCAGCCATGGCCGCATCCTCCTACTGACTTTCTCCTCCTCCTCCTCCTCCTCGTCCTCTTCCTCCTCCTCCTCCTCCTCATCCTCCTCCTCCACCTCATCATCCCTAGTCCTCCCTGTCTAGCCTCTGCCTACCTCGTCTCCCTCCACCTCTGTCCGTTTCCCCCCGCCCTCTTCCTCCCTCGCATCCTCTTCCTGCTCCGTCCTCTTCACTCCTCCGTCCTCCGCCCCGGTCCACCCAAGGATCGAACACCGCACATTGGCTGGTGAAGGAGACCACCCGCGACTGGAAGAAGCAACAAATGCAGAAACATCTGCTTGGGGAGGTCCGCGCGGGTTTCTCGGATCGGCGCTGGACACCCCTTCCTGGCGCGCGGAACGCGCCGGGGGGCGGCGCCGGAGGCGCCGCCAGGAGGGCCCACCGCCGATCCACGACATCCACGCGGAGCTCTGAAAGTTTACGTGTGCGCAGCTGCTTCGGTCTTCGAGCGACCGAATCCCGCTCTCTCCTCGTTCCTTCGCTCTCTCCTCCCTCGTTCTTGCTCTTTCTCTCTCCTCTGGCCGGAGGAAGGGCGGCGCAGGGCGGGAGGGGCCGATCCTCACGCTCCAGGAGTGGTGCGGCAAGTCCAGGTGCCGCTCCTGGCGGCTCGATCGTGAGAAGGCACCACCATCCATCCGTCCAACGGTTCAACATATAACGCACCAAAGCAATGGAATGTGGAAAAGCCCCATAGCGAGACCGCGAGAACCAATGCTTGAAATCCACCCGTCCCCCCCATGCGGATAACCCCTGGATCCAGAGGTGCTAGAAACTCAGCGAGAAACATAGTTTGGAAGCCAGCCGCCAATCTCTGCATGGCTAGTCGAACTTTATGACTTCAGAATCATAGACATGTGACTCGACATCCGCAGCGAGAGCTCGATCTTGCAAAACGTGCGTCCTCCATCCGTGCAATTGTTTGGCGCTGAACACTCCCAAAACAACAATTTCAGGAACCCACGGCGGTAATACGACTTTGATGTGCGCCCACCATCCTTCCGTTGCACTTCTGGCAAATTCGAGCTGTATGTTTCGAATATATGTGGGTCTCAACCGACGCCAGGAAAGCCCTACCGACGCCGGGGACGACTGGTGCCACGAGAAAAGAGATGGAGCAAGAGAGAGGAGGAGCGAGGAGGTTCCGGCCTCCTCCAATGCGTTGTCACGCATTTGGGAGGTAGTTTCCACCGCCAGTGCTGAGGGTGAGATAGCTATACTCCCCCCCCCACTGGGGCTACAGAAACAACAACTATTGGATCCTTGCCTCGGAGCCCGAAGTTGTCATCAGCACGGGAACCCCAAGGGGCTCCTGGAGCCCGACGACCCCCCGCGCCTTCCTCCCGCCCACCCGCGCCCTTCCTCGCTCGCCATCCCCGGCTACAGTCGGGGCATTGACCGAAGGAACGATAAATAAGGAACGAGGCCCCTTTTTCCCGTAAGTTAAACTTCGATTTCCGATCGAAAACATAAGGAACACCTGAGGCAAGCTGCAAAACAATGAAGGAACACGGAGCCCCTCCCCAACGAAAAGGGTTCCTTCTTCAGGGCCCCGACTGTACTTGTTGAGGGTCTGCGGGCACGCCTGGAAAGGTTCTCCCAAGATGCCCGCCACCCCGATCGAGTGACTGTGGCCACGCGGGAGTGGGGTAGACACGTGCAGCGGAAAGGGGCAGATTATGCCCCCCACCTGCAAACAGACCTCACCCGCGAAGGGAGAAGTTCGAAGTGTGGAGGCCTGGAAATGAGCACCAACACCAACACAGGGGGTTTTCCTCCACGGGGGGAAGATGATCCTAGATTTCGGTGTTGGTGGTAACATTTCGGTCACCTTGGAAGCCAGAATATTACCACCATCACCGAGATCGGGATCGTCTTCCCTCGGTGGAGGCACACCGCTGATCTTGGTGTCGGTGTCAACCTCTAGGCCTGCGAGAAGTCGGCGCGGCCGCTGGAGGTCCGACGCGGACTGCTCAACCCGGGGCGCCCGTGCACTCCGAGGGCCATCGCTCGTCGCGCTGCACTCTGTCATGCGACGCGCGCGGGGGGTCAAAAGCGCACGCCGCTCTGCAAAAGGCACAAAAACACCAACAATCGGGTCGGGCGAAAGGGGGGGATAGCAAAGGGGGGGTTGAGAATCAGCTCACGTAGCTGATTTTCCCGGCGCCTCCCAGCGCCGGAGGCGCCCATGTGTCGAGGAATGGGCCCCTCGGCGAGGCCGAAATCAGCTGCATGCAGCAAATTTCGTAACCCCCCCTTTCCCAATCCCCCCCTTTCGTCCGGCCCGAAACAAGCAACCTGCACCATCATGACATCCATTCCAAAATGTGCAGGCCTGGGGGTGGGGGTCACATATCGAACCCGGAAGTGCTTGAGGCTCTGGAGAGATGTGGAAAAGATAGGGTGGGGTCAAGAGAGTCTGGGCCGCCGCTCAGCGAGGCGCAGCTGCCTGCACGCACCCCAAGGCAGAAAAAATCCTCCGGGAACCTCAGGAAACGCACGAAGCGTTAATCTCGAGGCCCGCCGCCGAAGCCGCCGAACGACGGCGGCAGCCTCAAGCGACGGCGCTGGATTGATTCCTGTCGGTTCCTTTGATGCCTGGGACCTGGACCCCTCAACAAACAGATCCCCGCACCCCTCCTGCAGGACGCGCTATGACCAAGGCCGGGGGCAGACCTGGGCGTGACGACCACGAGGAGGCCCAGAGGCGGCCAGAAACGTCCACAAACCCGCCCCGACGAGGGTCAACGGCGGGGGTGGACTGGCTCAGGGGGGGGTCATCGAGGTGGAATCGGCGACGCGTCGCCGATAGATCGGCGGCAAGCGCCCGACAGAGAGCCCGCACGCTCCTGGGCGGCGGGTGCTACGTCTCGGGCCCCTACAGTCGGGCGGCTGTCACAAGAGGCGCTGGATAAAGAACGAAACCTCTTTCTAGCACAAGAAGAGCCTGGATGCGCGAGGAGGGCCACATGAACAACGAAGGAATGACCTAAGGAACTGCGAGCCCCTTCCGAACCCAAAGCGGTCCTGATTGCAGCGTCTTGGTTGTATCGGCGATCGGTGGGCGACGGGGTGTCGACATCGCCCCTCCTGAGCCCTTCCCCCCCGCAATGATCCTCGTCGCCTGGTTCCCAGAACGCCCTCGACGAGGCGCAGGGCCCCGACAACTTTCCCAACGCTTCGGGGGTTGCAAACTCCCCCCTCTGAGCCTACCCCCCCAGATGCTTCCAATGGAGGAGTGGCCAAGAACAGCCAGCCAAAAATCGCCCGGACATCGCCGGCAGCCACATGAACCCCAGCGGGGGCGCCCGATACCCCAGCGTCGGCTAGACTTCTTAAGTCGTGCGTGCTTCCTACAGGGGGACTTTGGATGAAAATTTGAAACTACCCGAACATGGTCAAACATGACAAAAATTAATCAAAACATCGTCCCCGTTTTTTTTTTCCGGCGGAGCTGGGTGAAATTCCGTGCCCGCTGGTGACTGACTGATTGACTGACTGAACGTCAAAGAGCGCCTTGAACAACACATTTCAAACCGCCCGCGGGCGCGCAACCGCACCTGGGCAACGCATTTCGACTCGTCCGCGGGCGCGCAACAGCAACCGCAACCGGGCGACACATTTCAACCCGCCCGTGGGCGTGCAACCGCAACCGCACCTGGGCGACCCATCTCAACCCGCCCGCGGGCGCGCAACCGCAACCGCAACTGGGCGACACATTTCGACCCGCCCGCGGGCGCGCAACCGCACCTGGGCAACGCATTTCGACTCGTCCGCGGGCGCGCAACAGCAACCGCAACCGGGCGACACATTTCAACCCGCCCGTGGGCGCGCAACCGCAACCGCACCTGGGCGACACATCTCAACCCGCCCGCGGACGCGGAACCGCAACCGCAACTGGGCGACACATTTCGACCCGCCCGCGGGCGCGCAACCGCAACCGCACCTGGGCGACGCATTTCAAGCCAGCCCGCGGGCGCGCAACCGCAACTGCATCTGGGCGGCGCATTTCGACCCGCCGGCGGGCGTGCAACCGCAACCACAATCGGGCGACACGTTTCGATCCGCCCGCGGGCGCGCAACCGCAACTGGGCGACGCATTTCAAAGCGCCCGCGGGCGCGCAACCGCAACCCCAACTGGGCGACACATTTCGACCCGCCCGCGGGCGCGCAACCGCAACCGCAACTGGGCGACATATGTCAACCCGCTCGCGGGCGCGCAACCGCAAACGCACCTTGGCGACACATTTCAACCCGCCCGCGGGCGCGCAACCGCGCCTGGGCGACGCATTTCGAAGCGCCCGCGGGCGCGCAACCGCAACCGCAACTGGGCGACACATTTCGACCCGCCCGCGGGAGCGCAACCGCAACCGCTACTGGGCGACACACTTCAACCCGCCCGCGGGCGCGCAACCGCAACCGCACCTGCGCGACACATTTCAACCCGCCCGCGGGCGCGCAAGCGCAGCGGGGGGCGCAATTCAACCCGCCCGCGGGAGCGCAACCGCTAACGCAACTTCGCGACACATTTCGACCCGCCCGCGGGCGCGCAACCGCAACCGCAATTGGGCGGCACATAGCAACCCGCCCGCGGGCGCGCAACCGCAACCGCAACCGGGCGACACGTTTCAACCCGCCCGCGGACGCGCCGCCGCACCTGTGCGACGCATTTCAATCCGCCCGCAGGCGCGCAACCGCAACCCCAACTGGGCGACGCATTTCAACCCGCCCGCGGGCGCGCAACCGCAACCGCGCCGCTCGCCCGCCGCCCTCCCCCAGGGGATCTGAGACGGAGAAAGAGCGGGATGGGGGGTGGGAGGGAAGGGGGGGGGAGGAGGGAGGCGGGAAGGAGGAGGAAGTGGGGGGGGGAGGGAAGGGGGGCGGAGGGGGGGTAGAGAGCTCACAATGATTGGGGGCGGACAACTTCTGCCCCCCCCCCCCCCCCGTTCCGCGCAAGTGGATATCCACAAGGCTCCAGACCCTGGATTCCTTATCCAAGGCCTCCACGGTTTGCTAGCGGGATGGGTGGGTTCACCGCCCCCGAAGGGGGAGACGAGGCTTTGACAGGAGCGGCCCGTTGCACCGCCTACTTTGAAGTTGGAGGGCGGTGCCACGGGGATCGATTGCGCGTTCGCCCGCGCGCAAGCTGCCCGCGAAAGTAGGTCCATCGGCGCCGTCTTATTCATGCAGTCTGCCGCGTCTGATTCATGATCTGGCGCAGGAGCATGTGGAGGAAGGGGGGGGAGGACGAGGAGGAGGCAACGGGGGGGAGGAGCAGCAGGACGAGGAGGAGGACGAACAGGAGGAAAAGGAGGAGGACCAGGATGGCCAGGAGGAGGAGGAGGAGGAGGACGAGGGGGATGCCAGGGTGGTGCTGATTGAGAAGGTGCACGAGCAGGTGCGTCTTGCGGAGGACGGAGGAAGATGAGGTGGTGGACGTCGAGGAGGATATGGGCGTGGAGGTGGATGTCCTCCTCGCGGCCTCCGGGCGCGACCCACGCTTCTCCGCCGGGACATTGCGGCGGGGAGTCCCAATCCCGCGCTGTTGCATCGGATGGACAATTTTTGAATTCTCCTCCTGTAGAGGGACACGCCCGACTTAAGGCTAGACGCACAAAGGGCTGTCGAGACGAGGGGGTGCCAGCAACGGCCAGGAACGCCCACAGACCTCGGCCCCGATCCTCCTGCAGCCTCCGATCGGCGGCGCGCTCCGAGGCGAAGTTGAAAGGGGTCAGGGGCTTCTCAGAAAGCGTTCGTCGGGCCTGTCCCTCTACAGGGGGAATATTTAAAAATAATGAAAAATAGTCTGGGGACGACTTGTTTACATTATTTTGCGCAAGCGTTTTAAATATTTCTGGAATCTTTTCAATGTTTCGCCCGAAGCCCCCTGTAGGGGGACACGCCCGACTTCCCAGAAGGCTCAGGAAGCCTCTGGCTTTCTGAAAGGCTCCCTAAGCCGCCTCCGAAGACAGAGATGTCTTCTCAGGAGCCTATGTTACCCACGATCGTGCCCGACACCGGCCCTGTCCCCTCCACCTCCTCCCTCCCGGGTCACGTGGTGGTTCGCGCCGGTGCCATGTGAGAATTAGCCATTCTTAAGCTTTCACTGGCGGTGCTGGCGCGAACCGTGGCGTGACCGGCCCCCGTCCCCTCCTCTCCCCCCCTAGTCACGCCCGTGATCGCCAGGAAACAACAAAAAGGTCTCAAGACAGTGACGTCTTCTCGGACGGCGTGGGGGCTTCTGGGGAGCCCCGTCGCCTTCTGAACAAGGCCTGTCCCCTCCGGACGGCTCGTGGTTTTCGGGCCCAAGCTCGGCTCTCTGGTGGCCGTTCGAGACGGTCCGGGCACCCTCGGACCCCCCTCGGTGAGGCGCAGCCGCTGGAACGCATCCCGAGGCTGGAGAACTCCCCGACAGGCCGAAAATCGCCAACACCCATCCCTCGTAGTTCTGGTCTGTTCCCGACGCGAGGGGGTGGGGGCCAACCGCCGAAGTCACCCAAAAGCTCCGAGCCTCTCGAGCCCAGAACTTTCCCCTCGGCATGCCGCCGACCCGAAGGTTGACCAGGGACCGACCTTCCCGGCATTCAGTCCGACCACGACATGTTCTTAGAACCCAATCTACGAACAAAAACAAGGTTCTTAGAACGCGCACCTGATGTGCTAAAACAAGACAACCCCGGCCAGAAATGTTCTGAGGACACTTCGCGCAGACCGCAACAGGTTCTTGGAACATTGCTCGGCAGGCCTTGAGGCGAGCCACGACGCTTCGCCACTGCTTGACCCCTCGGCGCGCCGCCGACCCGAAGGAGCCCGCGCTCGGGAGCGGCCAAAAGGGGGGTGTCCAAGAGGGGGGGGGTGCAACTCATGACCAGCGGCACGTGCGCGGCCCAGGGGGGGTGCTGGGGTCGTAATGAAACAAGGAGGGGCGCCATGAAACCTGGGGAAATATCATGGCCCCCGCCATGATATCCACCGACCCCCCCCTGGTCATCACCCCGCTCTTTGCCGCCCCCGACGGAGGAGCCCGCACGGTCCGTCACCGCACGGTCTTGGGACCCTGGAGGCCCTGGTCGCGCCCTCGGAGGGGGACTCGAGTCCCAAAACCGCGCGGTGACCCCAAATCCCCACCGACTCACCGCACGGCGTGGTCACTGCACGGAGGAGGAGGAGGAGGAGGAGGAGGAGGAGGAGGAGAAGGAGGAGGAGGAGGAGGAGGAGGAGAGGAGGGGAAGGGGGAGGGCGAGGAGGAGGAGGTGGAGGTGGAGGAGGAGGGGAGGAGGAGGAGGAGAAGCAGGAGCTTGGGGGCCCCCGACCGAAGGAGCCCGCGCGCGCGGCGTTTCTGCCGGGGGCCCCCACGGCGGGCGCCGCGGGCGCGGGCCGCGGCGCCCCCGCAGCGCCGCCCCGCCGCCGCGGCGGCGGCGCCTCTGCACGCGCGGAGGCCGCGCCCCCCGCGGCGGCCGCGCCCGCGGCGGCGGCGGCGGCCGTCCTCGTCGTCGTCGTCGTCGCCTTCGCCTTCGTCGTCGTCGTCGTCGTCGTCGTCGTCGTCGTCGTCGTCGTCGTCGTCGTCGCGTCGTCGTCGTCGTCGTGAGCTGCCGCCCTGGCTTGGTGGGCCTGTCTGTTCTCCACCAGCACCACCATAACTTGGAGGGGGAGGGGGTCTTCCTCCTCCTCCTCCTTCTCCTCCTTCTCCTCCTCCTCCTCCTCCTCCTCGTCCTCCTCCTCCTCCTCGTCCTCGCCTCCTACTCCTCCACCTCCTTCCCCCCTCCAACTTATGGTGGTGGTTGTGGAGAGGACTGCAGGCCCATGGGGGAAGAGAACGGGGGGCCATGCCCGAGACGGACGAACGAGCAACACGCACCCACACCCATAGGGGGACGGAAGAAAAAGGTTATGGGTGAACCTACCACGGGCGATAATAGGTTAACCCCTGGGATAAGAAAGTCCGGGGTCTGGCGGGGATGATAAGATATTTTCCCGGGGAAGGTAACTGATGATGACGATGATGATGATGATGATGATGATGATGATGGTGATGCTGATGGTGACGATAGTGATGATGATGGTGATGGCGACACAAGGCTCACTCGGAAGATCTCGAAGCTCGTGTCTAACCAGGCGCACGACACAAGGGTGACTCGAGAGATCTCGATGCTCGTGGCTACTTGCCCGCAAGCGCACGGCACAAGGCTGACGCGGGAACGGCTAATCAAAATCCAATCGGTCCCTATGGCCCTGCCGCGTGTTCCTGACTCGGGAACAGCTAAGAAACTGAGAATCCCATGGCCCTGCCGCACGTTCGTAAAGTGGGCAACTGAACTGGTGAGCATCCCACTGCCCTGCCACACGCTCGTGATTGCGGAAGCTGGTGTGGTGAGACCACCATGGCCATGTTCAGCGTTGTTGGTGCTGTTGCTAGTCAACATGATCTGATAGCAACTTCGATCCCCGCCACTTTCCCGTGGATTATAAAGTTCGACCTCCGCGCCCCTCTCCACAATTCAATCCTAGTGGACGGGGATAAAGATATAGGGGGTTAAAGGGGGGGTACTTTCTTATCGCCCGTGGTCGGTTATGGGTGCGTCATGTCATAAAGGGGGTGCCCGCTCGAAGGGGAGCCGCCCCCGAGGTCCGACGACCAGCACCCATACCCATAGCCAGGTGTCCCCCCTCCAACCCCCATATGGGTATGTGTCTTGTATTTCGTCACTGAACGCGGAAACGCCGTGTTGATATTGGTCAGCGTCGATCTTGGTCAGCATCAATTCGCGCATCATCCTCGCGATACGAAGTCGGCCGACATGGACCATGACCAAGATCGGCATGACCAAGACCCCGCGACATCTCGGTCATGGTCCCCTCTCTTCGCCCCTCGACGCCCAGCGGTGCGGTGATGGCGGTGCGGTCGGGAGCTCTTGCTCAGCGCTTCGCCGCGGTGGCCCCGGCAACACGCTACAGCCGGGGCCTTGACCTAAGGAACCCAAAATAAGGAACGAGGCCCCTGTTTCCCATAAGTTAAACTTCGATTGTCAATGGAAGACCTCAGGAACACCTGAGGCAAACTGCTAAACACTCAAAGAACACCGAGGCCCTTCCCAACGAAAAGGGTTCCTTCTTCAGCGCCCCGACTGTATGTCTTGAGAACGGACGGGCTGGCAGGTCGCTCCGCCTCGCGGGGCGGGAGGTCGGGCAAAAATCTCGAGACGTGGGCGCGTCGGGACGGCGGAGGGGACGGCGTGTTGCGCCTGCGCCGGGGCCGCCCTGATCCTGGCTCCTTGCGCCCTCGAGCCGTCCTTG
>CAUYUJ010000858.1:47500-77500 GCA_963575745.1 Prorocentrum cordatum
ATCACCACCACCATCACCACCACCACCACCATCATCATCATCATCATCATCATCATTATCAACAGCAGCAGCATCATCGTCATCATCATCATCATCATCATCATCATCATCATCATCCTCATCCCTGCATGTGTCTCTTCTTCGTTGTTCCATCGCTCCCTCCTGATCCCCCCATCCTATTGCCTCTCTCCTCTCTAGAAACGTCGGCGGTAACGCTGGCGACGACGTCGGCAACGAGTTCTGGAGAGCTTTCGGCAGCTCCGAGGAGCGCTAGATTGTGGCTTCCAGACGGCTTCGGGCCGCTTTGCCATCAAAGGCCGTCCGGGAAATCCGGATGTCATTGAACTGGGCTGCAAGGGACTCCAACTTGTCTTGGGAGATTTCAGGGGGGGTGCCAGGAATTGTCCCATTGGGCAAGAGGGTGTCGGAGGTTTTCGGGAGGCCTCGGAAGGGGGTCGCCATCTCGACGGCCACGTCCCCCTCCTCCTCCTCCTCCTCCTCCTCCTCCTCCTCCTCCTCCTCCTCCTCCGTATCCTCCTCCGTATCCTGCCTGCTCATCCTCCGGGTTCCTCCCTGATCTTCCCTCTTCCCTGCGACTCTGTCGGGCGGGAGGTGGGGCGCAGGGAGGAGAATTATTCCCCAATCAGAGCTTGCCTCTGTAGGGGTCCTAGCGGATTAAAGGGTTAGGTGAGGTTGGTCGCCGATTTCGGTGGCCGGGCCCGGGTGCCGGGGGGCCCGGGTGCCCGGCGGTGCCCGGTTGCCCGGGTGGCTGGTGAGCTGCGTGGCCGATTTCGGTGGCCGGGCCTGGGTGCCCGGGTGCCTGGGTGCCCAGGGGTGCCCGGGTGCCCCGGGGTGCCCAATAGCCCGAGAGCCCACTAGCCCAGTAGCCCTATAGCCCGATAACCGTATAGCCCTATAGCCCTGTAGCCCTATAGCCTTATATCCCTATAGCCCAAATAGCCTTATATCCCTATAGCCCTGTAGCCCCATAGCCCATATAGCTCTATAGCCCTATGGCCCTACAGGTCACAGTCCTATAGCCCTATAGCCCTATAGCCCGATAGCCCTATAGCCCTATAGCCCGATAGCCCTATAGCCCTAAAATTATCCCAGCGCGACCCTACCTAGCAGTTGGAGCCCCTAGGAAAGCAGCATAAGCTAAGCTAAGCTAAGCTAAGATAGCTAAGCTAAGCTCAGCTAAGCTAAGCTAAGCTGATATAAGCTAAGCTAAGCTAAGCTGCAGTAAGCCAAGCTAAGCTCAGCTAAGCTAATATGCGATAAGCTAAGCTAAGTTAAGCTAAGCTAAGTTAAGATATACTACGCTAAGCTAAGCTAAGCTAGGCTAAGCTAACTAGGCTAAGCTAAGCTAGGCTAAGCTGAGCTAAACTAAGCTAAGATGAGACAAGCAACGCTAAGCTAAGATAAGCTGAGCTAAGCTAAGCTAAGGTCAGCTAAGGTAAGCTAAGCTAGGCTAAGCTAGGCTAGACTAAGCTAAGCTAAGATCAGATAAGCTAACTAAGCTAAGCTAAGCTGAGCTAAGCTAAGCTAAGCTAAGCTGAGCTAAGCTGAGCTAAGCTAAGCTAAGCTGAGCTGATGTAAGGTAAGTTAAGCTAAGCTAAGCTAAGCTAGGGGAACCCAGGGGGCGCAACTGGGGGAACCGCGGGGCGGGGACTGGGGGAACCGCCCGGGGCGCTTTCCACTGCCCGGCCCCTTTAAGCTAGAGAGTAAGAACCCTTCTAGGCAGAGCCTAGGTAGGGAAAAATATGATGGAGCTTTTCTCCGGTATCATATTAATAATGATGAGAAGAAGACAAATCTGAATAAGAGGAGGAAGCATAATAACAAGCATAATAAGCAGAACATGCGGAGGAGGAGGAGGAGGAGGAGGAGGAAGAGGAGGAGGAGGAGGAGGAGGAGGAGGAGAAGAGGGGGGAGGGTGAGAAGGGGAAGTCGGGGAGAAGGGAGAGGAGTCGGAAGGGAAGAACTGCTGGGATGGACTGGCTGAGGTACCACCGCAAAAGAACAAGTCGAGAAGCGCTCATCGACTCGTCTCGACCTCACAGCACCGCGAGCGTATACAAGAACGTGTCTACGAACTCGTCGAGGGCCCAGCTACGCCCAATCGATCACGGCGTGTCACGGCGTGCCAGTGGGCCCAGCTATCCCGCAGGCGCACGCACCCTCTCACGCACAGACAATCTCGGCAAGACTGGGAGAGGACCACGGGGCGGGGACAAGTAACGGGCCCCTGCCACGATGGAACTCTGAGCGTCGGATCGCTGAATTCCCCCAGGGACCAGCCTTCCACCCCGAGGCCTCTCCTGTGACGGCCCTCAGGCCCTGGCAGGAATGTCCCCGAGAGTTCACTTCCCTCGGGAGCCCGTCTGCGCCGAGGCGAGACGAGGAGGAGGAGGAGGAGGAGGAGGAGGAGGAGGAGGAGGAGGAGGAGGAGGGGAAGGGAGGGGGACAAGGAGGAAGAGGAGGAGGAGGACGACGAGGAGGAGGGGGACGACGAGGAGGGGGAGGACGAGGAGGACGAGGAGGAGGAGGACGAGGAGGACAGGAAGGGGAGGACGGCGAGGAGGGGCGAGAGGAGGAGGAGGAGGAGGAGGAGGAGGAGGACTCCGCTTGCTCCGTGGCGACCCCGCTTCGCGGCGACACCCCCCAAGACTGATAGGTGGCCCGAGACCGTGCCGGGCCGGGCGCCGCCTGGGACGCCGGAGCGCCGCCGCCGGCGGGCGCCGCCGGGGGCTCCGACTCGAGGGGAGCCGCCCTGCGCGGCTGGAAGCGGCGCTCGGGGCGGAGGCGCCTCGTGCCGCATCGCTGACGGGGATGGGTCGGGGGCGCTAGAGGAAAGAGAACTATGCACATACACCGATTCTGGCCAGGCCAACCCTGAGCCCAGGATCGGTGCATACGCCCTCCTACCTTGGCCAGGAAGGCATATACACCGATCCTGGGTCAAGCATGGGCCTTGCCAGGATCGGTGCATGTGCATAGTTCTCTTCGCCCGAGGCGCGCCAACATGGATCAGCGATCCGTGGACTTGGCGCGCGGTCGCCAAGTCCATGGATCGGGGCAGGTGCCCTCCCCAGAAGGCGGCCGGTGCCGCCTCGCTCGGCGGCGGGACTCCGCGATGTCCCATGGAGACGGGGCCCGTCGCTGATCCACGCCCCCTTGATCCATGTTGGCGATCGCCTGAACAGCTTCGGCGGCGAGCGAGGGGGAAGAGTGAGAAGGAGGAAGCTCAGAAGCGCACCAGCTTCTGAGACGTTTTCTGTGTCGTCGGGGCAGGGTTCGAGAACTCCTCAGAAGGCCGAGACTCAGGAGAAGGCGCGCCCCTTCCACTTCCCCTCCGAGCTCGCCGCCGGCATATCCAGATCCACCGCCTGGGGAACCGACGTCGTGACGTCCTGGGATCCCAGCGGGCAGTGGATCTGGATATATTTTGGCCCCGTGAGGGCCGAATGCATCCATATCCACCGCCAGCCGAGGTCCGAGAAGATCGATCCCCCAAGCAGTGGCTATGCATACACTCCCGCCTCGGATTTCTCGCGCCGAAAAGAATCCGCGACACATCGTCGTCGTCGTCGTCGTCGTCGTCGTCGTCGTCGTCGTCGTCGTCGTCGTCGTCGTCGTCGTCATCGTCATCGTCGTCGACTTCGTCGTCGTCGTCGCCGTCGCCGTCGCCGTCGTCGTCGTCGCCGTCGTCGTCGTCGTCGTCGTCGTCGTCGTCGTCGTCGTCGTCGTCGTCGCCGTCGTCGTCGCCGACGCCGTCGCCGTCGCCGTCGTGGTCGTCGTCGTCGTCGTCGTCGTGGTCGTCGTCGTCGTTGTCGTCCGCGGCGTCGTCGTCGCCGTCGCCGTCGTCGTCGTCGTCGTCGTCCGCCTTCAGGGTCGGTGGCGCTGGCCGTAAAGCCTTCGCAATACACGACTGGACGCGAAGAGAGCGACCCACGGAAGCACCAAGCACGCTGAGAGCGGACACGATGCATCTCCCTCCCGTGGCGCTGCCGGGCCCTGTTTGGTGTAAAGGGGTGTGGCTCCAAAGCTGGACTTGGCGAGGCTGTCTACCGTGGATGGCACCGTCGTTTCCACGATGGGCATCCCACCCATTCATGCCACACCCCTTTCCAACCTCCAGAACCGTGCAAAGTCAGGACGCCCACGCCTGACGCACCGGCGCGCCCAAGCCCCCCGGGGAGGATCCGGCGGTGGCGAGCGTGTCTTGGGACCTGGGGCCCGCGCTGTGGCAAGAAGAGAACGGCGTCGGGGGTCCGGGTGTCGCGCCCCGCTCTGGACCCAGCCGCCGAGGCCCGGGGACGAGGAGGAGGAGGGGCAGGGGCAGGGCGGAGGCAGGGAGGCGGCCAAGGGTGAAGAGAAGGCGAACGGGTGGAGGGTGGAGGGGTGGAGGGAGGAGAGAAACGAGGAGGGAGAAGGCGAGGGGGAGACGGAGGACAAGGAGGGTGAAGACGACCGCGGAAGGCGAGGAGGGTGAAGGAGAGGGAGAGAGGAAGGCGAGAGGGAGCAGGAGGAGGTGAAGGAGGAAGAGGACGAGGGAGAGCAGGAAGACGAAACCAGGAACAACACATAAGTGGAACAGCAAGGATGAAAATAAAGAGGAGACGGAGGAGGCAAGAGGAAGGGGCAAGAGGGGGCGGAAAGCGAGGAGGAGAAGGAGGTGGAAGAGAGGAGGAACCAGGGGGAGGATGAGGAGGAGGAGGAGGAGGAGGAGGAGGAGGAGGAGCATGAGGAGGAGGGGAGAGGGAGGAGGAGCACCCAAGATAGAGCGAGGGTCGACACTGGCCACAGAGAGAAGGGCGGACAAGAGCAAGAACAAACAAAAGCCCGTCCAGGGGCAAGATAACGCAATTCATTACCTTCAAGCGGAGGAGGCGGGAGAGGGAGGTTGGAGCAGCATAGGGGGGCAGAGGAGGAGAAGGAGGAAGGCGAACGAGGCGAGGGAAGAGAGGCGAGAGAAGGATCCAGATGTTCGGGGATGGACAGACCTCCCTTTAGTAAAACGTGGTTTAGTGAAAACGACTTCGGGCCCAAACCTGGCGGGCGCAAGCCTGGAAAATAACGGCCACGGCGCCCTCTCGAAAACCGAAAACGGACAATTCACTAATCGACGTGTCACTGTTGGGGTTTCTGTCCACCCCCGAGATGCGGCCGAAACTGGCGCGCCGAAGACTAGAGCTCGGCAGACAGTTCGGACAGCACGCGTACATAATGACGTACACGATGCCTTCTGCATGTGATGCGCCGGGGGCGCTGGGGTTCGTGGTGTGCCGTGTCTGACTCCGATGCGGCGGCGTCAAGGGCTTGTTAGAGAGGAGACTCGGGAGCACTGGGTGGTGCGCTGGAGACGGGAGCAATGAAGTTGAAGAAATTTCACTCGGAGAGGGTGGCGTGGAGCACGCCGTGCATTGGAGACGGACGGTGCTGAGTGATGGCGTTGGAGACGGAGGCGTAGAGTAGAACGTTACGGCACAGTTGCAATTGGGGGAGGGCGGCGTGGAATCCAGTCGAATAATGGCTCAGAATCACCTTCTCCGCTGAACGAGCCCCGAAGGAGAATGACCCGGAGGAGAAAGGGACGCGGAGGAAACACATGTGTTAGTAGAGGCAGGATGAGGACGGCGAGGCAGACGAGGAGGATGGGCACATAGTACGCCAACAAGAAGTTTCTGTTCTACAGATCTTGCGACGGGAGCGGCCTGACCACAAACTTCCTCTCCAGCGACGGGCCTGGCCAAACCTTTTAGCTCAGCCCCAACACATCGGCAAACCCTGCTGGCCAACGCCGTGCATGCCAACCTTGGATACGGTTCCTGTGTACATTGAACATTCGGTTTTTGTCGAAAGTGTATCGAATGTGCGACGGGCGGGTCGGACTCTGACAGGCTGGGTCGGGCGGGGCATGAGATCGGGCGGGCGTCCAAGCAAACGATCGGGCAGAACCTGGTTGGTGGGTCGGGCGGGTGGGTCGGACGGGTCGGGCGCAAAGGCCAGTCGGCTGGGCGGGTCGGGCGGGCGAAACATGACAGGCGGGTCGGGGAGGCGTGCCCTCACGGGCGGGTCGGAAACTCCGAACAGGCAGTGCCGGGCGGGGCATGATAGCGGGCGGGCGGGCATTCAAACAAGCGAGCGGGCAGACCCCAGCGGCCAGGCGGGTCGGTGGGGGGGTCGGAGGGTCGGGTCCGGCAGGCTGACCCTAACGGGCGGGTCGGCTGAGCGGGTCGGGCGGGCGAACCCGCACGAGCGGGTCGGGAAGGCGGGCCCTCGCGGGCGGGCCCTCGCGGGCGGGCCAGGCGGGCGGAATGCTAAGCCCGGCGGACGGGCTCTCACGCAAGCGAGCAGGTGGATCCTGCCGGGCCTGGCGGGCGGACCCCAACGGGCGGAGCGGGCGGGTGGACCCGAGAAGAGGGGGGGCGCCCGCTTTTCAAGATCGAGGGATCGCCCGAGACTTCGTCAGGCTTCGCGACCACGCAGCGCGTAACTTCTGGCAGTTGCACTGATGGAGGATCGCCTCTTCTACGAATCGTGCTGCAGCGCCGAGCACGTCACCTTCAAAACTTCGACGAGCTAGGTGGAGTTGTGAGGCCGAACGTTTTGTGGCAACCGTGAACCCTACCCCGCAGGTCAGATGTTTGAAACGTCGGCCAGGGTTCAGAATCCCAGGGAACCCCAGCGGGGATGCCCGATAGCCCAACGTCGAGTAGACCCGCAGGGGTAGTCACTCTGCTACCACAAGGAGCGCTGAATAAGGAACGAAAGGGTTTCCCTGGCCACAGCGAGCCTCGGCCACGAAAAGGCTCCTCCAACCCAAACAAGAGAAACGGCCCGAAAACACGAGCCCCTCCTGAACCAAAAGTGGTCCTCAATTCAGCGTCTTCGCTGTAGGGCTCGCCATTGGCCGCGAACTGTTGCCGTCAAGGCTGACGCGCATGTTTGCCAGACGGGCAGAGCTCTCACCACGCAGGCGCACGAGGCCCTCGCCTGTCCGGCGCGTGCTCGCTGGGATGAGGGGAGGCGAGATGCACTTCCTGACGAGGAGGGCCTGGGACGGGAGGGTGCAGCACAGCAACGTCGGCCCTTGACCTGCCCTGGGGAACATCGGGAATCTCCGGGAGCCCGCGGACCTGGAGAACGCGCCGGGCGCCGCGGCCGCGCCAGAGCGTCCCCGGCGCGCGCTCGGAGCGCCCCGCAGCGCTGACCTCACTGACCCCTTTCGCTGAGGGCTTACGTGAGGACTTCTGCTGCCCCCCAGGCTCGCGCTGGAACTTCCACGATTTCTTCAGATTTACCTTCATATCCCTGGACTTACGTGTATGTGCCTGAGCTTACGTGATGTTGATTTGGATTTACCTCGGATTACAGCAGGAGTTCGACCACAAGAAACTTTCCGCAAGAAACCCAACCCTGAGACCCCAGGACATTTATTGGTCATTGGTGTGGGAACGTCACGCTTTCCATAGCAAAGCCATCGAAACCCAAGAAACGCAGGGCACCCTGGAGGCCAGCAGGGTGTTTCTTGGCATGGGTTCCCACTGCGGCCAGTTTGATCCCCACATGTCGGTCGGAGAAGAGTCGTCAAGCCGTCAAGGACCTTTCTCTCCTGGAGAGGGGGCGGCACCTCCGACCAAGGTCCGGGGCCACAGCGCGAGGCGACGGAGGGCGGCTCCGGGGTGGCGATCAGAGCTCGTAGTGCTTCGCCCACTCTGCCAAGTGCTCGTGGGCGCCAGAGCCCGCGAGCTGCTCCCGCGCCGCCCCGAGCTCCTCTTGGCGGCGAGCCAGGGGGGAAGTGAGAAAGAGAAGTCCTTCTCAGAAGGCGTGGAAGTCCCCGGCCTTCTGAGAAGTTTTCTAAGCCTTCCCCGAAGACACAAAAAATCTTCTCAGAAGGCGCGAGGGCTTCTGAGAAATCCCGCCGCCTTCTGAGCTCCTTCTCACTTCTCCCCCTCGCTCGCCGCCGATCCTCCAGTCCGAGGGGTCTCCGCAGGAGGCACCCGGACACCACCACCTAGATGCTCGCTCCCCACGAATCTGACATCGCACGTGCAGTGCCAGGGGTGGGGGCCCGTCTTCCCATCCCACCGTCATGGGGGGAGGCGAAGTCCCTGAAGTCGGAGCGGGGTGTGCTCGAGTGGGCATCTTCGCCGGCTCAAAATCACAAGTGGCACAATAGTCTCATCGTTCATCTTATCATTAACTTCATTCCATGCGTAGCATGCTCTCCCCTAATGGACAGTGAACGACACTCAGTCCCCTGCTGGTCGACCTGTGCTGCCATCATAGGCAACCAGAGGGGCCATCATAGGGACCTCGCACCCAATACGAAGCCACCAGAAAAGGCTCTTTTTTGACAATAAGGACCATCACAGGCCTTCGCGTTCAATGCCTTACCCATGAGAGCCGCCATGAGGCCTCACACTTCCTGCAGCTTCCATCATATATGTAGGGGCGCGGGGGCAAGTCCTGCCAAACCTCACGCCAACGATTTCAGCGACGACGACGACGACGACCGCGACTGTGACTACCAGTGCGAGTGGACGCAGCAACGCGAGTGCGTGGGGTTGCGTCCGGGGGTCCGTGCTACCTCTTAAAGGGCTTCCCGTGGAGATAGGAGCGAGGTGTTCGACGTGGGCGTGACGCCGCGAGGTGGCGCCAGGTGCGGCGTGACTCCCCGCCTGTGGACCGCCCGCTCCTTTTATCGTGGGATATCTCATGCCTGGGCTGGGACGGTGGTTCTAATTTCTCTCAATGTTTTTTTTCAAGTATCCTTCTTCCCCCCCGCCGGTGAGGACCATCGTATGTCTTACCAGTGAGGACCGCAATTAGGCCTGACACCTTCCGCAGCTTCCATCATAGGGGCTGCGGGGGCAAATCCCAACGATCCTAGCACCGACGACGGACGTCGATGACTACGACGTCGGCGACGACGACGACGACGACCACGACTCGGACTACCAGTACGTGCGGGCGTAGCTGCGCGAGTGTGGTGGTATACGTACGTAGGACTTGTGCTACCTCTCAAAGGGCTGCCTCGGGTGCATAGGAGCGAGGTGTTCGACGGGGGCGTGACTCAGCGAGGTGGCGGCTGGTGCGGCGTGACTCCCCGCCTGTGGACCGCCCGCTCCTTTTGATAGTGAGTTCTCTCTTGCTTGGGTTTGGACGGTGGCTTTAGTTTCTCTCACTGTCCTTTTCAGGTATTTTTCTTCCCCCCCCCCAACGGTGAGGATCATTATATGCCCTACCAGTGAGGACCACCATGAGGCCCCACACCCTCCGCGGCTCCCATGCAGTGCTGGGGGTGGCGGCTCGTCTTCCCATCCCACCGTTATAAAGGGATGCGACGTCCCTGAAGACGGGACGGGGTGGGCACGAGTGGGCATCGTAGCCAGCTCAAAATCTAAAGAGGCATCAAAGCCTCATCGTTCATCTTATCATTGACTTTATTCCATGCGTAGTATGCTCTCCCCTCGCGTCGAGAGCAGAACCACGAGGGAAAATGTGTCGCTATTCGGGGTCCCTGGGGGCAATTACTGTGCCTCGAGACGAATCTCGGGTTGGGAGGGGGTACGGGTTCATGTGTTTTTTTCCAATGCTCCCCGACCCCCCCCCACTGGAAATGGAGGGGGCAAATTGAAGCCTTCGGGTTGGGTTGGGGTGATTTGGTGCGTGGTGGGGGGAGGAGTCGCCCGCGCTATGGAGAACATGCGGCGTCGCTGGTCTGGGTCTGGAGACCCTCCTGGAGCTGCCGCCACTGCTCGGGTGTTGCCAGAGGTGCCCCCACGGCCCAAGGCCCCCCCCCCCCCCCCAGGACTTCCAGGGAGGCCCCCACGGCCTCCAGAGCACCCCTCGCGAGGCTCGCGGGGGCCCCGGGGGCGCCGAGCTCGAGCGACAAGCGGGGGGGGGGCACCTTGGGCCAGGGGCACCTCCAGCAGCCCCCGAAATCGAGGGGGGGCGACATCTCGCCATCGCTCGGACGTCCAGTTCCTGTGTGCTTTGTCGTTCTCGCGCGTGGTTGCTTCGCCAATTGATCAAGGATGCTCCTCGAGGGTCCTCGCCGAAGGAAAAATGCCGATTCTGTTTATAATATATGTTGCAACTTGTTGCTAGGGAAACGGAGGGCCTACTGAGCAAGGCTTGCTGAAACCTGGAGTCTTGGCAGGCCCGATTCGCCGGGAAACGCTTGGCTAACATACACGAGGCTCCTTCGGAGCCTGAAGCATATCTATATATATATATATATATATATATATATATATATATATCACGCTCGGCCTCTAGAGGCCATCTGTCGTAAGTAGGCTCTGAAGAGGCAGGCTCTGGGTTGTGAATTGCACACTTGGGGGGGGGGGGGGGGGCCTGGGAATTCGGCGACGCAGCACCGACAGGCCGGCGACCGGCCCCCCGCTGGCGAGACGGCACGCTCCGGAGCAGGGCGGGGGCCAGCCATGGAGGCCCCCCAGCTGTACATTACCGCCGCCTCCCTCCCCACCTCCCTCTCGCTGGAAAGAGGAGGGAGGATCAGAGCCCCGAATCATCAGGGGTAACTCGGGTCAGGGATAACTCGGGTTCCTTTTGTCGGGAATCCAAACCCGAGTTACCCCGGACCCGAGTTACCCCGGATAACTCGGGCGCCCAACACCACCACCACCTTCCTCCCCACCTCCCTCTCGCTGGAAAGAGGAGGGAGGAGGAATCGACGTGGTGGTGTATATATTCTGTGGGCCCCCAACCCAGCCCCTGTCGGCGATTGGAGCTCCATGCATCACCCCATGAGCCTGCGCCCCCCAGTGATGCGCGACGTCTGGCGTTCGGGTCATCTCTCGGGTCTCTGGCGGCCGTTCGGGACGATCCAGGTACCCCCGGACGCCTCTCGGCGAGGCGCAGCTGCTGGAACGCACCCCGAGGCTGGGAAACCGCCGAGAATTCGCGAGAACGTCCGAAAACGTCATCCCTGAGCCAACGTACACTGAGATCCGACGTCACGAAAAACTGCAACATCCTGACAGAAACTCAAACGGAACCCTGAGTCCCATCTTTCTGTAACAATTGTTGTAGACCGGTTGGATCCGTAAGGGCCTCAGGACCTGAAAACACGGCAACATCGCCCGTTGCGGACTAAATGCGACGCCATGACCTCAGGATATTTATCCCACCCGTGCTGCGATGACAGCTGGGGTTACGAGGGGAGTAGGGGGCCTAGGAGCGGATGCCAAGGTGGATGATGTCTGGCCTCACATGGCCTAGAAGCGGGTTGCTGGTGCCCTAAGTGCCTCAGGTGGGTCAGGTCCCTCCACCAAGTGAGCGGCGCCCATGTAGCCTGGATCGTAAACCCCCTAAATTCGCAACCGCGCCTGCACGAAGTGGGCGTGTCAGAATGCTCGTCTGTTGTCTGGGAGGCCTGCTATAGTTCTCAAGGGCCGCCCCCCGCCTCCCCCCCTGCACGGCGCGCGTGGTTCGAAAACCGCCGCCTCTGAAACTGTTTTTTTTTTTTTTCTGGCGGTCTTTTCGGCCTCCAGACGGCCAAGATGGCCTCCAAGACGGCTTCCAAGACGGCCAAGACGACAACAGAACGGCTCAAGATGGCCCAGGATAGCTCAAGAGCCTCTCAAGACGGCCCAAGAGGCCCCCCGAAGAGGGCCTCAAGACGGTCCGAGAGACCTCCAGGACGGCCGACGACGCTCCAAGAGGCCTTCCCGAAGAGCCCGAGGGGGCCTAAACCACTGAGTGTCCTTGGGTGTTTGAAAGTCGTCGAGGTTCTCGCATGTTCGGGGTTCCGACCGCCCAAGACGGCTCGAGAGGCCTCCCAGAGGCCTCCAAGATGGGCTCCATGACAGCCCAAGAGGCCCCAAGAGGGCCCCAAGTCGGCTTTGGAGCGCTCCAACAGAGCTACAGGACGGCCCAGAGAGACCTCCTGGGCTGTCCTGGGCGGCCGGAAACTCAACCATGCCAGAATCCCCAAATCCTTCAAAACCGTACGGACAATCAATGGTGTTGGCATTCTCGGGCTCTTCGGGAAGGCCTCTTGGAATCTCTTGGGCCGTCTTGAGGGCATCTTGATACATCTTGAGACCTTCTTGGGAGCCACATGCCCTCCAGGATGGCTTCAAGGCAGCCAAGATAGCACAAAGATGGCCCAAGACGGCTCAAAGGGCTCCCAACACAGCCTCAAGACATATCAAGAAGCCCCAAAGACGGCCCAAGAGGGCTCCAAGAGGCCCTCCTGGAGAGCCAGAAGAGGCCAACAACATTGATGTTCCCCAGCTTGTGTTCGGGAGGATTTGAAAGTTTCGCCTGTTCGGGTTTCCGACCGCCCATCGCGGCCCAATAAGCCTCCAAGAGGCCTCCAAGCTCACTCCAAGATAGCCCAAGATATCCCCGAAAGGGAGTGATGGCCCCAAGTCGGCCCAAAAGGGCCCAAAGACCGTCCAAAGGGTTCGCGAGAGGTCCCAAGATGGCCGTGAACCGCTTTAAGAGGGCACCAATACGGCCTAGAGATGCACCCAAAACGGCCCACGGGACCCTCGGAGGCCCCCAAGAGCCCCCATGAGGCCACCAAGAAGCCTCCGAGAGGCCACCAAAAAGCTTCAGGAAGCTCCCAGGAGGCGCCCAGGATGCCCCAAGAAGCGGCTCTCCTCCTCATCCTCATGCTCTTCTCCTCCTCCACCTCCTCCTCCTCCTCCCTACCGCGCGGACGAAGACGAGGTCGCGATCACGACCCGTCCTCATCACGGCATCCGCGTGTGACCAACGTCCGACATGTCACAAGTGACGGTTCCCGCGTGCGACCCACGCCCGACATGTCATATGCGACGGCTTCCGCGTCTGACCAACGACCGACATGTCACATGCGACGGCTTCCGCGCGTGACCCACGCCCGATACGTCACATGTGACGGCTCCCGCGCGTGACCCCTGTTCGTCGGCTCCTCCTGTACGCAGTGGCCTTCCTGCAGCCCTGCTGCACAAGCACAGCGGCGGGGGTTGCCGCAAGCAAGGCGGGTCACTCAGACACGGGTCGCCGACTCGCAAGGCAGAGAAGGCCAGACGTAAGCCACCTCAGCACCCGCTTCTGGGCCCCCCATCCCGCTGGCAGCAACCCGCGCTCCACTCAATAGCTGACGCCGCACCGAGGCCTATGGGCCGGCGCCCCGACGCGCCGACCGGGCATCGCCCACACAAGCTAGGCTCCTCCGCGGTGACGTGCCTGTCGCCGTCGCGGTCGGCGAGCTCGAACGGCCGCGCGGTCGGGGGGTCGCCCACGGCAGAGAGGGGCAGGACCACACAAACAAAGCAGAACAGGCATGGGATGATGACAACATGCCGATGCCACTGCTCGTCCTGGAGAGCCCCGCCACCACGGCCGCATCCTCCGCGAACCTGTGGCCAGCACGCACCCCGGGAGAGATCTCTGGCCATCGCTCGGACGTCAATTCCGTGTGCATTTTTCAGTTTCATGCGTGGTTTCTCGCCAAATGATCAAGGATGGTTTTTCATGCGTGGTTTTTCATGCGTGGTTTTTCGCCTCGATGGTCCTCGCCGTAGGAAAAATGCACACGTCCGAGCGATGCCAAGGATCTGGGGAAGAGCGGCATCGGCACCGCTCTGCTTCGAGCGAGCCCCTCCCGGGAGCGCGCGGCGGGAGCCCTTCGGGAGCACCAGCACACGCTTCGGCTCGGGCGGCCGCGGTGCACACCCGCCGCTCTCGTCGGAGGTGCACGGCGGGCTACCCGGGGATCACCAGCGCACACTGTGTGAGCCCGGCGGCCGCGGTGTGCGGGGCGGCGCGCACAGGAGGGGCAGGGGGAGGGGAGAATTAGGCGCCCGAGTTATCCGGGGTAACTCGGGTCCGGGGTAACTCGGGTTTGGATTCCCGACAAAGGAACCCGAGTTAGCCCTGACCCGAGATACCCCTGATGATTCGGGGCTCTGAAGAAGGCTTCCTAGAAGCACCCCTGCTTTTTGGAAGGCGCGGGCCTTCTCCGCAGGTGCAGAGAGCCGGCGCCTCCTGAGAAGCGGCCTCCTTCCAAGAGGCCTCCCCCCTCCCCCTACCCCCTTGTGCGCGTCGCCAAAGAAAAGCTTGGTGACCCAGAAGGGGGTCAAGCTGAAGCGGGGTGGTGCAATAGATTTGGGGCAATTGTGCTGCATGTGTATTGCGCCAGAGAGTTGTATTGCATTGTATTGCAAGTAATGTATTGCACGCGAAAATACAGCAATACATTTGCGCCCCGGAATATATCGCACGCCCCAAACGTAGTGCAACCCCGCAAATCTATTACACCAAATCTATTGCATCATCCCCTTGTCGCTGGACCCCCTTCTGGGTCAACCCGAAGAGAGTGGCCTGCGAGGCCGGACACCATGCGGTCAGGGCCTTGTGCCCCGGGTGTCGCGGCGGCGGCCGCTGCGGCACGGTCTGCCTTGCAGGCTGAGTTAGCGTGCCGGGAACAAAAACTCGGAGCGTTGACGCGTGGTGACTTGGACGTGCTGAGCGTGCCTCGCCGAATCGTGGTGAGCCAGAACCAGCGGTGTGACACGCTGACCAATCGTTCCTGACCGTAGTTTTCCACCGCCCGGTGACCCGCTCTCCCGGGACCCCCGCCCAGACACCCTCCTTCGCGATGTGCTCGAAACGTGACTCCCCAGAGGTCTGAAAGGTGGGGAGCTCATCTCCCAGGACAGCAGTGGGCGGCGGATGTTGATACAGCCAGGCGCTGGAGGAGGGGCGGGAGGAGGGCTGCGCCCAGCATGAGTATCGCTTAACCGATCCCCATCCCCAGCGGCGTGGCCCGGGCCCCACTGGCTGACTTGCCCCCCTGAATGGGGATACAGGTCGTTCCCTTCGGGTTTCGAGGGGTGTATCCCCAACTGGGGTGGCAATTTGGTGCTGGCCATCGCTCGGACGTCCATTCCCTGTGCTTTTTTCGGTTTCGTGCGTGGATTTTTCGCCAGATGGTCGAGGATGCTCCTCGAAGGTCCTCGCCGAGAAAAAAATGCACACGTCCGAGCGATGCCAAGGGTGGGGGTCTCGTAAGGGGATGGGAATGGGGATGGGGATGGGATAAACGATGCCGACGGCAGGCTCCAGCGCCACTCCTGCCCATCGGGGCGGCCCACGGACCACGCGCGGATAGCGACTTCACGGCCTCCTCCACGTGGAACCTGCCGGACTCCCACGCCTCGAGCTCGTCGTCGTCGTCGTCGTCGTCGTCGTCATCGTCGTCGTCGTCGTCGTCGGAGGAGGAGGAGGAGGGACATCGAGGACCGAGGTGCTTGAATGTTTTCAAAACTCTCTGGCCTCCGGGGGCCTCGGGGGGCCTCCGGGATCCTCTAATTAGGGCGACGCCCACGCCTCCAGCTCTTTCACGTCCAGCTTGCCGCTAGAGTCGGCGTCCAGCTTTCGGAAGGCCTCCTGCTCGGTCTGGATGACGGCCGGGGCAAACGAAACCACAATGAGGGAGAGATTCTGCCCTGGCCATTGGAGCACCATGTGGGGCCTGCTCTAGAACAAGAACATACCGCAGACGGGTCTACCCTTTCTCCGACCTCGAACTGCGCCAACCGCAACGGCCACGTTCTCCATAGACGCATCCACCCCGAGTGTGTCTGTGCACGCAACGACACCAACTGTGTCTGTAGACGCCTGCGGCCAGAGAGGGAGCACGACACTCGGCACAGGCCCGAGATGTTGGCCTGCTGAGGAAGCCAGTGGGCTTTGCCCTCCGACCTCTCCCTCTCCTCCCCCTCCCCCGGCGTGCCCCATCTGGGGAGCCCCAAGAGGACGTACGAGCCCAGCCACGTACACGGATATGCCCCTCGTGCTCGCGAGGCCGCCCTCGTGTGACGAACGCGTGCGCAAGGTGTTCTCTCGAAGCCCGTGCGCATTCATGTGCGCGTGCGTCTCTGCCTCGCTCCTGCCCGTCACCCTGCTGCTGCCCCTCCCATCCTAACAGGGGATATGTCAGCCCGCATCCCAGACTTCGTGGGGCTGTCGAATGGACTCAACATGTGGGGCCCAACTCGGAGATAAACGACATAGGGGCGCCCATCCTCGAAGGGGATGCTTCCGAGTAGCAACCTGGGGGTGTATCCCCGAATTTCCCTCCTTTTCTGAGCCGCTTTTTCCGTTGACAAATCGGGGGGGGGGGAGGGGCGGGGGGGCAAAACTCACCTGCGACCGTCATCCTGCTGCCCCTACTGTTCCCCCAAATCGATTGCCCAGCCAGAAGAGGAGCGCGAATCTCGCTGTCCAGGCCCAGGCCCGTCGTGAGCTTACTCAACGCTCGCACCCCGTGCCCCTCCGATCCACCCGCAACAGCTTATGCTTTAATTCGAGATCCTGTCTTGGAAGGTCCCGAAGGCCCGAGGCAGGACTCTCGAGGTCTAGGAAAAAAGCAACAGCAACACCACCAACAACAACAGCAGCAGCAACAACCACGGCAGTAAACATAACACCACTTCCACCGACAACAACCACAACAACAACAAAACCAACAGAACTTTCATCAGCAGCAACACCAGCAGCAGCATCAGCAGCAACAACAACACCAACAACACCAACAGCAACAATAACAGCAACCATACCACCAACAACAACCGCAGCAGCAACAGCAACCACACCAACAAACACAACAACAACATCAACAACAACACCACCAACAACAGCATCAACATCATCAGCACCAACAGCATGCACAAAACCAACAATACCAACGCCAACAACAACGACACCAACAACAACAACAAACACACCATCAACAACAACAACATCAACAACCGTAACAGCAGCAGCAACAGCATTAACAACAACCGCAACATAAACAACAACAACAGCACCAACAACAACAGCAACAACACACATTCAACAAGCTCTAAAGGTTATGGAGGTCTTGGAAGACAGAAGCAACCACTACACAAGCACAAACAATTCGGAGGTCCGCATGGCTTTCGGCGCTGGACCCCTCCCTGGCGCGCGAAGCGCGCCAGGGGCGGCGCCTGAGGCGCCGCCAGAGGGGTGCATCGCTGACCCAAGAAATCCGCGCAGACCTCTGGAAGTATGCGTGTGCAGCGTTTTCTTTCTCGAAGGTCGCAGTCAAGAAGAAAGGTTGATAATGGATGAAGCTCGCGGCGCTGGGGGTCTTCTGGGCATGGTTTTGCCTGCCCGCGAGACGAGCAGCTCATCCTCCTCCAGGCTGTCGCCGTCCCAGAACTCCTGCAGGCTCAGCAGGCCGTCGCCGTCCCGGTCCCTCTCCTGGGGGAGCCCAAACCCAAAATCAACCACACGGCGCCGTGAGGAACCCGTCAGCGCGCTTCTGTGGAAGGAGCACCACGCTGCTGGACAACAGCGAAGAGGCAACGCGCTCGCGGTCTGCCCACGGCGGCGTGTCAGTGGCTCTCGTGTTCCCTCACGACGTCCTGCAGCGCGTGCCTGGCAACAACGCTCAGGACGCCGCCGTGCGTCTCCGGGAAGAACAGGGACTGCAGCTCCTCGGAGAAGCAACGACGATCGGCGTACGCTGAAACATCCGCCGGCTACACGCAAGAGCGACCCTGCGCAGCGATGATTGGAGCAGGGCTTCAGGGGGCCGCGAGGAAGCTGCGTCTAACAGCACAAACCAGTGCACAGTCAACCCTTATCGTAAGTCTGCGCGGCAAGAGCGCAAGGGCCTTGGAAGGCCATGCCGACACTTTGCGAGCGGGGCGCGGCCAGCGACGGCGGCCAAGGACGGGCCGACAGGGGAAGGATGCGAGGGTGATCTTGGAAAGCCGCTCGTCATTGCTGTGCGGGTTGACTGTAAGTGAGGAAAAACACACACTGTGGGAAAAACACACACACACACAAAAAAACACACACACACACACACTGTGGGAAAACACACACTGTGGGACAAACATGTGTGGGAAACATGTGTGTTTTTGTTTGTTGTGTGTGTGTGTGTTTTGAGCTCGTTGACCGCGCCCAAACTCACTCTGGCGGAAACTGGTCGCTCTGACGCGCAGCCGATGTCGGAGGTCCGCGTGCGGGGACTTCTCGGGTCGGAGACTGGCGCCGCCCCGATCCATCGGACATGGTCCTCGAAACGAGAACGTTTTGTTATTGAAGGGGAACTGGAACACACAAATGGATACACACAAATAACCAGATTGCCCATATGTTTCCAATACTTTCTGGGGTTTTGTCTTCCCCCCCACTTCCCATACTTTTCCATATCTTCCTGGGGATCGACAATTAATTGTGTCCGTGTGTTGTTTCCCCTCCTGAATTTATGCAGTCTTGATCCTCCTCAATCCTCGGTGCCCAGCAGCCCGTCCTTGTCCGTGTCGGCGACAAGAAACTTCGCGCTTTCCGCTTCCTTTTGCGCCGCTTTCCTCTCCGCCTCTCGAGGGTCATCGTCGTCGTCGCTCGTACCGATATCCTCCAGGAACTCGTCGAGGCTCACCCTCCCGTCCCTGTTGACGTCGATCTCTTCCAGAACGGTCGGTATGTCCCCCGCCGCTATCTGCCTCCGCACGCTGTCCGAGAAGGCTAGGACCTCATCCATGGACGCCTTTCCGTCGCCGTTTGCGTCGATCTTTTGATGGATACCGTGCATCTGCTCGGTGCTAAGCACGTCATCCTGGACGCCTTCGTCGGAGTCGCCCACGTCATCGGGGCCACCGCCATGCGCGCCGCCGCAGATGCTCGAAGCGAGCGCCAGCGCCAGCACCTCGGGACGAGTATGTGGACCTCCTCTTCCCCCTTGGGTCCCGCTGCCCAGGGACATCACAGCCGCCCTCGTCAGACAAAAGGAGCCATCCAGGGTTATGCTGCTCCAATCGTACTCAAAGACCACATCCCAGAAATAATTCCGAGCACCCGGAAAAGTGTCGAAAGAGTGTCGAAACAGTGCCGGACGAGTGTCTCCCAGGGCCGGCAACGCGAAAACCCTCGAGGCTTCGGTACTCTACTTCTGGTGCTCGAGCTCCTTTCTGGCGATCAAGGCTACAGTAGGTTGGAACATCAGAAATTCAGGGTCCGCAGCTTCCTTCGGGGAACAAAAAGTGGCATAAACATAACAACTCGGAGGTCCGCGCGGATCTCTCGGATCGGCGCTGGACCCCCCTCCCTGGCGCGCGGGGAGCGCGCCAGGGGCGGCGCCGGAGGCGCCGCCGGGGGGCCCCAGCGCCGATCCGAGAAATCCGCGCGGACCTCCGAGTATTAGTCTTTATGTCACTGCTTGTTCCCCCCTTCCTGGACACGTCCCTCCACGAGCGCCCCCGCCGCACCCGTCGGGACAGAGGCCCGGGCGGGCGACGGCAGGGGGGCCGGCCCAGCTCGAGGGGGCGGGTGGGCCGTCGGCCTCTGTCGGCGATCACTGGGCGAGTGGAGGTCGATGCGTGCCCTCCGGAGCCCATCCCCCCAGCGTTAAGTCGGGCCTGTCCCCCAGGCGGATGTTGGACGAAAACTGAAACATGCCCCAGCAGAAGACACCCCCAAGTGGTCGAAACATATATCAGAGAAGTCGTCCCCAGGCTACTTTTTGACTGTTTTTGAAGGTTCCCCCTGTTCGGGAGCGGCAAAGAGGGGTGTGTCCAAGAGGGGGGGGTGTAAATCATGACCGGCGGCATGTGCGCGGCCCCGCGGGGGGACCAGGGACGTGACGAAACAAGAAGAGGCGCCCTGAAATCTGGGGAAAAATCATGGCCCCCGCCATGATATCCCCCACCCCCTAGTCGTCACCCCCCTCTTTTCCGCCCCCGAGTGGAGGGACGGGCACGACGTAACCCCTAACGTGCCCCGGAAAGGTGGCCCCCCGCACAGCTTCCCGGGCCTTCGGCGCCCGACCCTCGGGCAGTCGCCGTCAGCACGGACTGCGCCCCCCAAAGGGAGCCCCGACCCCTTCTCCTCCTCCTCCTCCTCCTCCTCCTCCGCCTCCTCCTCCTCATCCTCCTCCTCCTCCTCCTCCTCTCCCTTCCCCCCCCTGGCAGAACCACGACGCCGCAGTCTTGGCTCCACGTTCCACTCGAAGCTCGCCAGCAGGAAGCGTGTTCGCAGGACGGCCTCGCGGCCTGGTCGGCCGCGACCCCATGGAAATAGGGCGGCTCCGCGCGGATGCACCGCACGACACGTGTCCACAGGATTGCGTATCCATGGGATCGCGTCTCAGCCTCGGCATCAATGCCGCGAGGGCATGGATATGTATGTGTTCGCCGCTTGTAGTATCCCACGTATCCTTCGACGACGTGCGCTCAAGGTTGGTCGCCAGGTCCCTCCCGCAGGCCTTCCCAAACTCATTTTGCATCCCGGATCGATTCCTGACGTCCCCAGGACACGAACACGCCAGCCCAAAACGGTGAAAAACCTTGATCCTCTATGTCTTTGCTCGTCGATCATGAGAGGCACCCATGCGCGGCAGCCGTGCATGGCCGTCGCCGATCAGGGCGCCAAGCAGCGTCCTCTGGCAGCCCACTGCGCGGTCGCCGCTGGGTGTGCGCGGCAAAGGCGCGCGGCCCAGCCCCGGGGCGCACCGCCAGTGGAGCGGCGGGGGCCCAAACTGCTACAGCCATCGTACTACCACTCGGGAGCGCCAGACGGATGACGAGGGCGCCTTTCTGGCTACGGCGAGCCTCGGCCACGAAGAGGCTTCCCCACCCAAGCCTGAGGAACGGCCCCAAAAACGCGAGAGCCTCCTGGGCCCAAAGTGGCCCCACCCTCAGCGTCTCCACTGTGCGGAGGGGGAGCGCGCTGCAGACTCTTTTGAGGGGGGTGCCTGAGCCCATCTCTTTCTGGGGAACGGGCCAGCGGCCAGCCGACGATCGTGGCGGAGGCTGCTGCTTCTGCAGAGAGGCTGGAGGGGCAGGAGGAGTCTGCAGGAGGAGCCGAGGCGAGGGCGAGAGTGGCGTGGGCGAGCGGTTTGGGGGTGGGGGAGGTGGCGGGCCCAGGCCCCCGACGTCGCGTTGCGTTCGCAAAGCGGACCCCCCGAGGGCTCGACGCACTCCCAAAGACGGGCCTTTCATCCTGAGCCGCTCTGGACCATCCTGGGGCCCCGTGAGGGGAGGGCCCCCAAAGGCCGATAAAAGCAAACGGCAACTTTCGCCGTGATTCTGTCACGGCGCGAGGGGGTATGACTAGGATAAGGAGGAGGTCCCGGAGGCTCTCGAAGCTCCAGCCAGACCCTCCAGAGTGAAGGAAGGGTCTCCAGAGCGAAGGAGGACAAAGGAAGGGGGCGGAGGAGCGGGGGGAGGAGGAGGAAGCCCTCCAGAGCGAGGGAAGGGTATCCAGAGCGAATGAGGACAAGCGAAGAGGGGGCGGAGGCGGAGGCGGAGGGGGAGGAGGAGGAGGAGGAGGAGGAGGAGGAGGAGGAGGAGGAGGAGGAGGAGGAGGAGAAGGAGGCGGAGGAGGAGAAGGAGGAGGAGGAGGAGGAGGAGGAGGAGGAGGAGCAGTGTGAACCCAAGAGTCATCAACGATGTTGGAATAAACCCTCCCTCCGAGCTCCTCTCCACAAGCCCCTACAACGGCTCATTTCCATTGAGGGAACTGCCTCGTTGGAAGACAACCGCTTGAAGACCCTGAAGCATGCCAAAGCATTGTTCTCGGAATTCCAACGCCACGGGTCAACCTGACTGTTGCGTTTTGGCGATCCTGAATTATGCAAGAAGGCCATTTGGGGGACTTCAACACTGCGAATCAACGTAACTGTTGCACCCGCAAAATCCAAAACCCATCCAAAACAACATTTCTGGTCCTTTGATAATGGGAAATCCGTGAAACTCTTGAACGGGTCGACCTCAATCCGTGAAGTTCTTGCACCATGTTCGAACGAATGCGCGCGGCACTAAGGCGAGAGGCCACATTTTGCTCAATCCGTGAAGCTCTCGCAACATCTTAGAAAGAATGTGCACGGCACGAAAACGAGAACCACATTTTGAAAACGGGTCGCCCTCAATCCGTGAAGCTCTGCCAACATCTTAGAACGAATGTGCGCGGCGCTGAGACGAGAACCACATTTTGAAAACGGGTCGCCCTCAATCCTTGGAACTCTTGCACATGTTTCAAAAGAGTGTGCGCAACGCTAGGGCGAGAGCCACATGTTGAAAACCATCCGCCCTCCATCTGCGAAACTGTTGCCAATTTGAAGCTTCAGGGCCACCAGTGGTGAGGAAGTCTCAGGCGAAACGCCCGGCCCGCCCTAAAAACTGGCCTCGGGGTGCGACAGGGAGAGGTTAATGCGGGATGACGATTAAAATGTGAGAGAACGATTGAAACAATAGTTTTCTGTTATTTCTGCCTAACTTTCTGACTGGAGGAGAACGATTTAAAAAAATAATTTTCCAGCCCACGGCCGATTTTTTCTAATCGTCATCCCGGGCGCCGCCGCGTGAACACGACACCCGGTCATTTATCAATCGTCATCCTCCATTATGTATAGGGAAAAGGAACGGAGAAGGAGGAGTGAGGAGGACCCCGAAGGCTCCAGGCAGGCCCCCGCCGGAAGGGCATCCAGAGCCAGATAGAGAGCAGCGTGCGCCCATGCTGGTCAAAGCCGCGCGCCGAAAATTCTGGGCGGGGGGGCGCGCTTGCTTCCGTTGCGGAGGAGGAGGAGGGGGAGGAGGAGGAGGGGGAGGAGGAGGGGGAGGAGGAGGAGGAGGAGGAGGAGGAGGGCTTGCGACGTCGTGGCCGGGCCTGTGGCTCCCGACGACCGTTTTTTTTTTTGCGGGCGGGTTCCCCGGCTGCCACTCCCCCCCGTGGATGGCGGGACGCTCGGGGGAGAGAAGACTTGCAAGGCGTACGACGACCATTCGACGACGGCCCCACGAGCCCCCCGAACCCCTGAGATCTCTCCAGGGAGCCATCAAAGGCCGAAAGAGTCAGGCCTCCGATAGACGCCCGAAGTCGGAGACCTCGAGGCTTGCACCAACACCAATATCGGCGGTGTGTGCCTCCACCGAGGGAAGAGGATCCTGATCTCGGTGATGATGGTAATGTTCGGGTTTCCTAGGTGGCCGAAGCTGTACCACCAAGATCTGAGATCATCTTCTACCAGTGGACGCACCCTCCTGTTTAGGTGCTTTGAGCAGGGACCGACCGTCCTGGCATTCCTATAGGCCTGCCACGACATTTTCTTAGAACCCGAAGAGGTTCGAAGAACAGAAACAATGTTCTTGGAACATAAACCCGATGTGCTGAAACAAGATAGTCCCGGCCAGACATGCTCTAATAATACTTCGTAGAAGCCACACAAGGTTCTTAGCACATTGTGTGGTAGACCCTATAGGCACGCCAGGACGCTTCGCCACTGCTTGAGTGTTGGTGCCCATTTCGGCGACTACAATGGGTGCGGATTGCGAAGGGTGCGGTTCGCCTCCCGTCATATCTGCCCCTCCCGCCCCCGGGAAACGGATGACACTGTCACTCAATGCGACCGAATCACATGACACTGTCGCTCCTGCTAGCACAGTGGAGCACGCATCGAGGATGACACTGTCGCTCGAAACGGCGACAGTTTAGGACATTGTCTCTCACAGAAGGCCCTGGACAGGCTGCCACAAAGCAGCTCGCAGACCGCACCCCCGCGCGTAACCGCACCGATTGCAGTCGCCGACCATCTCCAGGCCTCCGACAAGGAGAGGCCCCAGCGAGGCTCCGGGGCATGCCTTCTTGTGCTCTTGCCTCCCCGGCCGCTCGGTGCGCCGTGGGCTCCGTCGAGCTCCCCGGCCGCTGGAGGGCCAACCCCCTGGGGAGCGCCACGGGGGGGAGGAGCCCCGGCGGGGAGCGGGAGCGCCCCCCCCCCGGGCGGCCCCCGCGTGGGCCTCCAAGAGCCCCCTGGACGTCCAGACCACGGAGGAAGAGAACACGGCATGAACGCATGTGAGTTCTCACCGAAGGCTTCGAGGCGGTGCCAGGGTGGCGCAACGAGTGCCCCAAGAGGGTCCACAGGAGGGCCCCGAGAGGACGCCACGCCACGCCAAGCCCCCTTGGGGGTCCATGACACGCCAAGCCCCCCGAGGGCCCCCCAGAGGACGCAGGACGCCATGGCACGCCATGCCATCCCGAGAGGGTCCTGAAAGGACGACCCCTGACGCTGTGCCAAGCCATGCCCCCTCTCATCCTCCTCCGCCTCCTCCGCCTCCTCCTCCTCCTCCTCCTCCTTCCTCCTCCCCCTCCCCCTCCTCCTCCTCCTCCTTCCTCATCCTTCCTCCTCCTTCCTCCTCCTGCACCTTCCTCCTCCCGAAGAAACGAGCCGCAGACACAGACCTTACTTCTCGGTGCTCCGCGCGGACCTCTCGGACCTGCGCCGGCGGCGCCTCCGACGCTGCAAGCGGCGCGCTCCTGGCGCCACGGGGTCCAGCGCCGATCCAAGAGATACTGACAACCTACCAGACCACCCCAACCCAACCCGAAGACCCGAATTTGACACGAATTTCGGGTTGGGGGAGGTACGGATACCATGTGTTTTTTCAACGCTCCCCGACCCCCCCCACTGGAAATGGAAGGCAAATTGAGGGCTTCGTTCGGGTTGGGTTGGGGTGGTTTGGTGGGTGGTGAGATGCGGGCGGGCATCCGGGAAATGATGCTTGCGCCGCCCATATTTCTTCCGGCAACAAGAAGCCCGAACCGAACGTCCGGGAGCCGTGACGTGCTCGTCGACGCAGGGGCGGAGCCAAGTGCCGCGCACTCGGAAGAGACTGGGCAGTCGAAGCCAATCTGGCGCCAATCTGGCAGGCCCAATCTGGCAAATGGGGGCAATCTGGCGAGGGAGCCGACACGAATCCAGCCTGGCGAATAACCCAAATCCTCCAGTTTGGCCAGGCCAGACTGGCCCTTGGGGCCCAGCCCAATCTGCCAGTCTGGCCTTCGACTACCCAGAGAGATGGAAGCATCCAGCCAAGATGGGAGCGGCGGGGGGGGGCCACAGGCGGCGCCCAAGCTCGGCCTCTCTACACTTAGCAATCCGAGGGAGTTCGGCTACACGCAAGAGTGACCCTGGGTAAGAGTGACCTTTGGTGCGCGGCTTTTGGGGGGCCGCGGGGGGACCAAACCTGGACGCGCAAGCCGCTGCTCCTGCTTCGTTTTCGGCCACCTGGGGACCCATCTGTGCCCGCACCAAAGGTCACTCCGGCGAAAGGTCACTCTTACGTCTAGTCGAGGAGTGGCCTCGCGCGGCCCTGGAACTCGAGGACCCCGGGAGACCAACATCCGCACGACAGTCTGGGCCCCTCTCCTTTCAGGACCCAGGCTATGCCCAGGGGAGGCAGCCACGAGAGGGGTCGCCTGTGGAGGGTAATGCGGAGGTTGAGGGAGAGGGCGGGAGGGCGAGGGGGAAAAGGATGCGAGGAGGAGGCGGCTCAAGGGCGGATACGGATCACTTGCATCGATGTCGCCGGAAAAGGTCAAAATGGCGGGTGGTCCAGAGGGCCAAGATGGGCTTCAAGATGCCTCTAAGGCGGCCGATCTGGCCTCCAAGACGGTGAAGATGGCCCCAGGATGCACCCATGACTGCCCAAGATGGCCTCAAGATGGCCTAATACGGCCCATACGGCCCACAAGAGGCCTCCTCTTCTCCGTCCTCCCCCACGTGTTCCCCGAAGGCTTTCCAAACCGATTCGGGGAACACATGGTCCGATAGCTTGGCAGGGCTCTGGCCTCAACGTTCGGCCACAGGGGGCGGCGGTGACTCGCTGTAGGCGTCTTCGATCCGCCGCCCCCTGTGGTCTTGCAACAGGGGTGCCTGTCGTGCTGGATCCTTACGGTTTGTTTTTAATTCTTTTTCCAAAAGAACTCTCCCCTGGGGCTCCGGCCCGTCCCGCTGGTCACCCGGAAGGGCCCGCAAAGGCGCGCAAACGACCTCAACGTCCGCAAAAATCCTCCAAGACGGCTGAAGACGGCCTCCAAGAGGGTCCAGACAGCCGTAGATGGCTTCCAAGTTCGCCCAAGGTGGTCCAAAACGGCCTCCAAGACGGCCCAGGAGGGTTCAAGATGCTCCAAAGTCCACCCAAGAAGCCTCCACAACGGTCAGAGAGGGCCCAAAAGGCCCCCAAGAGACCTCCAAGACGGCCAAAGAGGCCTCCGATGGAACCTCCAGGAAGGCCTGAAGAGACCAAAATCATTGAATTTCCTGTAGTTTTTTGAAGGGATTGGGCACTTGCTTCTTTTCGGCTTTCTGACGGCCCGAGACGGCCCAAGAGCCCACAAAGATCGCCCAAAGATCGCCCAAGAGGCATCAGAACAGTCTAAGAGGCCCCCAAGACCGCCCCAGGAGGGCCCAAGACGGCCTCCAAGACGGCCCTGCAGCACCCCAAGAGGGCCCCCAGTCGGACCAGAGAGGCCCCAAGACGGCTTCCGACGGCGTCAGACGGGCCAGGAGCCCACCAAGACAGCCCACGATGGCTCTAAGATGACCCAAGACGGCCCAAGCGGCCCCCAAGAGGTCTCCAGGACGGCCCAAGAGGCCTCCGAGGGGACCTCCAGCAAGGCCCGAAGAGGGCAAAAACATTGATTTTCCTGCAGTTGTTTGAAGGGTTCGGGTCATTTGCAGTGTTATCGGCCTTCTGACGGCCCGAGACGGCCCAAGAGCCCCCCAAGATCACCCCAAAATCGCCCAAGAGGCATCAGAACGGTCCAAGAGGCCCCCAAGACCGCCCCAGGAGGGCCCAAAGACGGCCCAAGAGGCCTCCAAGGACGCCCAAGATGGCCTCCAAGACGGCCCTGCAGCACCCCAAGAGGGCCCCCAGTCGACCCAGAGAGGCCCCAAGACGGCTTCTGACGGCGTCAGACGCGCCAGGAGCCCACCAAGACAGCCCACGATGGCTCTAAGATAACCGAAGACGGCCCCAGCGGCCCCCAAGAGGTCTCCAAGACGGCCCAAGAGGCCTCCAAGAGGGCCCCCACGAAGGCCGGAAGAGGCCAACATCATTGATGTTCCTTTGAAGGGTTTGGGTCCTTTGCTTTGTTTCGGCCTTCTGACGGCCCGAGACGACCGAACAGCCCCGAAAGATCGCCCGAGAGGCCTCCAGGATGGCATCAGAACGGTCCAAGAGGCCCCCAAGACCGCCCCAGGAGGGCTCAAAGACGGCCCAAGAGGCCTCCAAGACGCCCAAGATGGCCTCCAAGACGGCCCTGCAGCACCCCAAGAAGGCCCCCAGTCGACCCAGAGAGGCCCCAAGACGGCTTCTGACGGCGTCAAACGGGCCAGGAGCCCACCAAGACAGCCCACGATGGCTCTAAGATGACCCAAGACGGCCCAAGCGGCCCCCAAGAGGTCTCCAAGACGGCCCAAGAGGCCTCCAAGAGGGCCTCCAGGAAGGCCCGAAGAGGCCAACATCATTGATGTTCCTTTGAAGGGTTTGGGTCATTTGCTTTGTTTCGGCCTTCTGACGGCCCGAGACGACCGAACAGCCCCGAAAGATCGCCCGAGAGGCCTCCAGGATGGCATCATAACGGTCCAAGAGGCCCCCAAGACCGCCCCAGGAGGGCTCAAAGACGGCCCAAGAGGCCTCCAAGACGCCCAAGATGGCCTCCAAGACGGCCCTGCAGCACCCCAAGAGGGCCCCCAGTCGACCCAGAGAGGCCCCAAGACGGCTTCTGACGGCGTCAAACGGGCCAGGAGCCCACCAAGACAGCCCACGATGGCTCTAAGATGACCCAAGACGGCCCAAGCGGCCCCCAAGAGGTCTCCAAGACGGCCCAAGAGGCCTCCAAGAGGGCCTCCAGGAAGGCCCGAAGAGGCCAACATCATTGATGTTCCTTTGGTTTTTGAAGGGTTTGGGTCATTTGCTTCGTCTCGGTCTTCCGACGACCCGAGGCGGCCCAAGAGCCCCGAAAGATCGCCTGAAAGACCTCCAGGATGGCCCCAGAACGGCCCAAGAGGCTCTCAAGACTGCCCCAAAGGGCCCCAAGACGACCCAAGAGGCCTCCAAGACGCCCAAGATGGCCTCCAAGACTGCCCTGCAGCACCCCAAGAAGGCCCCCAGTCGGCACAGAGAGGCCCCAAGACGGCTTCCGACGGCGCCAGACGGGCCGGGAATGCCATGAGACTGCCGAGGAGGTACCCGAGAAGAAGGGCCCAAAGGTTGCCACGAGGCCCAAGGAGGCCCCCAAGATGCCTCCAAGAGGCCCCCAGCAAGCTCGCAGGAGGTCCCAAGAGTGCCCCCAGAGGCTCCCAAGATGTCCCCTCCTCCTTTTCCTCTCCTCCTCCGTTCTCTTACTCCTCCTCCTCCTCCTCCTCCTCCTGGTATTCCCCGCCATCCTCCCCGAAGCGTTCCCCGAATGGTTTCGACAACACTGGGGGAACACATGGTCCAATAGCTTGGCAGAACTCTTGCCACAACGCTCGGCTACACGGGCGATTTCGAAAGGGCAGGGGGCGGCGGTGATTCACCGCAGACGTCTTCGATTCGATAACAACTTCGCGGGTGGAGCGCGGGTGGCGTTCACAAACGCGCCTTAAGACTTCACAGCCGTTTCACGGATGTAGGGCGGGCGGTTTTCAAACTGTGGCTCCCGCATTAAAGCCGCACACATTGTTCTTAAACGCTGACAGCAGTTTCACGGATGGAGGGCGGGCCGTTTCCAACGTGTGCCCCTCGCCGTAGCGCCGCTAACACTCGCCATGCCAGCTGGCAAAAGCTTCCAGAATTCAGGGTGGGCCGTTTTCAAAATGTGGCCATGGCCATCGCGTCGCGCGCATGCGTATCAAAGGCCAAGAGCAATTCTGAATATGGGGCGCAATTCGTTCTCAAAATGTGGCTCACGCCTGAGCGCCACGCACAGTTGCTCTGAAAGTTCGCCACCACCAATGCAAGGGCTTGCATGTTTCAATTTCCACGAACGGTGCCCTGGCACGAATTAAGATTATCATGACGCAGCAGATGTGTTGACCCGCGGTGTTGAAATCCCCAAAACGGCGAGCTGGAACGATGTAAGGCTGGCAGGAAGCGGCACTTAAAATAATGTGTGGCGCTAACGTCCCAAGAGCTGTGTGTTGGCACCATTGAGGGTTCTCACACGGCTACCTTCCGATGCGGCACTTTCCGCAATCACAACAAGTTCTGGTTTGGACCTTCGGAGAGGACACTTGGGGGGTTCTGTTTAACAACATCGCTGAGCCATCTTATGTTTACACTCGTCCTCCGCCTCCCCCTAACCTCCTGCCCCCCCCTTTCCTCGATCCTCCTCCGCCCTCTGCCCTCAAGGGACGAGGCCCGCCTGCCCTCGCCCCCCGCCCCGCCCGACCTCGAGCGCGCGCCGCCAGCGCCGCTCGCTCGCGGAGGCGCGCCGCATCCGCGGGGGCGGGCCTGCTCGCCCAACGGGGGAGGAGCGCTACGGAAGAACCATTTCAGGACGAGGCGGCGGAGGAGGAGGAAGAGGATTTTCTGCCAGCAGGCTCCAGCTGCTGCGGTGAATCGACGGCAAGAGGCAGCGAGCAGGTGCCGACGCGAAGTGGAGGATCACTGAACAGAGCCGCGGGAATCTCCGGCGCTGCAAGGGCCGAGGGAAACCGAGGTAAACCATGCAGCGCGACGCTAACGATTTACGCGGGCCTCAATAACAGCCTCCAGAATCTGACTAGATCCCAAATGCTGAATTCTGACTTGGCGCGCCGCCTCTGGCGCAACATTGCCAAACTCATCTACCAACACTTTGATGTGATCCTTACCTCGCTGAGGGTGTATTTGCCTCAAAACGCGGTTCCACTTCCATAGTTGTCGGAAATCTCCCGTTCCTGGGCACCTCCGCGTGTGGAGGTTGCTCTTGAGCGGAGAACCCGTGTTCGTGAACGCTGAGCAGTGATGGCGCGCGAACAGCGTTGAAAGATCGGAGCATGCCAAGCTGACGACGCTGTGCTTATGGAGCGCAACGCGGGCAAGAGGAGGAGGAGGAGGCGGAGGAGGAGGCGGAGGCGGAGGAGGAGTAGGAGGAGGAGGAGGAGGAGGAGGAGGCGGAAGAGGAGGCGGAGGAGGAGGAGGAGGAGGAGGAGGCGGAAGAGGAGGCGGAGGAGGAGGAGGCGGAGGA
>CAUYUJ010000858.1:82500-110000 GCA_963575745.1 Prorocentrum cordatum
ACATTTTTTGTTGAAAAACCATTGGTTTTTTGATGTTTTTATGTTAAAATCGCTCCGAACACTAAGCTTTTGGAAGGATTTCGTCTTGCGCGCGCGAATGTCCACTTTACCTTATTTTTTGCAAGGGATTCTTGAAATTTGATTATATTAGAACAAGAAATGTCATTTTATAGTGTTTTTTGCAAGGGAAAGCGGGGGGGAACAAAACAACCGGATCTTGATCACATCGAATTACCTGAGGCTTCCTCACGAAAATGATGAAAATGTAGCTGCGGCCTAGGCGGCGCAGGGGGGCCGTGCACCAGGGGTCCCAACAATAATTATTCTTTAGAATTAATAATGTTCAACAACAACAACAACAACAACAGCAACAACAACAAAAACAACAACAACAACAAGAACAACAACAACAACGACGACGACGACAACAACAACAACATCAACATCAACAACAACAACAACAACAACCACAACCACAACCACAACCACAACCACAACAACACCAGCAACAACAACAATAACAACCGCAACAACAACAACAACAACACCACCAACAACAACAACAACAACAACGATAACAACGACAACAACAATCAGTTTAAGACTGTTCGCCCTTATATGCTCGAGTGTCCAATAACGCGTATTTCCCAAACCCTCGATACCCGCCCTCTTCGTCTTCGATCGAACCCCTTTTGGGGGGTATACCTTTCTTCCCTGCAGGCCGGGCCCCGGCAAGCGGCGGGGCGGCCGCGGACCGTGGGCCTGGCCAGCGGCAGCGCTGATCGGCGGGGCGGCCGCGGACCGTCGACCCGACCCCAAGAGGGACGGACAGGGGACCGACGACGACGACGACGACGACGACGACGAAGACGACGGCGACGACGACGACGACGCGACGACGAGCGAAAGCGAGAGAGAGAGAGAGAGACCGACAGCAGGGCCACGAAGGGCACGAAGTAGGCCACGAAGGGCGACAGCGGGGACACGAAGGGAATGCGTATGGTGCCACGAAGAGCGCGAACGAGCGGGGGCCACGAAGTGCAGATAATGCGGGGCCACAGAAGGCAACTATGGGGCCACTGAGAGTAGCAACTGGGCCACGGAGGACAATGAGGGGGACACAAATGGCGACAGCGGGTCCACGAAGGGCATGCACATGGGGCCACAACGGGCGCGACTCCTGGGTGCCTGGGTGTCGGGAGCGCGGCGCTTGGGCAAATTGCAGGAAAGTTCAACGCAAGGCTATTCTTCAGTAAGTTGTAAGCAAGTCTCCAGCGCGCGACTCCAGAACGCCGGGAGAGCGATTCCTAAATAATTTGTAAGGAAGTCCCAAGCGAGAGCGCGATTCCTGAATAAAATGCGAGGAAGTCTCGGGCGGAAGCGGGGGCCCTGGCTAAATTATAAGGAAGTCTCAAACGGGAGCCGTTGTTGGCCCAGTTTGAGCATGAAGACTTTCCTTTCAAAAACAGGGTGCGAGCGTCGAGGGGCACACTTTGATTGAGAAAAACAATATGCACCGGTGGGGGGCATCAACAATAATTATTCTTCAGAAACGAGAATTCAACAACAACAACAATAACAACAACAACAACGGCAACAGCAACAACAACCACAACAATTCAACAACAACAACAACAACAACAACAACAACAACAACAACAACGACGACGACGACGACGACGACGACGACGACGACGACGACAGCGACAACGGCAACGACAACAACAACGACAACAACAACAACAACAACAACAACAACGACAACGACAACGACAACGACAACGACAACGACAACAACGACAACAACACCAACGCAGCAAACATAATCCTCACCACGGATCCGCACTGAAGCCACGCACCCAGGGACAATGAATGACCGTTCGGCCCCCTCACTCTGATACACATATACATATATATATACACATTCACCATTTAAAACTATTATGCATATATACGATATATCTATATGCATATACATTCATACACCTTCATGTATATATATATATATGTGTATATAAGTACATTATATATATATATGTATGCATGAGGCGGGTGACCCCGGAAAAAGAATGCCTTCCCCCCACCCCACGAACTTGGCCCACCCCAGGCCTCTCGGGCAACCCTCCAGACGACCCGGGAGAACGCAACGAGAGCCCGACGACGGCACCAGAGGGCTCCAAGCGTTCCAGCGCGCTCCCAAAACGACCCCAGAGAGCCCCAAGACGGTCCACGACGACCCCAAAGAAGCCGTCATACCCCCAAAGATCGCTCCAAAACGTCCCAAGAGGCCTCCAAGAGCACTCCCAAGAAGGCCCTATGAAGCCAAATGCATTGATTTTATGTTGGTGTTTGATGAATTTTGGGGTTCTCCTCTGTTCGACTCCCCGACGCTCCAAGACGGCGGTCTTCTGGGCGTCCGAAGTCGCCTGGGAGGCTCGAAAATCGCCCCCACAATCATCTGAAAGGGCTTCCAGGCAGTCCCAGAGAGCCACAAGACGGCACAACAGGGTTCCAAGATGGCCTCAGAGAGCCCCATGACGGCCCAAGATGGCCCCAAGACACCCTCCGAAGCATTCCAGATCGTGACCCGGTCGTTCAGGGAGACCGCGGTTGGAGGCAGGGTGGCCCGAGGAAGCTCCCAGAGGCCCCAAGAAGACGCCCAGGAGGCCTCCAGAGGGCCTTAAGAAAGCATGACAAACTAGAAGGCCCTAAGAAATCCTGAAAACTCCAGTGAAACCCCCAGAGACTCTCCAAGGAGGAGCCTCCGCAAAAAGAGTTGAGGATGGGGAGAATACGCAAGATAGGGCGAGAATGAGGACATAGAAACATGTAGGAAGGAACAAACATAGCATTATGACAACGGCGACGTCGGGAAAGGCAATAATGAGTTATCGCTGAATTGTCGGTCTGACTTTCCTGCCATGCCGCCTGCATACCAAACTTCCAGGACCAAGGTGCATAGCGCGAAGCGCCAGATGCAGTCTTGTGTATATATATATATGTGTGTATGGATGTATGAATGTGCGTACGTGTGTGAATATAACGTTTGGCCGTGAACTAGACAGATAAACGTTTGGGTGTTGTACTTGTGTGTGTGTGCGAGACAGAGAGAGAGAGAGAGAGAGAGCGAGATACCTCGTGGCTTGGCCGTGAACTCATAGGCACCGATCCTGGGCCCTCCATCGGCCCGGCATGCGCCGGTGCAGGCTCAGTCGGCGCCCTCACCGCCGCCGCGGGCTGCGGCACGTCCGGCGCCTTCCCCCGCCGCCGCCGCCCGCCGCCCCCGCGTCGCCGCGGACCGCGCCGTCACTGCGCCACGGGGCCGCTGCGGAGCTCACGCCGGCCGCCGCGCCGCGCGGGCGCGGCAGCCTCCGCCGCCGCCGGGGCGGAGGCCCCCGCGGGGCCCGAGGCCGCGCCGCCCGCCCGCGGCGCTGGGGCCGCGGGCTGCAGCAGCTCCAGGGCCGCGCGGTCGCCCTGGCGGCGGCGCGGGCGACGGCGGCGGCGGCGGTGCCGAAGCGGACGGCGGCGGCGGCGGCTGCAGCCCTCTGGCCGCGCGATCGCCCTGCCAACGGCGCTGCCGACGGCGGCGGCGGCGATGCCGAAGTCGGCGGCTGCGGCGGCCGCAGCTTGACCAGCCTCGAGCTGATCCCGATCCCGGAGACTGACAGGCCACAAGGCGATGACAATCTTCAGGGTGCGATTTCAGAGGTTGAGAAATCCCTTCGGCATCGGGATAAGGTGGCACAAATTCGCCGGCCCAACGGGCCAGAGGCGTGCTAAGATCTCGGGTAACCACTTAACAATATTTCTAGTTCGCGCGCGCAGGGCGGCCCCTGGGGAGCCCCGGACGAAAAGTACCCCGGCCGATCCCCGGCTGACCCCAGGGCGATCCCCAGGGGGGAGGCTATTTTTTCGCCACCCCTCACGAGGATCGTGGCCTCCGAGGGGGGGGGCTGCCAACGACTACCCCCCCTCCCGCCCCAAGGGGCCCCCAAGAGCCCCCCAAGATGCCCCACTTGAATCGCCGCGGCGGTTCCTAACCATTTAGGCCAGATATAAATAGTTATATCATATTTATAACCAGCTTATAAGCAGCTTATAATCAGCTTATAAGCTCATATCCTTGTTTATGTCATCGTATCCTCGACCACGCAAGGTGCAACCATTTAGCTTGTTTAGTTAACATATAGCACACTTACAAACAGTTAGTAACGTGTTTGGGCTATCCTGGTAACCTGGATACGGAGGATACCTAAGGTGGTTGCGTTCCTTTGCTAACCTGTTTCGCGTTTGGGTAAACTCGTTTAGCTTAACTCCTAAACTGAGTTTAGCTAAACACTTTAGCTTGCCCACAAACGTGGTTTCGGATGTTGCGATGCTGGGTTTCGTTATCGCACTTAGGCCAGGAGGAGCCTGAGGATGAGGGGGGCAGATGTTGAGAATCGAAGGTCCAGGATCCCGAACTGGTCTTCAAATGTCCGAACGTCGGCTCGCCTTCTCGCTATTTTCGATTGAAGGGTAGCAGAGAGAGGGGGAGGAGAGGTGGGGGGGGCAAGATGAGGATGAGGAGGTGGAGGATGAGATTGAGGAGGAACGGCAGGAGGAGGAGGATGTAGAGCCTCTTTGGGCAGAGTAAGGCCCAGTGGGGCCGTGGCCCTCTGTGGGTCATCTTCTGGGTTTTGCTTTAGCCCGCCACTGGCGTCTTGAGTAGGACCCAGCGGTCCAACCCTCCCGCCCCCAAGAGGACCCCATGAGGCTCGCAGCGATCCGTGGGGGGGGGCGGGCTGGATAGTGAAGGGGGCGACCGACGCAACCACCCCTCAAGAGCGCCCCATTGGTCTTCCGCAGCCATCTCGTGTTCAAGCTTGGAGGCAATCTCACACCTCGAGAATTAAGCTCGACATCGTCCTTATGGCATCGTCTGAGTTCAAGGCGGCCTTGGATGCGGCCATCCCGTGGATCAACAGTCGGCTTGCGATCTACGCTTCTCAGGTCGAGTGCCATCAGAAAAAAGCCAAAAGCGAGGAGTTCGTCACATACTTGCTCAACCACGGGCTCGCCACGAAAGAGAGGATGAAGCCCAAGCATGTGGCAGCGTCGAGTAAGAACAGGTTCGGCAACGGCGTCGATCCCGTCGACGTGCACCTTTTGCTGGGCAGGATCATCGAGCAGGGCTTCGTCAAGAGCAGGCTGGACAACCCTGTTTGCTTCCAGCTGGGCCCAGAGGACTCGGAGGAGATCGAGTTCAACGTTGCCATGGCCGAGAACTCGGACGGGATGCTGGCGCCTGTGTCGCGTGAAGATATACGCGCGGTGTCGGTGACCTGCACTCATACCAACTTCGGCTTGAACGCGATCAACTTCGGAGCCGCCACCGACTTGGACGAGCTGGCCACCGACGGCAAGCTGGCGCGCGAGAAGGTGATCGCCACCAACCCTTCGATCAAGGACTTCCTCGACGAGGGCATCGAGTGGGTGATGATTCGGAATGAGATCCTCCACGGGTGCCCAGGCCTACCTGAGTTCCTGCAAGATGCAGGGAATTCGGGCCACCAGACAGAGCGGACCTTGACGAAGATGCAACTCCTGATGGAGATTCACGCCAAGGGCAGTCGGAACCTCAAGAAGAAGGGCGAGTTCGACTGGCCTTCAGTGGTGGCGGGCATCGAATCTGGGAAGCCGCACCTCAAGGGGCAGATCAAGGACCTCACCAAGTTCGTCGAGAACTGGTCAGGAGGGCAGGAGCAGGCGCCATTGCTCAAGGAGTTGGACATATGGTCGAAGCTGATGAGGACGAAGGTTGACGTTCCGAGCACGGTGTTCAAGCTTTTGGGCGCCGTGGAGTTCGCGAGCGCCCCCGACGTCATCATTGCGATGGTGAAGTGCGCGATGTGCAGCCCTGAGAACTACGTGAAGAACGGCACGTCCAGCTTACTTACCAGCTGGGACATCCAGAACGCGGTCGGCAAGAACAAAAAGAAGTGCTTGGATTTTTCGGATATCGTCAAGAAGGCGAAGCTGTTCCTGGATGGGCTTAGCGACCTGACGCCTAGCCCCAGCACCACGGACAAGAATAAGCTCATTGGTGACCTCCAGGTTCGTGGCATGATGCTGATATTGCAGAAAAAGGGGAAGGGCAGGAAGCAGTTCAATGATATGAGCGAGATCGTGGGCGAGTTCCTCGGTGACGTCTACCTGCGCTTCCCTGGGAGCGACAAGAAGGAGGTGCCCTTCGACATCGAGCCCTTGAAGAAGGAGAAGGAGAAGGAGCCATCGTCGTCGGTTGGATTCAAGGCGTACACTTGCGACGGCAGCGTCGACAAACAAACTCTCATTCAGCTTGGGATGGTGGAGAACGCCGTAGTCGAGCGCAAAATGGAGCCTTTCACTGGCGGCCCGTGGACCATCGTGAAGTTCGAGGGCCCTCTCGCCATCCTCGAGCCCCAGTTGGAGGATGCTGGCAAGAAGAAGCGCAAGCAGTCCGACCAGATCCAGGTGCCAACTGGCCAGCTGCTGGATGAGTACCAGGTGTCACGGGCTATTGCACGCAAAATGAGAAGGCAGAGGGAGAGGATGATGATGAGGAGGAGGAGGAGGGGGAGGAGGAGGAGGAGGAGGAGGTGGAGGAGCAAGAGGAGCAGGAGGAGCAGGAGGAGTAGGAGGAAGAAGAGGATGGGGAGGAAGAAGAATCAGACCCCCCCTCTTCCTCCTCCTCCTCCTCCTTCTCCTCCTCCTCCTCCTCCTGGGCAACCTGGGGGGGTCCGGAATGGGATCACCATCTAAAAACCCTCAGATATCTTCAAGAGCTTGAAGCCACAGCCCTTCAGGTAAGCCGTGAAGGAGGAGGAGGAGGATCAGGAGGAGGAGGAGGGGGAGGAGGAGGAGGAGGAGGAGGAGGAGGGGGAGGGAGGAGGAGGAGGAGGAGGAGGTGATAGCAGGAGGAGGAGGGAGGGGGAGGAGGAGTAAGGAGAGGAGGAGGAGGAGGAGGAATGAGGGGAGGAGGAGGAGGGGGAGGAGGAGGGGAGGAGGAGGAGGAGGAGGAGGAGGAGGGAGAGAGGATAAGGATAAGGAGGAGAGGAGGAGGGAGGAGGAGAAGAGCGAGCCCCCCCCCCCCCCCACCCCAGAGGAGGAGAAGGATGAGGAGGGGAAGGCGCGAGTTGAAAGATGAGATGCCTCGCCACCCCCCCGCGGAGGTCATGAAAAGCTGGAAGGTGCTCACCGCGACCGTCAGCCCTGACGAGGAGTCGGCCCTGGAGACTCGGGCACCAAACCACTTCCCTCTGGAGAGGGAGAGCCAGAGGGAGGAGGACGGAAGGTGGGATTGTTGATGAGGAGGGGAGAAGTGGGGGAGGAAAAGAGGAAGGAAGGAAAGGGGAAAAGAAGAGGGGGTGGGAGGGGAGGAGAAGCGGAGGAGCCGGAGGCGAGGAGGAGGAGGGAGGAGGAGGCTGGAGGAGGGAGGAGGAGTGAGGAGGAGGGAGGAGAAGGAGGAGGAGGAGGAGGAAGAGAAGGACCCGAAGGAATGGGAAGAGGGGGAGGGGGAGAGGAGGACGAAGGAGGAGGAGGAGGGAGGGCGGAGGAGGAGGAGGGAGGAAGAGGGCGTGGGTAAGCACCCCACGCTGGGATGGGTTAGTGGGCGCTGGGGTTGGGGTGAGCCACCCCACCGGGAGCCGGGCCGCTCAGCAGTGCGCTGTGAACCACCCCCATGGGAGGGGCGCTGAGGCGCAGGTGGGGGGGAGGGAGAGGAGGAGAAGGAGGAGGAGGAGGAGGAGCAGGAGGAGGAGCAGGAGTTGGAGGAGGAGAAACCTCCCCCGCCCTTCTTCCTCTCCTCCTCTCCTCCTCCTCCTCCTCGTCTTGGCCCGCCTTCTCCTCCACCTCTCTTCCTCCTCTTTTCTCAGCCTCCTCGTGACACCCTCCTGCCCCATCCCTTTCCTCGTCCTCAACCCTCAACCTTGTCCTCCTTCCCTCCTCGACCTCCCGTTTTGGGAGCCTTGCCGCAGGACCACCAGGATATCCTGCTCGAGGGGTGCAAGGCGCTGGCGCGGGACACGGTGCAAACCGCGTACCGCATCGCTAGCCGCGCGGTGGACCTAACCATCAAGTACGCCACGTCGCCGACGGGCAAGCTCGAGGTCCAGGAAGTGGTGTCCAACAGGCCCTATGAGCCAGGCCAACTGATCATCGTCCCCTTGAGCATCAACGTGGGGGCCTGCTCAACAGACAAAGTCCCCGACACTGCCGTCATTGTGGATGGCGTCGGGGCCCCCTCAGGAACTGCCGTGTACCTCGCCAAGTTCTGCCAACTCCCCACTGGTACGAAGAAGGGATGCGTGGTGCCGTACTGGCTCATTCCTGAAGCCAATGGTGATGACGAGGCGACGCTCGCTGTCGGCAAGATGAAGCTGGACCTCGCTTGCACTCCCAGTGCTCGTGGCATGGGCGGTAACAGTCGCAACGTGTTGATCCCCGTGTTTCACAACACGACGAAGCTGAAGAAAGGCACGGTGCTCTCGCGTCCGTCTGGCGACGTGGGCGACGAGCCCCTGAGCGGTGCCAACAAGAGGCAGCGCGAGTAAGTGCTCCGAGGGGGGATGGGAATTGGCTCGCACAAGCATCAACAAACGCTCATTAACTCGGCATAGCATTCCCATCCCCGCTCAAGGTCCAGCAGCGACGCCCGCTAGGAGGAGCTCGTTGCTTTAGGGCAGGCACCGTGCCGTGCCCTTAGCGCCCGTGGTGAGGGCGCGCTAGCTGACAACAAATCCTCCTCTTGCAGTCGTTCTCCTCATCCATCTCCTCCTCCAGTCAGGTCCCTGGGGCCCAATGGAGGGTGGGGCAGTCAGACATACCTATGTCGATGCGAATCCAGCCGTCGCGCCCCCACCCCGACCCTTCCAGAGGCCAACTCTCGTTTGCCAATCAGGCCTCAGACTTGGGATTGGGGGCGGGGGGGGCCCAGAGAAGGTTGAGAGTCGGAAGGGAGACCACGGAGACTAACACATAACACTTCAGCCAGACAGCATCACGGCACGGCATAGCACAGCATCGCATGGCGTTGGCAGAACAGCCTGAACGCAACAACTACCATCCACAGAGCCTACCAATCCACATCAACATCATCAAAGCAATGCGCAACATCATATCACAACATAGCATTGCATAGCAAAGAAACGTCATGCCATAAGCCATAGCACAAAGCAACGTGATACGAACAACGGGTTTCGCAGCATAGCGTAGCAATGCATAGTCTAGCATCCCTTTCGGCTCAAACCTTCTGGCGAGTTTGAGCGTTTACTTGTATCTAGGTGCCTCCCAGTGCTACTCATCATGGCCGTGTCCATTCAGGAGGGCTATGTGCTCATCGGCGACGCCGAGGACCTCCTGCCCACCAACTCGTGGGTCACACGCGTGCACGAAGCTGATGGTAAGAACTGGGTTTCCTGTGACCGTTCGAACGCTGGCTTCAAGAAGCTGCTGAAAAACGACTTCTCAATGCTGGAGGTCTGTCAGAAACGCCGACTGGAGAAAAGCGAGGAAATGATGCAGGAGGCTGATAAAAAGATCGTGCTCGAGGGCGATCACCTGGCAGATCAGGCTTCCGAGCCTACCAGTTCCAAGAGAGCCAAGAAGGAACGAGTCGATGGAATCGCAGGTGCCTTGGTTTGAACGGGGGGTCCAAGGGCCAAGTCCTTCTTCCTCCTCCTCCTCTTCATCCCCTCCTCCTCCTCCTCCTTCTCCTCCTCCTGGTTCTTCCCTCCTCCTCCTCCTCTTCATCCCCCTCCTCCTCATCCTCCCCGCTCCTCATATTCCTCCTCCTGCTCCCTCTCCTCATCTCCTCCTGTTCCTCCCAGCGCCCCCCGCGCTTGCAAGTTCATCGACAGTTCCTTCTTTCAGGGTTCTGCTCGATCGAGGTCCAGGACGTCCTGGGCAGGGAGTACAGCATGAATGTGCAAACCTCGGCCATCCTCCGCTCAAAACTATCGGTCGAACTGAAGGCCGAAAACTTCAAGGTGCTGATGAAGACACCGAATCGGGACACCCTTCGAGACCCAGATTTCGTCCCCGTGATTCGCGAAAAGAATGTCACATATCTCCCATACAGGTGTGCCCTCAAGACGAGTTGGATCGATCCTGAATCAGGGAACCCCAGAGTGAAAACTATGTGCATCAGGGCCCCCACCAGCAAGCAGATGCAGGAGAGGGCAGACAAGATTGCACCAGTGCTCCAAGCCCACTACGACTCCCATCATTCGCCAGACCATGATTGAACATGTGCGCCTGCCCGTGTGTACATATCGTCCCTCGGACGTGCCAGTGTGCAATTTTGCTTTTACGCTCATAGCACTAGCCGCTGCACACGCATGTGGGAAGGGGTATGCACTCATACCCCTTAGCGTTCTGCTCGGCCTCACCTAGATACGTGCTTTTGGCAAGACAGACGTGCACTGAAGCTAGAACATATACACACTTCACTCTAGCGTGCTGGTTGAAAAAAACAAATACTTCATGGTTCTGTTGCTCGCCGTTATCCTGGCACCCCTCCCTGAAGCGAAGTCTGACTTGGAATTCAGAGCGAGTCCAGCCGTGGCGCAAGGAAGTTCGGAGGCCACCCAGAGGCATGCCCGAGATCCCTAGACGAAGAGGGGGAAGCACAGGTGTGGCACTCTCCTGAGGTTCTCAAATGGATCAGTGTTGGATACCGTTGGTGCTCAAGTGTCCCGCGTAAGGTCCAGAACTGCCTGGGATGGCTCCGAAGTCAATCCAAGTAGTACCTAGGAAAGTTCGAGCTCGAATCCCAGGAGAGTCGAGCGCAATTGAGCTCACCCCCCAAAAGAGGTGAGCGCAGTTGAGCTCGACCGCGAGAGGAGCCCAGCGCATCCAGCCAGGTGAGCTCAACCCCCAGGGGAGGTGAGCGCATTTGAGCTCGACCCCCAGGAGAGGTGAGCGCATTTGAGCTCGACCCCCAGGAGAGGCCAGCGCATCTGATCAGGTGAGCTCGACTCCCAGGAGAGTCGAGCTCATTTGAGCTCGACTCCCAGGAGAGGCCAGCGCATCTGATCAAGTGATGTTCAGATGTGCTGGCCTCTCCTGGGAGTCGAGCTCAAATGAGCTCGACTCTCCTGGGAGTCGAGCTCACCTGATCAGATGCGCTGGCCTCTCCTGGGGGTCGAGCTCAAATGCGCTCACCTCTCCTGGGGGTCGAGCTCAAATGCGCTCACCTCCCCTGGGGGTTGAGCTCACTTGGCTGGATGCGCTGGTCTCCCCTGGAGGTCGAGCTCAAATGCGCTGGACTCTCCTGGGGGTCGGGCTCATATGCGCTCACAGTCCCTGGAGATCGAACTCACATCCACTCAATTCCTCATCAGAGTCCCGATGGCTCCCGAGAGCACCCATCCAAGGTCAGCGCAGCCGTGCTCGAGAAGGATGAGGATGAGGATGAGGATGAGGAGGATGCTGAGGAGCAAGCTGAGGAATAGGAGGAGGAAGAGGAGGGAGGAGGAGGAGGAGGAGGATTGAGAGCCGGAATAGGCTGAGGAGCAGAAGGGGTAAGATGAGGATGATGGGGAGGAGGAGGAGGAGGAGGAGGAGGTGAGGATGAGGGGAGGAGGAGGAGGAGGGGAGGAGGAGAAAGAGGAGGGGGAGGGGGAGGAGGAAGATGAGGAGGAGAAGGAGGGGGAGACGGAAGGAGGAGTTGAGGAGGAGGAGGGAGGAGGAGGAGGAGGAGAAGAAGGAGGAGGAGGAGGAGTTCTCAGAGCGAGCACCTGTGCGCAGGATAGCGCCTGCGCCTCCACAGGGGAGTGCCTGCACCTCCACGCTGCTTCTCGAGCAGTCAGCGAATGGGGGGGGGGTCAGGCGTCTTTAGCCGAGCCAATCACCTACCTCCTGCTCCCTCTCCTCCTCCTCCTCCCTCCTCTCCTCTTCCTCCTCCTCCTCCTTGCCGCCTCCTCCTCCCCCTCCTCCCCCTCCTTCCTCCTCCTCCTCCTCCTCCTCCTTCTCGTTCCCCCTCCTCATGCCCCTGAATTTTTGGTGGCGGTCGCGAAATGGTCCTCGGCTGGCGTAGGCACCCCACCCACCCCACCACCCACCCAACCCACCCACCCACTCAAACACCCCGCCACCCAACCCCCACTCACTCGCCCCCCCCACCCACCGCCCACCCACGAACCACCCCGCCCACTATAACCCAGTGCCCCCTTGCAGCCTTGCCTCTTCGGCCCTTGCGGGCCCCAAGCCCGCTCGGGCAGCCTATAGCAGGGCGCCCATGGGGCTTGCATCCTGACCTTGAGCCAGCAAATCGCCTGACCCTCATCCGTAGCCATTTGGGCTGTCAGAGTTTCGTCGCCTTGCTTGCTTCTCGCTCCAGATCCCGCGCTCAGCGATGGCATCGCCGTCGGTTGCCGAGGCCCTCGTTCAGATGGTGCGCCAGCGGGTGATCTTTATCAACGCGCAGGTTGCAGCTGGGATCCCCAAGGAAGCCTTGCTGAGCGAACAAGCCCACGCCCTGCAGGTAGCCGTGAAGGCCACCGCCAACGTGACTGTGGAGGTGGCCACACAGGTGTCCCAAGAGGTCGCTGCAGGGCCTTGGACCGCAGAGCAGAAGGTGATGTTGGCGTCCGCCCTCAGATCCGCCATGGAGCTGAGCAAGAGTGGCAAGAGCAGTGGAGTTGTGCGTGTCCAGCAGTATTGCGACAGCATTCACAACTTCCTGACCGCCAGCGACTGGAACGCCATCCAGAACCCCGACCTCACCGTGCCGCCCAAGCTGCAAGTGCTTGCTCAGAGGATGTACCGCCTCGGGCTCGTGTGCCCAGGCAATGGTTCGCTCAAGCGAGCGTTCGGGATCATCCTGGATGTCGGCGTCCCCACAGGTACGACTATGAGCGCCGATGAGATGAAGAACCACATGGGCAAGATCCGTTCCATGATCAAGGGACTTGACAACTCAGCGAGGTGGCCTTTCGACCACATCAAGCGTTACCCTGATACTCCAACGAGCCTGCCGCCATCCGTGCTCGACTTCGCGTACCACGACGGGCCCGCAGTGGAGCCCCCCGACGTGGTCACCAAGCAGAGCATGGATATGCACGATGAGAACTTGGGTTACCGCGGCTCTCACAACTCCATCAAGGCCCTCAAGGGGGGTGGTCATGCTGCAGGCCAGCTGGTCCCTGCTTACTCCCGTTCGTCGTCCAGCGGAGGTTTGGCACCCCAGGGGTTCGACATGGAGAGCATGATGAGCGGCTTCATGCAGATGGCAAGGATGGTCCAGTCGTTGCAGGGCGGCAACGTGCAGCCGCTGAACGAGGCCAACCTGACCTTCCTGCAGAGGACGGCGCCGAAGGGGACCGCGCGCAAGAGGGAGGACAGCCCAGGCACCCTCAGCGCCGATACGCTCCCTCTGAGGCGCGAGTCCTCCTCGCCTACGTTGAACGTCGATTCCCAGGGCAGCCAGCCCACGAGCTGCTTGGAGGCGCCCTCGCCACCAACGCCAGTCGCTGGGACAGCCGCGATCGCCGCTGTCGTGCCTGCGCTGATGCCGCCTGACGTCCTGGCTCTCCCCGCCCCTCCAGCGGAGCCGTCAACTGAGGCGCCATCCCTGGTGGCTGCCATGTCTCAGGCAGCCAAGGCAGCTGGGAGCCACCTTGCCCCGAAGGAGACGGCAGCCAGCGGGCGCGGGCGCGGGGGCGGCCGTGGCCGCGGGAAAGGGCGAGGCAAAGGCAACGCCAAGCCATCTGTCGCCAAGGCCAAGGCTGCGGTGAAGCCGACTCCCAAGAAAACGGACATGACCGCCAACTCTGGTAAGATCAAGAGGGGCAAGGTCACGATCGATATCTCGGACCTCTTGACGAAAGATGCTGTGTCTGAGAGGAACCGCAACACGTTTGCCAGCTGGGCTTACGGCCAGGGTAAGAAAAGGGCCACTGAGAGCGGCGCCAAAGGGCAAGCCATCACAGAGATGGCCAAGGACGCCTACCGCGTAGCCTCTGAGCTTTGGGGAGGGCTGAGGGCAAAGTAGATCATCACCCTCTATCCTTCTGTCTTCTTTCCTGCCTCCTCGCATCCTCAACAATATCACTCCCTTCCGTTTCCTACCTCCTCCTCCCTTCCCCTTGGGGGCGCGCCTTTTTGTAGAGCGAGTTCGGCTAGAGAAGCTCGGCTCATCCGAAGCCGATCGAGTGCACATGTATAATACATGCATTGGGGCTTGGCATCTGTGCGCATTTGGGGACAGCGCTATGTAGTCGTGCACGCTCGTACACTCGTACGGATGGTCGGTGAGGAAATATGTGCGCTCAACCTATCCATGCCCTCCTGCTCATGCCCGCGTGGGTCTGCTTGACCCCCGACGCGGGCCTCAAGGGGCCGAGACCTTCGCTGAGCAGGGGAGGCGCCTTCAAAATGTCACCCCGTCCTCTAGAGCCCCCCCCCCCCCCCGATACCCTGAGTGAAGGAGGAGGAGGAGGAGGAGGAGGAGGAGGAGGAGGAGGAGGGAGGAGAGGAGGAGAAGGAGGAGGAGGAGGAGGAGGAGGAGGAGGGGGAGAGGGGGCAGGGGGAGGAGGAGTGGGAGGAGGATAGCGCTCTTTATGCGGTCCAAACAGAGGGGCGCTGACAAACGACGCCCTGCAAAATACGCGGTGAACCCTGAAGGAGCAACCAATGTGGTGCGGTCTACGGGGTGCAGGCGAAAACCGATCAAAAAACAAAACAAAAAAAATAGATCAGCGTGCAAACTATGCGGTGCAAGCGGCGGGGGTTACCAGCAAAGCCAACGCCGTCTCGTCATGTCCGTAGCCATTTTTGGCTCAAGCAGGGCAGCCATGCCCGACGGCAAGCGGCCAAGACTTAGTACTTTCGGGAAACGTTCGCGCGTAACCCAATCTGCCCTTGCCGATCTGTTCCGCCAGGTGGAAGCTGAAGGGTTGCCCCAATGTTTCAGCGCATCCACACAGAGGAGGCATCGAAATCAGATCGCGACGCAAGAGACCAGTTTCGGCCCCCTCCTGCAATGCCATACCTTTGAAATAGAAGATGATGAGCCTGTGCATGCATGGATGCAACACCCCTTTGCGTTCATCGAGTGCGCGTGCAAAAGCTCAGAGTCCTTTAAGAATATGTTTCTTGATACGGTGCGCCGAACATCGGGTCGAATCAGCGTCATTGTCTACTCAGACGAGGTGGTGCCAGGAAACGTGCTCTCGGACAGAAACCTTCGGAAAGTACATGCCATCTACTGGTCGTTCAAAGAGATCGGCTTTCCTGGGCTATCCAATGAACTGTGCTGGAATACGATATGCTGCATTCGAAGTTCCGAATGCGACAGGGTATCGGCGGGGCTCTCGGCCATGATGAAGCGCTGCCTCCAGCTGTTCATGGGCTCCCCTGGTGCACCCGACTTGCGCCACGGCGTGACGCTCATGATCGGTGGCGCCCCCGTCCTCGTTCACGGCAGCGTAAAGATCATGATACAAGATGAGAGGGCCCACAAATACGTCATAGAATGCAAGGGCGCCAGTGGCATCAAGCCCTGCTTTTTGTGCGCTAACATAGTGGAACGGCATTCGAACCTGCTTCCAGATCCAACTGGTTTTCACGTGCCAGTGACCGAGCTCGACGCGTCCAAGTTCGTACTTCACACGCGGGAGTCGGTCCGAGAGATACAGCTGCACCTACGCCATCTAAAGGCGTCTGCAACCAAGGCCGAGCTCGAGAAGGCCGAGACATTGCTTGGCTTTGCCTTCAGAGAGGACGGCCTGTTACAAGATGACCAATTGTCGGTCGATCTGACTGACATCGGCGCGTGGGATTGGATGCACTGCTATTGCGTGGGCGGGCTTTGGCAGAGGGAGGTTACCGAGTTCACCGATCGCCTGAAGGACCACGGCTTGGGCCCCAAACATATCCACACGTTTCTCAAGGGGTGGGAGTGGCCGAGGGGATATGCTAGCGGCAAGGAGTGCTTCCACAGTGGCTCCCTGAGCGGGAGCGCGTCTCAGTCCATCAGCTTGGCGCAAGCCCTCGACCAGTATGTGAAGGACCATGTGGTGCCAGCTGGCGTCTGCCTTGCAGAGGCCGAGAGTTGTCGCGCCCTTTGCCGTGTCCTCGGAATGCTGTCGATCGCGAACAGCGGTCTGATTTCACCGACCGACCTGGGAGTTGCCATAGTGGGCCACCTTTGCAAACACAGGGCCGTCTATGATGTGTCCCTCTTTAAACCGAAGGACCACTGGATATTGCATCTTCCCGCGCAATTGTTGCGCCATGGGATATTGCTGTCCTGCTTCTTGATGGAGCGCAAGCACCGAGTAGCCAAAAATATGATCGCTCCTCGCAGGAACACGGTAGGATATGAGTTTGGGTTGATGGCTGAGATTTCAGTTCAGCACCTGTTCGATTTAGAACACCACTTGCTGTTTAATGTAGATATGCTTGCGCCGCACCCCCCGAGCAAGAAGCTGATGGCTGCTATCGAACGTGTTTTTAATCTAGACGGCGCATCTGAGGTTCTGACCTCGCGCTCGGTGTTTTGCGGGGGACGGGCAGTACTGATGAGCGATGTGGTGGCTCTGCACCACGAGGGCGGCATTCGGTTCGGGCAGGTGTATTTTCACGTCAGCGTAGACGGAGCGTTGTTCACATGCTTGTCTCTGTGGGAGACCACGTCTTTCGACGATGGTCATGCCAGGTGCATTGTGCGCGAGGCTCCTGACATGTTTCACACGAGCTTCATCATAGAGCCTTGCCTTTACTCACAGGCTGTGGTAGGATGCGTCAGCACTGTGATTTTCGCTCCGAAGCTCAGGCAGAGGGCTGCACCTCCTTGAGATGTAGGTGGCTAGGAGGAGAAGGAGGACAAGGAGGAGGGAGAAGGAGGAGAAAATAGAGGAAGAGGAGGACGAGGAGGAGGAGGAGAAGGGAGGAGGATGAGGATGAAAGGACATCTCAAACATTCGATGTCTGTGTCTCTTTCTCTCGGTGCGAGGGCACCCCGAAGTGCAGGCCGTGCACGTGGCTGGCGCGAGACAGGGAAGAGCCCCTTGCTGCGCTGGTACCCCTCCTTCTCCTCCTCCTCCTCCTCCTCCTCCTCCTCCTCCACCTCTCCTCCTCCTCCTCCTCCTCCTCCTCCTCCTCATCCTCCCCGTCCTCCTCTTCCTTTCTCCCTCTCCCTCTCCTTCTCCTCCTCCTCCTCCCTCCTCCCTCCTCCTCCTCATCGCTCCTCCTCGCTCCTCCTCCTCCTCCTCCTCCTCCTCCTCCTCCTCCTCCTCCTCCGCTGCTGAGTGAGGAGAGTGAAGCGTAGTTCAGATGGCAGTGTGATCCTTGGTATCGAACGGCCACGAGACCCCGCTAGACAGTGCCGAAACGATAGATAAGAATGACATGAAGCGCAGAACGTCAGACTTGAGGAACAAATCCAATCCTGGGACGGCCCCAAAAGTTTCCGACGTGGCCCCGAGACGAGTCCCGAGGACGGTACGACTGACGGCACTTGGCTTATTCATACATGCCTTTCGGCGCCCGCTGACCCTGATTCCCTTTCTTGCGACCTCAAATTCACTACCGCCTCCCCCTCCGCCGCTTCTTCGGTTTGCAGAATCCCATCATGAAAACCAGGATTGGCCAACTTGAAATTCACGATTTGAGGTCTGGAGAAACTGTTTACGCTGGGCGCTAAAGTGTTTACGAGAGGGGGGGTAAACAGTTTAGGCGTTTGGGCTAAAGTGGTTACGGAACCTCGGTAAACTGCTTCGTATCCTGTTTCCAGAACCTCCCATAAACAGTTTCGCTAAACAACCCGTAAACTCCCGTAACCAGCCTAAACGTTTACCAAACAGGGTGGCGATTCAAGCAGGGGAGCCCAATACGCCGCCAAGGAACCCCAAGGCGCTCCGGAGAGGCCCCCCAAGAAGCCCCCAGAGCGGCCCCAAGACGGCCCCAAATAGCGCTCCAGGGCCGGCGGAATGAGCGAAGCGATTAAATAACAAGGTTGTTTTTTTGTATTAAAAAAAAAACACTGCTGGTAAACATCTCTCTGACCGCGCGGTCACGTGGTCGCCCCGTCGACGGCGCTGCCGGCGGCGGCGGCGGCCGCGACGAGTCCGCATGCCGTACGGCGACGGGGGCTCCGGCTGCTCCCCGGCGGGGCGGTCGCCCCGGCGAAGCCGCCGAAGGGGCTCGGGGGTCGAAGGCTTGGAGCGTCCCCAGACCCCCTCGAGTCATGAAAAAATCACGACGGGAGGTTTTTCCATATTTGTGGCTTTGGGGGGCCCCTACCGGGCCTCGGGACCGTCAAAAAACGACTCAGGAGGAAAAACCGGTCCTGGGGAATGGGTCCAAACCTCTGGGGGTCGACGTCATGAAAAAATCATGACGTCGGGGGTCTGGGTCCCGTGCGAGCGCTGTACCTCGGGACCCCGCCGTCGATCCGAAGGTTCCCCTGGAATCCCACCATCCCTGTGGGCGCGAGCGGTAAAGAGGTTGAGAGCGTTTCCTCTTCCAGCTTTCCTCTTCCCCTTCGGGGAGCAGTTTACCACTGCTCCCTATGAATAAAACACCCCGTCCCCAGGCGCCCGGCAGCCAACCAGGACCAATGCGACCCCCCGCCATCCCTATCGGCAAAAACACTACGAAGCACAGTTTGGCGCACAATCTTGGGTAATGCTAGTGGGCCCCGTAGGCCCCGCGAGCACTTTGCATTGCTTTCTTGACCGGGGCGGCGGAGGTGCCCTCATATTGCTTGCTCTGCGCAAGGCTACCATCTCTGTCAAAAACAATACAGCGTGCACTTCGCGGCTAAATCCGGATCATGCGCGGCCGCCCCACGATTACTCCTCATACGTGTTTGACAAAGAGACCGCGGGTGCGCTGGCACATTGCTTGCCGTGTGCAGGCCTATAAGACACCATGATTGCGTCCCCACCGCGATTGTGCATTGGTTTCCGAAAAGGATGGTGGGAGGGCGACATGTTTCCCGATGTGTGCTGTCACGTGCGCGGGCGCACCTGGCACACTCTGTGCCTGCACTGGACGTAGCGCACCTGGCGCGGCTGGACCATGCGGCACACGTGGCGCACGTAGAGCACGTGGCGCATCTGGCGCGCGAGGCGTGTCTGGCACGCTTGGGCCCAGGGGTGCCTGGCGCACCTGGAGCGCCTGGCACGCGATGCGCACCTTGCCTCATTGCGCACATGGGGTTTGTATTGGTTCCCAGCAGCTGCCCTCCGTAAGCGACCGCTGAAAATGCTGAACCCTGGATGCTACTTATGTGTTGGGAGGGCGGGTGGGAGTGAGCGAGACAGCTTGAGGGCGGAGATGGTGTCTGAACCCCACCCCCTTCCCCTTGAGTCATGTTCGTGAGGCCCGCGAACACTTTGTATTGTTTCTGTCCAGGACGGCGGGGGTGCCAACATATTCCCTGCCGTGCGCAGGGCTACCATCCCTGACAAAAAACAATACAACATGCACCTCGCGGCTAAATCTGGATCATGCGCGGCCATCCCGTGATCACGGTCAAATGGTTTCTGACAGGGACGGCGGGGGTGGTGGTGCGTGGCCTGCTGTGCGCAGACCCATCAGACTCAGTGATGGGCATTGGTTTTCGACATGAATGGCGGGGGCCGACATGTTTCCCGATGTGTGCTGTCACGTGCGCAGGCGCACCTGACGCACTCTGCACGTGCCCCGAACATGGCGCACCTGGCGCGGCTGGAGTGTGCGGCATACCTGGCGCACTCGGTGCACGTGGCGCATCTGGCGCACCAGGCGTGCTTGGCAAGCTCGGGCCCCAGGAGTGCCTGGCGCGCGTGGCCCCCCTGGCACGCGTGGCGCACCTCGCCCAAGCGTCGCGCACCTGGGGTTGGCTTTCGTTGCCAGTAGCTGCCCATCCAAATACGACCACTGAACATGCTCAGGCTTGGGTGTCACTTATGTGTTTAGAGGCCTCCTAGATAGGGTCCGAGCAGATGGGGTCGAAGGATCGCGCCGCATCGCCAATGCATCACCGATGTATCCAGGATGCATCGGCGACGCATCGGGAACGTCGGCGATGCATCGGCGACGTCGACGCGAAGCAAATCGGGCTCTGCATCGAGCCGCATCGGCGATGCATCGGCCGTGCGGCGTCACTCTCCGACCCCACGTGCTCGGACCCCATCGAGGACGCCCAGCGTGCTGGGAGGGCGGGTGGGAGTGCACGAGGCGCCCAGCGGCCGAGTGGAGCGTCCACGACGGTCTCGGCGAGGAGGCACACAACCATTGAACCGACCGGGTCTTAGTTGCGATTTGGCATCCCGGGGGGGGGATGGCCGACGCTGACGATCCTTGGGCCCGGCGAAGGTCACCGAGTCCTGCAAATGGTCGAAGGCTTTCCGTCGTGAGCTCTTGTTCACATCGAGCGGATGGCAGGATCCCTCAAAAGAAATTGACGACGTCGACTACTGAACTTTGCTCCATCTACCGGTACCATTCGCGACCGATTGTTTCAAAATCGGTCGCGACCGAGTCTGGAATATCGGTCGCGATCGGTCGCGACCGACTTGGCGAACCGATCGCTCGCTACTGATCGCGAGCGAACAAAGCCGACATCCGATGCTCTCGGGGGTCCATAATCAAGCCGTAAAACCAGAACATGATGCCATCTCTTGGAGGGGTTTGCATGGGGGAAGCTGGTCCCCTGGACCCCTAGGGCCTTCCCACAGGACAAGAGATCTTCACCCCGAGTCGTTGCCTGACCGCCCCTGGACCGTGGAGGGCCCCTAGAGCTCGGAAACGGCAAGACACCTCAGGACCCGTTTCCCTCAGGGCCCGTCTCCCTCGAGACCCGCTCCCCTCAGAACGAGAATATTCTCCTGCTTCAGCGACTTTCCGCCAGTTCTCCGCCGGCCCCGTTCAGAGCTTCCGCCGCCTCTCCGCCGAGGAGTTCGGAGGCAACTACTAGGAGGTTTTCGTCGGAAGGATTAAGGAGGATCAAGCCCCATTGGGGGGGCTGTTACGCCAGTGGGCCTCGGATTCAGCAGGATCAAGCGGGATTTCAGCTGGATCGAGCGGGATGAAGCAGGACTAAGCCGGATTATGCCGGATCCAGCGGGACTGAGCCGGATTCAGCGGGATCTCGGGCCAGGGCTGAATCAGAATTTGACCTCCCAGGAGCTGCCTCCGAAGAGGAGGAGAGGCCAACTCCTCCGGTCCTCGAGGGCGAGCCCCTTCCCGGCATGCCTCCGCTGGAGCGGCGGCAGGAGAGCCCAAGGAGCCGAGTCGATCCATCGGATCGCCACCGGCATGAATCTGCAGGGCGGACATCGGCACCCAATAGAGGGCAGAACTTCCCCCCCACACAAAAAAAATCACCCCGATGCGCGAAGCCATTTGTAGGGGGCCACGTGCGAACCCTACCCCTACCCCCCACGATTTCTGAGGGGGAGGGTTCACTTCGCTCCCCCTCAGAAATCGTGGGGGGTAGGGGTAGGGTTCGCATGTGGCCCCCTAATTTGGTAAACGCACCCACAAAAGTAATCGAACAAGGCAGGGTTGTTCAGTAAACGCCCAGGGCCGTTGAGTAAATGCCAGATATCGGGTCCGGATGGCTTTTCCTCCCTTGACCCACGCAGGGAGAAGTGGAGTCGGCGGAAACTGGCAGGCTGGTTAAGCCTCCGGTGCGAAATCAGAACCCAAGCAGGAATCCCAATCGGAATCGGAATCAATCGAGATTGAATCGAGCCGCGTCGGGGGAGTCGAAGTGAACCCTGCGGCGGCGGCGCCGCAGCGAGGACGACGGCGAGGCCTCTTCGGCTCGACGGCAGCGGCGGCCGCGGCGTCGACGGCGGCGGGGCCTGCTCGGCCAGGCGGAGCATCGGTGAGCTCCGTGGCGAGGCTTGGCCAGGCGGCGGCGCTCCTGGCGGGCGCCCCTCGACAAGGCCACCCCTCTGCCACCTCCTCCTCCTCCTCCTCCTCCTCCTCCTCCTCCTCCTCGATGTTCCCCTCCACCCTATCCCCTTCCTCCTCCTCCTCCGCCGCCCCCTCCTCCTCCTCCTCCTCCTCCTCCTCCTCCTCCTCCTCCTGCTCCTCCTCCTCCTGCTCCTCCTCTCCTCCTCCTCCTTCTCTTCCTCCTCCGCCGCCGCCCACTCCTCCTGCTCTTCCCCTTCCTCCTCCTCCTCCTCCTCATCATGCTCTCCTCCTCCTCCTCCTCCTCCTCCTCCTCCTCCTCCTTCTCTTCTTCCTCCTCCGCCGCCCCCTGCTGCTGCGCACTCGCCTCGCAGATCGCCTCGCGGTGTTCGCACAGCTGCTCGCCTCTGCCTGCTCACACCGACTTCGGCAAGAGTCAGAAACACAGTGCCCCCTCCCACCGTCCTCATCATCCCCCACCCACAAACACCTTCGGGCTAGGCCTCGGGGGCGCAGCAGGCCGCACTCGCGCACCTCCGATGGCATCGGGGCGCCGGCCCCCTTGGGGGGCGCCACCCTGGCGCGCCCTCTCGCGCAGCCCGCGGGCGCAGCTGCTGCCCGCTGGCGCCGGTTGCCGCTGCAAGGTCGCCCTGCTCGGCCTGCCATATGGAGCCAGGCCGGGTCGCTGTGCGTCTGCTGGTGGATTAGGCGCACCATCCAGCCAGTTTGTTCTCGAGGCCGTCCTCCTCCTCCCACTGGATGTCGGAATCCATATTGTGGGCGGGGCCCGGGGTGTCATAAAACTCGTTGCCACGTTCCGGGGCAGAGACGTGCATCCCTTTAGTAAACCATCGCGATGCAGCCCAGCCGCAAGATGAGGAAACGACAGACGACGACAAGGACGAGAGAGAGGAGGGGAAAAAGCGGGAAGGGGGGGGAAACACGGCAATTGCGACGCCGCTCCAGAAACGGCGAAACCGTGGGCATTGGTTCCATCCACGTGGCGCTGCCCGACCGGGGTCCTCCTCGTCCTCCCCTGCTCCTCCTCCCCTCCCCATCCCCTCTTCCCCACACCCCACTCACCCACCCTCGAGGTCCTCGCCATCCTCGTCATCTGCATCCTCGTCCTCATCCTCATCCTTAAATCCTCATCCTCATCCTTAAGTCCTCATCCTCAACCTCAAGTCCTCAAGTCCTCAAGTCCTCATCACCAACACATTCACCATCATCAGCATCAGCATCGTCATCATCATCATCTTCATCAACAGCAACATCACCACCACCACCATCACATCATCATCATCATCATCATCATCATCATCATCATCATCATCATCATCATCATCATCATCATCATCATCATCATCATCACTGTCATCATCATCATCAGCAGCAGCATCATCATCACAATCACCATCACCATCACCACCACCACCATCATCATCATCATCATCATCATCATCATCGTCACCGTCATCGTCACCAGCATCAACCTCATCATCATCAGCATCATCATCATCCTACTCCCCCTCCTCCAACTCATGATGATGCTGGAAAATTGATGATGATGATCATCATCCTCACCATCATTGTCATAAGTATTGTCATCATCGCCATCATCGAAATCATCTTCTGTTCACCCTCATCATCCCCCATACTCCTTCTCCTCCACTTCGACCGCCTCCTGCTTCTCCTCCTCATCCTCCTCCTCCTGCGGGCGGCCAGCCGGCAGCACTCCCGCGGGCAGCATAGGCCCACACGACGAGTTTGTCTGTCGAGCAGCTTTGCCTTCCGGGCCTCACGTGCCGAGGGCTGCTCCAGGTCGAGTCCCGTGTCTCTGGTGACTATCCTCCGACTCCTCCGCCTGCCCTGTGTCGCCCCTCTGCCTCCTCCACCAACTCCTCCTCCTCCTTCTCCTTCTGGACTCCCCTCCTCCCACACTCTTCCTCCCTCTCCTCCTCCTCCTCAAGATGGCGGGCACCCCTCCGCGTACTGTTTACACAGGATGTCCCGGAGTTGGGTTTTCGCTTGGGTTTTTTATGCTGCTCTCGCTGAGGCGCTGGCCTCATTTTCGGGTTCCGCTCGCTCCGAGTCGTGCTCCCGCTGCAGCGTGGGCCTCATTTTCGGATCGGTGTTTTGTCTCCGTCGTTCAGGATGGCGTTCTCGCCCAAGCGCGGGCCTCTTTCTCGCGCGCCCATCCGCCCGCCACCACCGCACCGCGCCCAGCCCCGCCCACCGCCACTTCCACCCACCAACGCACGCACGCATGCACGCACGCGCACCACCACCGCGCACCGCCACCACCACCCCACTACCCCACCCACCACCACCACGCTACACCGCGTCACACCACATCACACGCGCGCGCACACAGACACACACGCACGCACGCACGCACGCACGCACACACACACACACAAACACACACACACATACACACACACACACACGCACACAAACCACCACCACCGCCACCACCACCACCGCCATCACGCACGCACGCACCTGGCCCACCATCAAAACACCAAGACGCTACACCATGTCACACCACAGCACACGCGCACACACGCACACACACGACACCACCACCACCATCATCACCACCACCACCACCACAACCACAACCACGCACACACGCACGCACGCACGCGCACCACTACCCACTACGCACGCGCGCGCGGAGCCACAGGTCCGCTACGACACGCGTCCGCGGATATAGAGAAAATCAGCGCCATGGTAAGGGTTGGGAGGGAGGGGTAGGACGTCAGATATGACGCGAGCGCACATAGCTTGCCGTCACCCCTCTGTCTCCTCCTTCCTCGTCCACCTCCTCCTCCTCCTCCTCCTCCTTCTTCTCTTGCTCCTCATCCTCCAACTCATCATCTCCTTCGTCACGCAGCTGCCTTGTCCTCCTCCTCCTCCTCATCCTCCTCATCCTGCTCCATCAGATCCTCCTGCTCCTGCCCCTCCTTTCCTGCTCCTCCTTCTCTCCGTCACCCATCTGTCTCCACGCCCTCGCTCCCCTTTGTCACCCCTCTGCCCTCTCCTACTCCTGCTCCTCCTCTCCGTCACTCCTCTGTCTCCCCCGCAGCCTCCTGCTCCTCCTCTCTGTCACCCCCCTGTTTCCTCCTGCTCCTTCTCCCCCTGCTAATACCCTTCGTCACGCCACTGCCTTCTCCTTCTCATCCTCCTCTACACGGTATGAATTAGACTGACCTCCTCTAAGAACTGCTTTACACACAAGATTCCGCCGAGTTGATAGTCCGTATGTGCTTTCTGGTCTGGACGTTTTCACTCCGTTCAGAATGGCGTTCCCGCTGCAACCTTCGCTTCACGTCTAGTTCTCAGCCTATCCAAATCATGTTCCCGCTGTAGCGCTGCCCTTATTCCATTATTTCGGCTCTTCCAAATCGTTGTCCTGCTGCAGCGCTGGCTTCGTGTCCTTCCACATCGTGTTCCCACTGCAACGCTGGTCTCATTTCCGCGATGTCTGTCCTTCGAATTCGTGTTCCCGCTGCAACTGCCCAAACCGTACTTGTGTGTGTGCCCCGCCCTGTGTAAGTGCTGGTCTCTGTCATTGTCGTCGAACTGAGTCGCGTTCTCGACGCGATACCATGCTATGCCGTGCTGTACCTTGCAACGCGTACTGTCTCGGGATCGTGTTCCTGCTTGACGTCCGACTTTGCGAGTAGAGGAGCGACGTACACAATTGAAGGGGCCCTGGGACACGCACATAAATAGACACAACTTACAGGATTCCTCATGTGTCCCCATATGTTCTGGATGTTCGTCTGCCCCCCCCCCACTTTCCATAGTTTCCTATATTTTCCTGAGAGTCGACGATTAATTGGGTTTGTGTGTGTTTTCCCCTCCTGAGCAATGGTAAGGGATGGGAGGGAGGGATAGGACGTCCGATTGGATGTTAAAACACCTAGCTTGGCGTCACCCCTCTGTCTCCTCCTCCTTCTCCTGCTCCTCCTCCTCCTCCTCCTCGTCCTCCCCCATCTTCCAACTCCTCCTCCTACTCCTCCTCCTCCTGCTTCTCCTACTCCTCCTTCTCCTGCTCGTTCGCCAGCGAATCATCTCCTTCGTCACGCATCTGCGTTCTCCTTATCCTCCTCCTCATCCCCCCATCCTCCTTCTCCTCCTCCTCCTCCTCCTCCTCCGCATCCTCATCCTGATCCTCCTTCTCCGTGTTGTCCTCCTGCCCTCCATCCTCTCCTTCCCTTTCCCGTCGTCACCCGTCGTTCCATTGGCTAGCTGATGCAGTCATAGTCGCAATCAGCTGCAGCTGTCCAAGTGTTGCAGAGACTTACTGCGAGCTGGCTGGTGCAAGGCAACGAGGTTGTCGACTCGCTAGCAGGTGTGGCGGCCAAGCAATGTAGAGTCAGTGAGGTGTACCGCCAGAGTGGCATGAATGGAATTGGAAGCTGTTCTGGTTCGTCGGAGACTACAGGGGCGGCGCTGCTGACCATCCGTGCCGAGACGTGCACCAAGCAGGAACTTGCCCGCGGTAGGACAGCCAAACAAGAGCCTCCACATTCCCCGCCTCCTCTCGCTTTCCCTGGCCCCGCCCCCAATACAATAGCTCGCTTCGAGACCGTCCATTCCTTCGGCAAGACTGGTCAGAGTTGTACTGTGTGTAGATCTAGGGCTTCCAAGATGCGTTGGGTCCCTGGCTACAAAGCGATTGCGTTGCCCCTGAGAGCGTAGACGGTATGCTTCCCAAACTCCCCCGTGGACGGAACACACATATCGCTGGATGTTGGGCCCTCCCCTCGCATCGGGTGCATGTTAACATTGCATTTGGTCTCTTGTTCGATCGCACATGAGGCCATGCCGGTCAGCACCAGCTCAAGGACTTAGGTAAGCCAAGCAAGTTGCACCTGCCCAAGAAACGTCGGGACTATCTCGACACGACCAGTCGTGATTAAATGCCCAAGGCCTGAACCAGTCGGTTGATTTCAGTCTAGTGAATATATATGTGCATGATCCTCCTCCTACTCCTCCCATTCCTCCTACTTCTCCTCCTGCTCCTCCTCTTCCTCCTCCTCCTCCTCGTCCTCCTTTCCGTCACCCCTCTGTCGTCTCCTCTTCCTCCTCCTCCTCCTTCTCATTCTCCTCCTCCTCCTCCTCATCATCATCATTATCATCATCAGCAGCAGCAGCAGCAGCATCAGCATCAGCAGCAGCATCATCATCATCATCCACCCTTTCGTCACCCCTCTGACCAGTCCAACTTCTCCTGGTTGTCCATCCCTCTTTCTCATACGTGACGCCATCCGGCCGCACCATCAGACATTTCGGTTGGGTGGGCTGGGCATTTCGCCTGTCATCTCATCCCCACTTAAAACAATGAATCTGGAATGCTCGAACAATTACACAGACGGACAGATCAGATGCCCTTAAGTGGGGCTCTCACCTTGACGCCGCGCGCACTCGTCATAAACAAATTCGACAGGTACAGGGATGGAGACAAGGTGGCTGGCGGCATGGGGTTCTCGCCATAACACCGTGCACATGCGCCTAAGAAGCGTTCAGCAACCGCACGAAAGGTGGGCGGTTGCATCTCGACATGGAGTTCCATCTTGATCAGGGATCGCCTGACCCGGGTCAATCCAGACCCG
>CAUYUJ010000858.1:115000-148219 GCA_963575745.1 Prorocentrum cordatum
CGGCTCGCCGTGACCGGTGGGTCACTACTGGCCAACCGTAGGAGGAGGCAAGAGGCTTCTTGGCGGGGCCCGGCGGTCTCTTAGAATGCCCATGAGACGGCGGGGGGGGAAGCTTCGCCGAGGAGCCGCCAGCGACAGCGACAACGACGACCGCGACCACAGCTACGGCCAGATCTCGCTCGAAGTCGGGCCCCGCCCGGGGTCACACCTCGGGCGGGTGGTCATGGGGGATGACCCACATGGGGGGTGAAGAAGAGGGCCCTCAAGGGGCCCTTTAGGACCCTTCCCCCAGTTGGGCCACCCCCCATTACCACCCGCCCGAACACCCTGGCTACCTGCTCACCTTCGGTCGGGCGTGTCCCCCTACAAGCGAATTTCGAGCGAAAAACCTAGAATTCCCCCAGCAATACCCCCAAATAGCAAAATAATACTAAAACAAATAGTCCCCATACTGTTTTTAAGATATTTTCGAATATTCCCCCTGTAGAGGGACAGGCCCGACTTAACATGCCAACCCGCCCGAACACCCTGGCCACCTTCGGGAGCGGCCAAGAGGGGGGTGTCCAAGAGGGGGGGGGGGGGGCACATCATGGCCGGCGGCATGTGCGCGGCCCAGCGGGGGGGCCAGGGACGTAATGAAATAAGCAGAGGCGCCACGAAATATGGGGAAATACAGGCCTCGGAACAAATTAGCGAACACATGCCACATTCATCCGTCAACGCCTCCCCCTCCCCCCAATGTTCAAAGTTGGCGGTGGGTCTGACGAGATGCACTTCGACCGCAGTCTCCCCCGCGCGTGCCAACGTTGAGTTTGGGGGGGAGGGGGAGTGTTCATTATTTGTTTCCCTCTACCGTATTATGGCCCCCGCCACGATACCCCCCCCCCTGGTCATCACCCCTCTCTTTGCCGCCCCCGACACCTGCTCACCCCCGGCGCTCGGCGCCTGGCGGCCCCGGGGCCCGCAGCCCCGCGTGGCGAAAGCGCTCCTCGGAACCTCCCTCGATCGACCCTCCGTGGCGCGGCGGCGACGGCGACGGCGACGGCGCGACGCCGCCCCCTCGCGCGCACCCCGTCTCCGTTGGCTCGGAAGCCGGGCAAAGGGCTGCTAAATCCGTGGCTGCTAAAATCGACCTCCGGGAAGTTGTCTTCGCCCTTCCGGGAAGAAGCCCGTTGACTGTTTCGCGTGCCGCGCCTCATTCCGGGAAGCTGTTTCTTTCCTTCCGGGAGGGCCGTTTTAGCAGACACGGTTTTGGCAGCCCTCGCCCAGCTTTCGATTGGCTGAGAGCTCCGAATCCTCAGGGCTTGGAGGTGGTCAGAGGTGTATGGCTGCAGATTCTCGCGCTCCTGGGGCCCAGACCGGAGCCACGCCGGGCCGCAGTTCTCCTGGGCAACTTGAGCGTCCAGCCCTCCCGAACCATGAGGGCTGGGGGCGGTCAGACGCAGCAGCGGGTCCGCGCTCCCGGGGGGGGCCCAGACCGGAGTTGCCCCAGACCGCAGCTATCCCGGATGATTCACGCGTGCAGGGGGTGGCGCGGGGGTGTGGCAGCGCGACGACGGAGAGGCTGTCTGAGAAGGCCAGCGACTACCTGGAAGCCCTCCCTGCTTCTGGGGCGGCGACTTCTGAGAAGCATCACGACGCATCCAAGAGGGCCCCCAGCGCCCCCCTCGCGCCACCCTCGTTGTGCGCGCCGCCAATTTCGGCGCGACGTCCTGTCCTGGCGGGCCTCCTGCGGCTGCCTCAGCGAGCTGCGCGCCTCAAAGATCTCCTCCAGCGCACCAAGAACCTCTCGGCGGGGCCCCAGGAGGGGCTCATCATCCTCTCTCGGAAAGACTTCACGCAAAGTAGGGCGCCGAAGGATCTCGCGACAAGCCCGAAAGCAGCCATAGGCCCAAGGCAGAGGCCGAAAGAGAAGGGCAGAGAAGAAGGAAACGGGTCCAGCAACAACTATGCCACCAGCCCACTGGGCGTAGGTGGCTCAGGGAATTGACAATTACACATCCCTTCTTATCCTTCGGGAATGGGTTTACTGTATCATTGACCCTGATCAATAGTGAGCCCCTCCCCCACTTGACCGGTGGCCGGCCAGGAACCATGACCCCCCCCCACCCACCCGTGCATAAAAGTCTCGTCAAAAATAAATTCCAACGCTGTTCAAAATCGAAGCGCTCGATGGTTCAGTCACTTGTCAGAAAACGCGTTCTGCAATGTTGTGAGGGCACTGCCGGATGTCGGACGCCCCTGCGTCTGGGCCGCATAGCTACCTCACCCAGCATTGAAGTAGCGCCCACCACGTGAGCACCGAACACAAAAGCCGCCAAGGTATTGTTTGACGAGCCTTGCAACAACATCAAAACAAATGTGTACTCAAGCTGGGACAAGAGCTTGGACCATGCGCGAGGGGGGGGAGCGATCACGTTTGAAGGGGCCCTGGGACACATACATAAATAGACACACATAACAGGATTCCTCATATTTCCCCATACTTCCTGGATTTGCGTCTTCTCCCCCACTGCCCATAGTTTCCCATATTTTCTGTGGAATCGACGATTGATTGTGTCTTGTTGTGTGATTTGTTTCCCCCCGGACGTTACGCTGTTTCTGGCAGGGACGGCGGGGGTGCCAGGATCTTGCCCGATGCGCGCAGGCCCAAGGCCCCCGTCGAAAAGCGATGCTCACCGCACCCTGCCACAGCATCCTGGACCACGGGCGGGGGCCCAGCGACTGCTCTGCCCTGTGCTGGCCAGGGGAGGCGGGTTGTCTTACAGCAGTGATGAGGCAAATCCAAATCGTGTTGATAAGTATGACGCTGATAGGTAGAACAGTCACACTACGAAGCATCACAACCTTACGAATAGTAATCACACGCACGACGCCGACAAACGTGCGGGGAATGGACGCCCGAGCGACGGCGAGGCGGCTGTCTCGGGCCGCCGCCCGCTCGCGCCGCGCCCGCTCGCCACCTGCCGACGCACGATGTCATCGGAAGGGGCCCCCCCTGCCAAAAAACACATGCAGTGTGACCGTGGGTGCACACGCCACGCACAATGCTGACCAACCCGCCGCCACTTCCCAGCGCTTCTTCTTGGAGGAGGAGGAGGAGGAGGAGGAGGAGGATGAGGAGGGCCTAAAATCAGGTCGTCCCGACGCGTGCGGTCCCGGGTGCTGGCGCCCCTGGCACACCCTGCCGTGCGCCGCGCACGCGGAGCACCTCGCGCGGGTGGAACAAGCGAGCCCGAGGTGCCAAGGGAACCTCCCCAAGGACGCCCCCCTGAGATGTCAACTGAAGGGGAACTGGGACACACACATCAATACACACAAATAGAAATATCCCCCTTATTTTCCCACATTTTCTGGGCTTTTGTCTTCCCCCCCACGTCCCATATGTTCCCATATGTTCTGGGAATCGCCGATGAATTGTGTCTGTGTGTTTTTTCCCCTCCTGATCAACATCACCCTCGAACCTGAGAGACACCAATGTTTTGTGGCTTCTCGCCTCGTTCGCTTCCCATTGGCTGGTGAGGCCTCAACGTGGCTCCGAACTCGCCCAGGAGAGCCTTTCTTACGAGGGCCCCAAAACGGGCCCACGTGTGCCCGAGAGCGCCCTAAGAGCGCCCCACGAGGGCGCCAAGATGCGACGTTTCGACCTTCGACAGATGGGTTGTAATTTGCCCCCCACTTTTTATGATAAATGACCTCCAAAATTGAGCTAAATTCCTCAAGGAATTGGCTGGGTATGCCAGGCGAAACCTTGGCATACCCACCAAACTCCTTCAGGAAGACGAGGGCGATGCCCGAAGTGCAACACACTGCTTGAGGAAATCACGAGGAGCTGGAGCCATGAACGCGGCGACCCGAGAGCGAGACCGAAGGCCGACATCCAGGCGTTGCGAGAGGCTCACGACAGGTGCTTCGCCGAGCAACACAACTGCCTGGGGCCAGCGGCGCGACGCGATCTAGCCATCGACTCTGCCCTCGGTCTCGCCTGGTCTCGCCCTGCTTTCGCCTGGGCTCGCCCTGGCTTCGGCCGGTGTCGCCCTTTGGTTTCGCTCGGCTCCGCTCAGCTTTGCCTGGCGCGTGAAAGCGAGGCCATCGCTATGGCTGGGCCGTGGGGGAAGCCAGGTAGATGCCGAATTTGAGCGACAGGTGCTTATGCCTCGTCTCGGGCCAAGTGGACTCTCGCGGGAGGGCGGGGCTCGAGAAAAAAAACGCACCGACATCAGGTCGGGAGCTCCGGTCGTGATTTTGTTGCGGACTCGTGCTCTTTCGGGGCGTCGTTGAATACGTGGAGGTTGGTCAAGGCCTCAAAGGCCGCATGACTGCGCAAGTAGACGCATGCTTACAAAGTAAGCGCGCTCGTGGAAGACACCACCCCCTCCTCCACCACTTAGGATGCACTGAACCTCGCCGTCGACCCGATTCCTCTCGAGCGAGAGCGTCTCCAGAAACTCGTTGGCCTGCAGCGCCTTGGCCAGTTGCCCCACTCCAGCGTTCCCGATGTCGTTGCCGCTGAGGTCAAGCTCCTGCAGGTGGCGGTTTGCGGGCAGGCCAACAGCCAACCCCGCCGCACCCGCATCGCCGATGCGATTGTCCTGCAGGCACAGCGTGGCGAGCTTCCTGTTCTTGAGCAGTGCCTCGCCCAGGGCGCCCGCGCCTGGGTTGCCCAGGCCGTTACCGCTCAGCTCCTGAGAGGCAACGACAGGGGGGGGCCAGCCCAGGGGGGAAGCCTCGACCTGGAATCGGCGATACCTCGCCGATGCATCGGCGATAGGGCCCCCGGTGGCGAACCCGCACAGTCCAGGGCGGGGCGGGCTATCGGGCCCCTGTCGGCGATTCATGGGCGATTGCGGGTCGATGCATCCCCCCCCCCTGAGCCTACAAACCCGCAGCGTTGCCCCTTGGTTTTCGGGTCATAACCGGGCTCCCCGGCGGACGTTCGGGACAGGTCCGACATCCCCGGAACGCTCTCGACGGGGCACAGATGATGGAGATCGCCCCGGGCCCCGGAAAGTGTCGAAAACAATGGAAACTATCGAAATCTCCCCCCCAACTAACGATGTCCCCGATGGAATTCTCGCCCTATGTACCCTGAGCCTAGCCCCACTTGAGCCTGTCCCCCTCTTAGCGTGGCCCCTGAGCTCCAGCTCCGTCAGCCCCCGGTTGCTCTCGAGGGCCTCCGCGAGCGCTGCGGCGCCCTCGTCGCCGACGCGGTTGTCGCGGAGGCTCAGCATCGCGGGCGCCCGGGCCCCGGCGAGTGCCCTCGCAAGGTGGCGGCAGCCGGTGGGGCCCAAGCCGTTGCGGCCAATACATAGCTCCTTCAACGCCCGGGCCCGCGGCAGCGCCGTGGCCAGCGCCTCATGACCAACATCGAGCTCATCCCTATCCCTAAGATTGGCAAGCCCACGGTGACCGCAATCAGGCATGAGCCCTCAGAGAAACTCGGGGAATCCTGCAGATCAGCACCGAGATGCGGTGATGGCAACCATAGGGATGGGGATATGCTTCAGGCTGGTAACCTCGGCCCCCTGGTCCCCCAGGCCGCAGCGCGTGAGGTCGAGGTCCTCGATTGGGAAGGCTTCGGGTTGCGCACAAGCAGCCCTCCCAGGTGGTCCCGGCTCTGGACTGGCCTCAGGTCGAGCGTGTCCTCTTACAGGGGGATTCTGGACGACTAATAAAACATACTTGCAAAATACCCCCAAATGGCAAAAACATAATCAACAAATCGTCCCCATAATATTTTTTCACTATTTTTGAATATTCCCCCTGTAGGGGGACACGCCCGACCTTAGCCTTGCCTCAGCAGACCCCCCGAGTAGTCCGGGGCGGTCTCGACACGCGGAGCGTCCCCGGGGCGCCGCCGGAGGCGGCAGCAGGGCGCTGAGACCGTCCCTGACTACTCGGTCGGGTGTTGCTAGAAGTGCCCCTGGCCCAAGCTGCCCCCAGCTTGTCGCGCCATCGTGGAGCCCCTGGGGTCCTCTGGGCCTCGTGATAAGGGGTGCTCTGGAGGCCAGCTGGGCCACCCCGAGCATCCTGGGGGCACCTGGTAGTTACCCGGGGGGCCTGTCGAGGCCCAGCGGGACTACCTGTGGGAGCCGCCTCTGCGCAGAGCCCCCGAAAGCCGTACCGTCCTCGATGCTGCTGTGCGGGTGGAGGTTCTGTGCCACCTGACCGGCGCCAGCACCCCCCCCCATATGGGCTCCCCTGCGCTGGCCCCCTCTCCAGGGGGGGAGGGGGAGGAGGAGGAGGAGGAGGAGGAGGAGGAGGAGGAGGAGGAGGAGGAGGAGGAGGAGGAGGAGGAGGAGGAGGAGGAGGAGGAGGCGGAGGAGGAGGAGGAGGAGGAGGAGGAGGAGGAGTGCTTCCACTGCCCTAATCACACACACTTGGCGGAGGTCCGCGCGTGCCTCTGGCACCGGCGCCGGGCCCCCCTCGCGGCCGCCTCCCGCGACACCCCCTGGCGCACTCCGTGCGCCAGAGAGGGGTTCCAGCGCCGATCCGGGACATCCGGGCGGACCTCCGAAGGAGCACCTTCACTCTTTGAAAACAGCCTGTCTGTAAGGTCTCGATACTATTCTCCCACCGCCCGGTGAGGGACGCGGGCGCCCCTAGACCAAGAGCCCAGGCTCCCCCCCGTTGTACCCCCCTCCAGGCCACTTTTTAAACCTGTCTCGGGTGCTGCTGCCGCAGGGGAGTCATCATACGCTTTCTCCTTCGGCGACAAGCCCTCTCGTCAAGCGCGCCCGCGGTCTAAACCAACTGAGCACTGAGATGCTGAGGGGGAAGCGCTGAGACGGTCCTAATTAGGGCCTGGAAGCGGCCCCGGGAGGCCAGGGTGCAGGAAAACGCCGCGGTTGGGTCGCATCGTCGGAGGTCTGGGCTCGTCGCGCCCGAGAGCCCCTCTGCACAGGGGCGCCCCGCACCGAGACTGCTGCTCCCTGGACCTGTCCCGAGGGGCGTTCGGGCGAGAACTCCGTCGCGAAGCCAGCCGTGGCGACGAGGATCTCCCAGGAGGCCCCCCAGGAAAGCGGAAAAGAGGCAAGGGTCGCGGTATCGGTACCTTCTCCTCTGGCCACTCTCTCTGGAGCGCCCTCAAACCGTGAGTGGCCCAACCAGGGCCAGTGCAGACCCGGCTCAGCCAGCTTCACAAACATGCGCTGCAATGTGTTGGGGGCCTCCCGAGCCCGGCCCCAAGCATGTGCAAAGTCTGCCTGCAAGGCCGCGAGCGGCTCCCAAGGCCGGCTTGGCCAGATGCCGCCTCTGCAGGATCCTGCGGGATCCGGCGTTCTGGCCGAGCCCCGTTTGTGCTGAACCCCGCTACGCCAGACGCCTCCATGACGGGGTCAGAGCAGACGGGGCACGAAGGTCGCGCCGCATCGCCGATGCACCACCGAGGCCTCGGCGACGTCGCAGATGCCTCGGCGACGTCGGCGCAGAGAAAAACGGGCTCCACATCGAGCCGCATCGGCGACGCATCGGCGACGCGGCACAATCCTCCGACCCCATCGTCTCCGACCCCATCTGGGAGACTTCTACTACATGCGCCCCGACCGAACTCTGCGGCGAGCGAGGGGGGGAAGCGAGAAGGAGAAGCTCAGAAGGCTCGGAAGTCCCCGGGCCTTCTGAGAAGTCTTCCCAAGCCCTCTCCGAAGACACGGAACACCTCTCCGCAGGCCAGAGGGCCTGTGAGAAGTCCCGCCGCCTTCGGAGAGGGCTCTCTGCTCTTCACTTCCCCCCCTCGCTCGCCGCGGACTTGCTATTACTTGCGGAAGTCAAAAAGGTACCGATACCGCCACTCCCCCGGACCTCTCCCGGGGTGCGTTCTGACCAGAATCTCGAGGCGAAGCCAGCCGTGGCGACGAGGGCCTCCGAGGAGGCCCCCCACAGAGGGGAAAAAACGGGCGGGGGGTAGCGGTATGGGTACCTTGTCCTCCTCTGAAGTGCTCCTGCTCTTGCCCGAGGAGGAGGAGGAGAAGGAGGAGGAGGAGGAGGCGGAGGAGGCGGAGGAGGAGGAGGAGGAGGAGGACCTTGACGGCGCCCCCGGCGCCGATGCCCTCGTTGCCGAAGAGGCTCAGCCTCGCGGCGCCGCGGCCCGCGGCGAGCGCGGCGGCGAGGAGGCCCGCGGCCTCGGGGCCGAGGCCGCAGCGCCCGAGGTCCAGGTCCCGCAGCGCGGAGGGCGCCCCCAGCGCGCCTGGGAGGCCTTTTCCTTCTCCTCCACCTCCTCCTCCTCCTCCCCTTCCCCCTCCTCCTCCCCCTCCCCCTCCTCCTCCCTCTCTTCGTCCCCCTCCTGTCCCCCTTTCCCCTCCCCCTTCCCCTCCCCCTCCGCCTCCTCCTCCTCCTCCTTCTCCTCCTTCTCCTCCTTCTTCCCTGTGGCCACGAACAAAACCCGTCCCCAGCCCAAAAAGCGCGGATTCACCAAGGATTCGAAGATCGGCCACAGATTTCGGGGTACATGTTGCATTCGTCGTCGTCGCCCTGGTAGAACCCCACCCCAAAGTCTCCCTCCCCGAGGTCTCGAGGAGCCTGCACTTTGTCTTGGCCCTCGCGTTTTTGGGGTTGGGCATCTGTTTTGACTTAGTGAAGCTGTGGCAAGACGAGGCCAGGACGAGGATACCACTAGAGGAGAACGAACTATGCACGTACACCTATGCTGGCCAGGCCCATCCTGAGCCCAGGATCGGTGCATGCGCCCTCCTACCTTGGCCAGGAAGGCATATGCACCGATCCTTGGTCAAGGATGGGCCTTGCCAGGATCGGTGCATGTTAACAGTTCTCTTCGCCCGAACCACCCGGGTGAGGACTAATTCTGGCGTGTCCCCCTGCAGGGGGGCTTTCGCCGAAAAATAAAGAATACCTCAAACATACTCCCCGAACGCTCAAAAGTAGTACAAAAATAGTCCCCAGACTAGTTTTGGACTAGTTGTGACCGAGGGCATGGAATGGGACACGAAGGAGATACTAGTGCTATGCGCCCCCCTTCGAGGCGCACGTCCGGACCGAACATGTAGCACAAGCATATCAAGCGGCACGCCGCAATTGCGGATAAGAGTGATGGGGTGGACGCGGAGTGGGTCGCGGGTGGGTCGCGGGGAAGTCGTGGATGGGTCGCGGGGTGAGTCGGGGGGGATGGTCGCGGATGGGTCGCGTGTGGGCCTCTAGGAGGACATCAGCAAACAAGCGAGCAGAATCTGGGCCAGGGAACCCCACTCCACCCACGCACCCAGTTCGGACCCTCACTCTGATATCGTTCCCCCCGCTACCCAGGCAGGATGGCCAGAAAGCACCCACCACCGATGACTATAAAAGGATTCTGCGCGCGCGCGGGCGTCGCCCCTGGGGGGCCAGACGCACCCACAACACAAGAACGTCTGGCCACCCGCCCGTCTTTTCGGCGCGTGGGCGCCGCGCTCCAGCCATGGGGCCGCCGCGGATGCCTCCGGGACCATGTGCTGGCCCGAGATGGGCCCCGCACTTGGATGGATGGGCACGGGGGCCGATTCTGAGCTGAGGGGTGTCGGACATCGGGAGGCCGTGGGAACGAGAAAGGCCTACCGAGCCAGCTCATGTTGGGCTCCTGGGCCGATTGAAGACAGGAGCTGCGACCACCCAACATGCCTCGGCGGTGGAAAAACATCCCTTTAGTAAACCACCCTTCAATGAAAAAGCCTACGACCGAAACCGACGGACCTGGACCCGCAAAAATGACGGCCGCGACGCCCCCTCGCGAACCGAAAACGTGTCAGGGTAGGAGTTCTATAAACCTCAGAATGCCCATGCTCTCGCGTTCTGGAAGCCGATGCGTGCTGGAGAGGCCAGGATCGAATCGGTGGAACTCGGCAGCCAAGTCGGGGAGAAACCGAAACGGCGGACATCGGCAAGCCAGCAAAGCCTCCACCGAGGCACCGAAGCCCAGATCGGAATCCGAGGTCGAACCGACGCGGCATCCGAACCGATGGACCTCGAATCGGACTCGAGTCGGAGGGGTGTCCCGTGCAGGCGGATTACACAAAATAAAGAATACCCCAAACATATATATATATATATATATATATATATATCTCTCTCTCACACCAAATGTCCAGAGTTCCAAACTTCAGGTATTGAAATGAATACTCTGAGAACCTAGACGGTGCTCGCCAGTTTGGCGTCTCGTGTTGGCACCGCGCAGCTCGTGAATGTGAGCAGTGCGGCACAGAAGCGGCGCACACACAAACCAGCTCACCGAGGGGGGCGTCCCCGACCCCGAGCTTTCCCCTGGGGCCCTCGGCTTCGCCCCCGTCCCCGAGCGGTGAGAAGGGTGGTGCGCGCGTCAAGGGGAGGGCGAGTGGGGCGAGGGGGCATGGAGGCAGCAGCAGAAGGACTGCGAGCGGGCGGAGGACGGGGGGGAGGTCGTCGCTGGGGGGGTGGGAGTCCTACCCCCCAAGCTCCAGAGACTGGATATTCCCTCTCGAGCCGGTCTCGAGCAGGTGGTGAGGAGCGGGTGCGGGAGGCGAAAGCTTCAGAAGTCGAAGTAGTTGCACTCGGTGCCGTGCAGGGTGGTGTACATGGCGGCGCCGAGCTGCTCGAGCCACTGCTTGCACCAGCTCGAGATTTCCCACATGAAATGACCGAAGTCGTGAAGGTGGTAGCACTCGGTGCAGATGGAGGTGGTGTGCGTAGCTGCTGCACTACCTGGCTCTGAGCTGGAGTGGCTTTCAGCATCCTCATCGACCGTCCATCTATCTCCACGTCGAGGTCGGTAGTACTCACACATCGTTGGCCAGCGCATCCATGTAGAGGGCCAGCTCGTCCTCCACGAAGCCCGCGGGGGCAGGGCCCAGGCAGGCCGGCTTGCTGGCGTTGTGAAGGGCAGTCATGATCTTCTGGCGTACTGAGATGTCGCGGCAGTGGTACATGATCTTCGCGGTGCCGCTCTTGTACGCCTTCTCGACCTTGCATATCGGGAACATGTCCTGGGCCTCGTACGCGTCGAGCTCGTTGATCGCCTGGATCGCCGCCGTTAACTCTTCCTTGCTCTTGGCTCCAATGTCCTGCTTCACCAAGGATTCCATCATGGCCATCGCTGCGCCTGGGGCTGGGGGGCCCTTTCCGTGATTTTCTCCTTCTTGGCGGATCATCTTGGCGTAGCTGCGGTTCTCCGTCTCGATCGCCTCCACCAGGGGGTCGGTGTCGTCCACTTTCACTGTCGTGATGATGCATCCCTTGAGCTCGCGCACCTGCCTGGTGTTCTGGTACGTCGCCCTCAGGATGACGAGAAGCAAGTCCTTCATTTCCTGGCTCATCTTGGGCGCCGTCTTTTCCTTGAACGCGGCACCCCGTCGACGCCGAACTCGGTTGAGGGTTGCTTTCTTGGGGTCGAACTTCGAGCTCTCGTCCTCCATCGATTCTCCGTCCTGGCCTTTGCGCTGCTCGCGCGTCTGGCTCCTGGAGCGCTCGGGTCGCTCGGGTCTGCCTCGACTGCCACCAGCTCCAGACGCTACTGAGGACGCCTGGGGGGCACGCCATCCCGCCCTCTCGGGTGTTGGGTTCACGCCCGACGGAGGCATCCTGGGCGTCGGTCGGTGCTGGAATAGGCGCTGGTGTAGGTGCTGGCGGTGGGATCGATAGCGTGTGAGCACCCAGTACGTCTTGAGGTAGATGGCTACGGAGATGTGCGCGCATCATGCTGTACTCTTCGAAGGACTCGTAGCATATAGGGCATGTAAGTGACTTTGGCGATGTGATAGGATATGGGGCCCAAGTCTGATCCGTGCGGCATGTATGTGACCTCCAGGCGGCTGTGATGTGATGTTGTGCACCCACGCGCGTAGGGAATGTCGTACCACATATGATGCACTCGTTCGTGATCGTGAGCTGTGATAACATGCAGCACATGCCGTGTTCCCCTCCTGGTGCGAGTCCCCGCTGGTGTGCATATAGTGCGCGTGCGCTCTTCCACGTAGACATGCATGTGGTGCCCTCGGACGTTTTCAGCGTACAGACGAACAGTTCGGCCTCGTCTGACGGGGCCACTTCCGACGGGAGCTCTGGCAGAGCCCCTGGTGGCGCAAGTGCGCGCCGAAGGTAGGCAGCCCTCATCATGCCCACGTCCACGCCGCAGAAGGCCTCCGCGACCTCTGGGTCCGTGAAAAGCTCCACGATGTTGCCGCGCCAGTCCAGGTATTCTAGCGGCTCGGCGACGTCCAAGACCAGCATGTCCTGGATGTCCGTGGAAAACTGCCTGGCGATGAGGTGTGCGTCGGGGCTGATGTAGCCGTCGTCATCGAGTGTGCGTGCCGCCACAGGAAGCTCGAGTTCTCGAAGGTAGTGCTCGATCTGGAGCTCGCCGAACAGGACAGAGATCATCTGCTTGGAGTCGTCTGGATGAGCGGCAGCACCCTGGAGAAGTTTAAGACGGCGTACTTTGAGTTCAATCGAACTGGGTTATATATATACACACAAAACATGCCCAATCCATAATTTCGACAAATCGTCCCCAGACTTTTTTTTGCGTCAATGTATGAAGATTCCTCCTGTAGAGGGACGTGCCCGACTTAAAACCAGGAGCCCCCAGCGTGGCCCCACGGACGCGCGCTCCCGTGGCGGTGCTCCGCGCGCGGGGCACCCCGCCGCTGCCAAGGGCACTCTGCCCGGCGCTTCCTCTGAAGGATCGCGGGGGAAACGTATCCGCGTCCGCGGCCTCGCGGGCCGGGCCCCTGGGCTGGGGCGCACAGCCGACATACTGGTGCTATGTGTCCTCCCTGGAGGCGCGCGCCCGACCCGAACACAAAGTATACCCATCTTGCAGCGCATCGCTTCCCGAGCGGCGTGGCCAGACAGCGCCCGCCCGCCCCCCGGCGATGCATCGCCGCTCGGTCGGCGACACGGGCCCCCGGTCGCGAGCCCGCACGGTCCCTGGGCGTGGTGGGCCCGTTGTCGGGCCCCCCGTCGGCGATGCTTGGGCCTGCCTTTCGGCTCCTGCCTCGGCGATGCTTGGGCCCACGCCGTCCACCTCCCTCCTCCTCCTCCTCCTTCTCCTCCTCCTCCTCCTCCTCCTCCTCCTTCTCCTCCTCCTCCTCCTCCTCCTCCTCCTTCTCCTCCTCCTCCTCCTCCTCCTCCTCCTCCTCCTCCTCCTCCTCCTCCTCCTCCTCCTCCTCCTCCTCCTCCTCCTCCTCCTCTCCTCTCCTCCTCCTCCTCCCTCCCCTCCTCCTCCTCCCTCCTCCTCCTCCTCCCTCCTCCTCCTCCCTCTCCACCCTCCCCCTGAGCATGCCCCCCGGACGTCGCCCCCTGGCTTTCGGGTCCTGCCTCGGCTCCCCGGCGGCCCTCGGGGACGATCCCGGCACCCCGGGAGCGCCCTCGGCGGGGCGCCGCGGACGGGCCCCCCCCCGGGGCCCCGAGAAGCACCGAGAACCGAAGAGAAGTGCCGTCCCGTCCAACCCTGAGCCTCTCACCCCCGGAGCAGACTTGTCACCGCAGAACGTTGTCCCCCCTGAGCCCATGCCCCCCTCACTTTGGCCCCCGCTCTGAGCCCATCTGGAGGGAAAGAAAGCGGGGACCGTGACAAGGACCGAACGCGGAGACGTTGTGTCGATCTTGGTAACCGTCGATGTCGGTAAGCGTGATTTCATGGGCCTTCCTCACAAACTGGCGACCGCAGAAATGGACCATGACCGAGATCGGCATCCGCAAACTCCCGCGACGTCTTGGTCATGGCCCCCATGCTCTATGAGTACCTTTTAACCGATCCCCATCCCCAGCGGCGTGGCCTGGGCCCCACTGGCCGATTTACCCCCCCAGATAGGAGATATAGGTCGTTCCCCTCGGGTTTCGAGAGGTGTATCCCCAACTGGGGGGTAATTTGGTAGGGGTCTCGAAGGGGATGGGGATGGGGATTGTCGGCGGTGGACAGACCTCCCTTTAGCAAACCACCCTTTAATGAAAACGGCCTAGGACCGAAACCGACGGACCTGGGCCCGCAAAAATGACGGCCGCGACGCCCTCTCGCGAACCGACAACGGCCAGTTCGCTATTCGACGTGTCAGGGTAGGAGGTCTGTCCACCCCTGAGATTGGTCAAACGATACAGAAAAAAACCCTAGCGCTGCCCCCGAGGTGCTTCCCGCCCGCGAGCGCCCGCGAGCGCGGTGGCGCCCGCGTCGCCCAGCGCGTTGTCGCGCAGCCGGAGCGTCTTCAGGGTCCGGCAGCGGAGGCGCGCAGAGGGCGGCACTGGGCTCGTCGTCGTCGTCGTCGTCATCGTCGTCGTCGTCGGCGTCGTCAGCGTCGGCGTCGTCGTCGTCGTCGTCGTCGTCGGCGTCGTCGGCGTCGTCGGCGTCGTCGGCGTCGTCGGCGCCCCCGTGCGCGTCGCAACACGGGAGGCGACGGAGGCGGGGGAGGAGGAGGCGGCGCTGGGCTCGTCGACGGCGCCGTCGACGCCGCCGCTGCCATGGGCGCTCTGCCCGCGCTTCCTCTGAAAGATCGTGGGGGGAAACGTACTCCAAATCCCTTGTTAATCGCCCCCCCTAAAAAACCGACCCCCCCCCCCAAATGCGAGCTCATGTTCCGGACCCCCCTCTTCGACGGGGCGCCTTGCTAAACGGGACTCCCTAAGCTCCAATCCACAAAAAACGCCCTAATAGACTGGACCCCCCCCAATCACAAAAAAGGCGCCTTAAAACACCGGACCCGGGGGACGATTACTAAGGGATTTGGAGTGTCCGTGTCCGCGGCCTCGCGGGCCGGGCCCCTGGGCAGTGATCCCGCGGACGCAGGGCATGTAATCGCGGACGCCCCGCGCGGAGCGTCACCGTGCGACCGGGTATCCGCGGGATCGCGCCTTGGAGTGCAGACCGCGAGGGTGCGGACAACCTTGTGATGCGATTGCCGACTGCCCATCGCTATCCGTGGGCCTTACAATAATTCATTCGTTTCCGAGCGAGGGAAGGAACCTCCGTAAGTCCTATGATAAAGGAATGATCAGTACTGGGGGCGGCGGGGGTAAGATGAGTGAGACAATCCAAGATCGGCCTCAAGACGGCACCTTCGCAAGCAAGGGCCCCCGCTGACAGTCCAAATCCCTGAGACAGCCCTGAGACAGTCTCAGAATATTATAAGGCAGGATATCCATTCCGGGGGCGAGGCGCGATATAGTTGAGCCGAAAAGGGGGGCCGATAATCGCTTCTCAAGGTTATGGATACGTTCGCCGATCGTAAGAGGTCGTCGTCGCCACTCCCAGGCATGGCCCGAAAAAGCTTCCCGACCCAGAGCAGCGACCGGTCTGGACTCCAAATCGGTCGCGACAGATCGCGGCCGACTCCCAAATCGGTCAACACCCATCGGTGGCAACTGGTTTCGAAGCAAGTCGGTCGCGACCGATATCAGAATTTGAAGCAAAATCGGCAACGACCGATCTCGTCGGTGGCGACCTGAGGACTCCGGCATCCAATGATGAGGGCAGGAACCAGGACAGGCCTTGGGGACCAGCCTTGAGCGGATTCTGGACCGGCGGTGGGGCTGGGGGCTGGGGCTGGGGAGGGGGGGCGGCCCCAGACATGTCTTAGCCGCATGGTTGGCGAACGCGCACCGCATCCATAGCCTAAGCGGGAGCGCTGCAGGGCGATGCGTGCACAAGCACGCGGGGAACCGAAGAAGGCGGCCGCGGAAGAGGAGGGACAAGGGCTGAGTGCGGTCCCTGACCTCCTGCGCTAGCTATTCTTGTTCATGGCGTAGCTCCTGATGTGTCGGTCTTTTCCTGGGGGACTGGCTCCTTCCATGCTGAGACCAGTGAGGCCCCCTGGAAGCCGAAACCTGCCAAAAACCTGTTGGGGTGATTTTCGCCAAGGGCCTGATGGTCAGACGGCTCCCCCCCAACCCCTCACATGGCGCGGTAGGCACCGTGGCTTCAAAGAGGCGGGCCCCCCCTGAGGGAGAGACCGCGCCCTTCTTGGGAAGGCCACTCCCCCCCTGAGCCCATCCCCCCCTCTCAGAGGGGGGATGGGCTCAGAGGGGGGATCGAATCGACCCCGATCGCCCATCGATCGCCGACACAGGCCGATGGCCCACCCCGACCAGGACTGCACGGTTTCACTATCAGCGACCTATCGCCGATCCATCGGCGATGCACCGCCAACTCCAGGTCGATGTCCCCCACCCACCCATCTAGAGAAACACGAAATGGCATAAACACAATTTCTCGGAGGTCCGCGCGGATTGCTTGGATCGGCGCCGGGCCCCCCTCCCTGCGCCGCCACGGGGGTCCAGCGCCGATCCTAGCAATCTGTGTGGATCTCGGAGAAATTACGTTCTTGTCGTGTCTTGTTTTCGACTGTCCTCAATCCTCATTCGTCAAACTGAAGAAGACGGACCCACCAAACAGGAAACAAATCGTCGATTTTGAAAATGACGCTACCGAGGAACCCCACATACATATTTTGTGCTATGCGTGTTCACATGCAATATCGTGCTTCGTCGTCCCCCACACACCCTCGCGCGAGCTGCACCCCCAACCATCATCAGTCATATACGCAATCCACGCCAGACGAGCCAAACTGACCAGCCAGACTGACCAGACAAGCAACATCGGCCAGACCAGCCAGATCAGCAATCTCAGCAATCCTTGCCAAACCCAACCAGGCCAATCAACCAAATAAGTGAGAACGAACATATGAGTCACACCAGCGATCGCAGCCAGAATAAGCCAGACGAGCCACACGAACCAGCCAGGCCAACCAACCACGCCATCCAGACCAACCAGCTCAGACCAACCATACCATCTCAAACCAAACCAAACCTGACCAGACCTGACCACCAACCAACCGCTGCACGGCCGCTGGACTCCACGGGCGTGGCCTTCATAGGAGTGACATGCAAGGCTGACGTGGGTTCTGGGTCAGCGTTCGTGCTGGCGGTCTCGAGCACTCGCCGAACCTTCGTTGGCGGCGTGCCTGTCACCGCCTTCCCAACCATATCTGAAGGGGCGTCTCTGGGAAACCCGCCCGAGGCAGGCGCTTGCAAGTACGTTGCCAAACACTCCCTCCTGGCATCATCGTTCGCTCCTTTACTCAGCTCATCGTATCTGATGAGAAGCGTATCAGGCCACCAGTTTGCCGGCTGGCGGTGGTAAGCTTTAAACGCACCTTTGACCAGAGCGTTCCCTTCGTCGCTCATCCGGACTGTATGTAACCCTGCCAAACTCATCTCGAAACCGCTCTCGACCATAAAAGTCTTCAGCTGCAAGCGCGGGAGCGGCAGCGCGGCGATAGCACACTTGGGAGGCATCGCGTTGGAAGGAAATCTGCGCCACACCAGCGCAGAAACCCCGGCGGCGCGGCGCGGAAGCCAAAACGTGACGTGCGTTCAACTCGAGCCAGAGTGTTTACAGTCCTGCTGTAGAGAATATGTTGCTGCGGCCCCGTTCTGCGAAGTGGCCCGCATAGACGCCGCGTTCGGAGACCACCACCTGCGCACCCCCTGTGGTGTCGAGAATATGCCGCGCCTGCCATGCCCTGCGCCATGGGCCGCATCGACGCCCCGCTCGGGGACCATTTTCTGCGCACCCCCGGTGGTGTCGAGAACATGCCGTGCCTGCCACGCCCTGCGCCATGGCCCGCATAGACGCCGCGCTCGGAGACCACCCCCTGCGCACCCCCTACGAGGTCGAGAAAGTGCCACACCTGCCACGCCCTGCGCCATGGCCCGCATAGACGCCGCGTTCGGAGACCACCACCTGCGCACCCCCTGTGGTGTCGAGAATATGCCGCGCCTGCCATGGCCCTGCGCCATGGCCCGCATAGACGCCGCGCTCGGGGACCATTCCCTGCGCACCCCCCGTGGTGTCGAGAAAGTGCCACACCTGCCACGCCCTGCGCCATGCCCCGCATAGACGCCGCGCTCGGAAACCACCCCCTACGCACCACCTACGAGGTCGAGAAACTGCCACACCTGCCACGCCCTGCGCCATGGCCCGCATAGACGCCGCGCTCGGAGACCACCCCCTGCGCACCCCCTACGGGGTGAGGAAAGTGCCACACCTGCCACGCCCTGCGCCATGGCCCGCATAGACGCCGCGCTCGGAGACCACCCCCTGCGCACCCCCCTACGAGGTCGAGAAAGTGCCACACCTGCCACGCCCTGCGCCATGGCCCGCATAGACGCCGCGCTCGGAGACCACCCCCTGCGCACCCCCTACGAGGTCGAGAAAGTGCCACACCTGCCACGCCCTGCGCCATGGCCCGCATAGACGCCGCGCTCGGAGACCACCCCCAGCGCACCCCCTACGAGGTCGAGAAAGTGCCACACCTGCCACGCCCTGCGCCATGGCCCGCATAGACGCCGCGCTCGGAGACCACCCCCTGCGCACCCCCTACGAGGTCGAGAAAGTGCCACACCTGCCACGCCCTGCGCCATGGCCCGCATAGACGCCGCGCTCGGAGACCACCCCCTGCGCACCCCCTACGGGGTGAGGAAAGTGCCACACCTGCCACGCCCTGCGCCATGGCCCGCATAGACGCCGCGCTCGGAAACCACCCCCTGCGCACCCCCTACGAGTTCGAGAAAGTGCCAGCCCTGCGCCACCCGCATAGACGCCGCGCTCGGAAACCACCCCCTGCGCACCCCCTACAAGGTCGACCACACCTGCCACGCCCTGCGCCATGGCCCGCATCGAGACGCGCGGTCGCGCTGCGACCAGACCACCCCTGCGCACCCCCTACGAGGTCGAGAAAGTGCCACACCTGCCCCGCCCTGCGCCATGGCCCGCATAGACGCCGCGCTCGAAGACCACCCCCTGCGCACCCCCCTAGGAGGTCGAGAAAGTGCCACACCTGCCATGCCCTGCGCCATGGCCCGCACAGACGCCGCGCTCGGAAACCACCCCCTGCGCACCCCCTACGAGGTCGAGAAAGTGCCACACCTGCCACGCCCTGCGCCATGGCCCGCATAGACGCCGCGCTCGGAGACCACCCCCTGAGGGGGCAGGGAGGGAGGCTAGGTGAGAGCCGCGGGTGCGACGCGTGTGGGTGAGGAGAGGAGAAGAGGGAAGAGGGGAAGAGGGAGGTGAGTGATTGAGTGAGCGTCGCGGGTGGGACGCGGCAGGGAAGAAAACCAAAACCCTACGAAAGATGTGGGGAGCCCAAAAAACGTCCCCAACGCTGAAACATCATCTGGCCCCCCCCCTGTCGTTGCCCCCTGCGCCAGTTCCCTGGTGTTTTGCGGGTCATAACTCGGGCCGCCGCCAGCCGTTCGGGACGATCCAAGATCCCCTGGAACGCCCTCGGCGAAGCGGAGCTGCTGGAAGGCATCCCGAAGCCGAGACACCGCCGAGTAACCATCCCAAACGACCGACAATCTCGAACCGCGACACTCGAAAACGGTGGAAAACCTCAAACGTCCCCCCCCAACACCTCGTAGGCCGGTCTCCCCCTAACGTTTCCCCATTGTTGCGTCAAACTCGCCCGATAATACGTCGCCGCTACCGCCGCCGTCGTCGTCGTCGCCGTCGTCGTCGTCCTCGTCTTCGTCCTCGTCGTCGTCGTCGTCGTCGTCGTCGTCGTCGTCGTCGTCGTCGGCGTCGGCGTCGGCGTCGGCGTCGGCGTCGGCGTCGGCGTTGGCGTCGGCGTCGGCGTCGGCGTCGGCGTCGGCGTCGGCGTCGTCACGCCGCTGCCGCCGCCGCCGCCGCCGCCGCCGCCGCCGCCGTCGTCGTCGTCGTCGTCGTCGTCGTCGTCGTCGTCGTCGTCGTCGTCGTCGTCGTCGTCGTCGTCGTCGTCGTCGTCGTCGTCGGCGTCGTCCCTGCCCTGCGCTCGCCCGATGGTGCCCCCCTGCGCGCCGCCGGGTGGTTCTGGGCCAACGCCTGGGCGAGCTTGGCGGCCCCGTCTGGACCCACGCCGCAGCCTGGCCGCGGGGGGCCCGCGGTCGGCGGGAGGCACGCCGCCGTGCCGGGGGGGGCATCGCCGTCGCGGCATCGCAGTGGCGGGGACATCGCCGCACCGGAAGGGGCGGGCCCCTCAGGTCTGGGCGATGCGCTGTATCACAAGGGGGAATTTGGCACGCAGCGGGCCCCGTGAACATCGCAGGTCGATCGGGGTCGAGACACGGTGCGGAATGATGGGGTCCAGGGCTCCGGTCGTGTATCTTGGCGATGTCGTATTTGTTTCGCAACGTTGGACTTGCTGAGGGGGGGAAACTGGAATGTCGAGAGAGGAAGGCCCCCCATTGTAAAAAATTGTTCGCCCATGATGTGGATGTACCTCCTGGAAGATTCAATTCAGCAAAAGGAAAAGAGGAGGAGGAGGAGGAGGAGGACGACGACGACGAGGGGGAGGAGGAGGAGGAGGAGGAGGACGAGCGCTCGGGCACAGGGGGGATCAAGGGTCGGCCGCGCGTGGAGCAGGGGGGCAAGGGCGGGGGCGCGCCTGGCACTTTGCCGTAGGCGAACGGCGGCAGCACGGCGAGAGGCCGCGGTCCCACCTCCTGTGCCCTTGGCAATGTGGTACGCGCTGTGAAGCGTGTCGATTAAGATGGCGAGAGAGAGAGAGAGAGAGAGAGAGAAAAAAAAAAGAGAGAGAGAGAGAGAGAGAGAGAGAGACTAGGGTCCTGGGAAAACCGAGCAAGTAGCTGGATATGCACAACATTGGGTGCTCCTGCAGGCAATGATGGGCCCTGAACGGTTGACTAAACGGAGCAATTTGTCACTTTGAAAAAGCAGGCAGGATGGGCAATCCTTGGTGAGCCCTCGGAACCTACCGGTGGCGCACCACGAGCTACTGACGGCTTTGAAACAGGAAGAGGCAAGAAAGGGGGGAGAAATGGGCAACGCGCAACAACAACATAAATACCTGATCCACATCCACTCTGACCGTCTGGGCTCGAGTAAGTTTTAGACCATCATGCGCAGACTCGTGGGGAGACATATCTTCTACGGCTCAGGACTGCTAACTCAGCTTTGCGTTGAAATCGTCGTTCACCGAATACCGGGGCCCTCGGGATCTGATTCGTGTTCTCGTAATTATGCCACCAAAGGTTCCAGGCGCGCGTAATCAGACAATCGTCGCTCTTGGCATAATACAATGTCGTTTCCAGAGTGTTGACCATTTCGTCGACGGACTCCCCTCCCCCCGTAGAATCCTACAACATGGCATCCGCCTGTCGCGGAGTAGGTTTCGGATCCCGCCCACACCGCTTCTCCTTAGTATTCTAAAGTTTTACGGTGCACAAACTTACTCCGCACGTTTTTCGACGTGGATTAACTTACTCCGAACGCGTTGTTTTATAGCTGATGAAAACATACCCCGCGTCCTACGAAACTGACTCCGGCTGTGCTTGACGAGGGTGAGCGGCTTCAGATCTGCATGGGCATATGTCCGTCGTTCAGTTCTGCCCGAGGGCGCGCTGGCCGCAGGTCCAGCCTTGGAATCTGCAAGCGTGGGCAAAAACTCTAGCAGCGGCAGAATATGGCACTCGTTCCGCGGCGCGGCGAAAAGCCTGCGACGTCGCGGCTGCGCGGAACATTGCTGCGCGAGCGGCCGCCTCGAATTCTCTGGCTCCAATATTGTAGCCCAGGGTGCTGAAACTACGGATCAGGTCGGAGGAGATGACATTGCGGTGACCATTGGCGAGAATCTGAAAGGATCTATATTCCACGGAGATGGCGGAGGGCGATGGGGGATAGGCTTGGGAAGCGCGGGAGAGAACAGGAACGGCATGCAGAGCGCATCGGGCGATGGACTTCCGCAGACCAGGCCCTATACCTTGAATGCCCCGACTTCTTCCAGACACTCGGCGGCTGGCGCGGCCCAGCTCTCCATCGACTCCCCGGGACCGACGATGATGCCAAGATGCTTGGCTGCGTGCTTGATAATGAAGTCGCACTGCTGATATCCACGTTCGAAGACGCTGGTGAACTACTTCATCGACGCCGGGTGAATCATCGCCCCGATGGTTTTGGCAGAGTTCATTTGGAGACCAGCATCACGAGAGACAAGACACCAGGCGGGAAGCACAAACAATAGAGTGGCAAAGATATCGGAGCTGGCTAGGCCCGCATCATCAGCGGAACTCCCAAGGTGCCTAACTGCGGTGGAGAAGGATCACGGAGGTACCTTAGGAACGGGTCGAATGCCAGACTGAAAAGCGATCCAGAGACGGGGCGCCCATGCTCGGCACCTCAGAGGGCCCAGAAGCCAGCGGCCCTATGGCTGCAGAAATCGATGCCACCCCAATCTCGGCAGTAAAGCTTACGGTCGGCCTCGATAGTGCACGACGGAACGCTCATGGCCCCGCAGGACACACCGGATCACGTTGTGAAGGAGGCTGGGGAAGGCGGCGCGCACGTCGAAAAAAGCGACGCAAGCCGACGAGAAAACCACTCGGCAGCGCCACTGGAGGGCCCCAGACTCGAGGGCAAGGAGGTCGTCGTTCATGTTCCTGTTTTGCACGTGGACCCACCGCTCAGCAAAAGCAGTTTCACAACGCATGTCAGGGAAAGAATATTTCTGGGCCCTGGAAATCACCTTCTTGTCGCTGCTGGAGAGGGCAATAGGACGGGTTACCTCGGGTTTCCTATCTGCGCCATGGGTCCCACCATCAGCTTCGACCCCCTTGGCCAGGAAGATGGCCCGACAAACGTTGAACTCGCTTGCGAGACAGCCGCCTCGCAGCGACGACAGGCGCAAGGCGCCCAACAGCCCATGACCGGCAGGTCCTGCTTTGGTCCAACCAGCGCATGGAATGCCGTCTGGGCCCGCGCCAGAATCGAGCCTTGGAGGCTCGCGCGCAAAACTCTCCCTCGCAGATTCATTAGCAAATATGTCAAGGAGAAGGAACAACGCGCGGCCTAAGCTGCTCGCGCGGCTCACGAGAGCCTTCTTCCAAGCTGTGAACCTGCCCGCAATGTTCAGCTAGCCGGCCAGCGACGCGATTCGGATCCGAGATGCGTTCCCCAGCGAGGTCGGCGACCCCGGCGCGCGACGCGGCGATTGGGGCCAGGCCAGGCCGAGAGGCATTCGCGTGCGGGTCAGCGACGACCTCGGAAATCGTGCTCTGGATGCAATCAGAAGAGAGCCGATCAAGCAATCGGTGAGAGCCGCCCACGAAGTGGGCAAGACGCGGGCAGGCTCTTACCGCGCGCTGAATACGAGAAGGGGGCCCCGTTCTGCACGGCTCGGCGCGCTGCCAGCGTCCGCGAAAACTAGTCAGCCCAGTGTCTCGGCCTCGTGAAGCTCGAGGTCGGCTCTGGCAATCTTGGCGACAGCGAAGATCACGCCATCGCATTCGAGCGCCGCCAGCGCTGGATTGGTAGAGAGGGGGCGGGGGGGGGCATCCCGAGAGTCTGTTCAGCCCTTGGGAACGACGTGCGTCTGCATGCCCAGGAAGCAATCCGAGGGGGTCCCGAGGCCGGGCAAGGAGAGAGACGTGCAGGAGCACGATCAGATGGCCAGCGCACATCACATACTGCCGCGAGAATGAGAAGGTGAGTCTGCAAGTCTATCAGGGAGGCACTAAGCATTGTGGTGTATATCCCGGACGCGAGATGGATTCAACAGAGCGATCATTGTCGATGATCTGCGCGCGTCGGCGCGCGCGTGCTGTCTGCGCAACCTCGGCATGCGCGGGGCAGGGGCGAGCGAATAATCTGGCGAGCTCGCGCGCGTGAAACGCAGCCGCCCTACCCCCCCACCAAATGCGCGCGCCCATCCCCGAAAGAGCAGGAATTGAATGAAGTCGCCGGCTAGATCCGGCATGGCGAGTCGGCGCAAGCGAGCGAGACTTAGTCAAACGCAAAGCGCGATCACGACCAGGAGCAGGAAGAGAGGGATCGAGGTGCACCTTAGGGAAGTGGACAGCAACGCGCTGACCTCGCAGCAAAAGGCCATGCACTCGCCCCCTGCGAAGCACGCGATGCCGAATACCGCAGGAGAGAAAGGCAAAGCGGGGGTAGAGGAGCAGACTACTTCCACTTGTGATGCCGCAATGGAAGAACATGCCGTTGGCGCGCAGAACCTCCATTTCCCACTTGCATGCTGAAGTCCTCATGGGGCCCGCGGGCCCCCTGGAGAGCCATGGCGGCGCGTTGCGACATAAACTTGTGACATTTCGTTGTCGCCTTGGCAGCATGCAGGACCGGCGACGATACGGAACCAAGGGAGTCTGCACATGCCACGCAGCAGCAAAGAAAGACTCGGGGAATGCACAAGGCCCGCCAGGGAAAAAGCCGGCACAGGGAGGCGAGGGCGGGCACGGTGGCGCGGAGGGCGTGGAGGACGAAGGAGATGCGCTCTCGCCGTCGGAGCTGCAACCGATGACCGTTGCATTCTCATCTCGACGCTGCCCAGGGCGGGGCGGGCGGGGAGGGGCGTCGGCATAGCTCGAACTCGGTTCGGACAGGGTAGGCGCATATTACATGGCGGTGGCGATCAGGGCCCCTGCGGCGCCCGCGTCAATGCTGAACTTGTCAAGGTTGTCGCTGGTGGCCTTGCACTCGAACTGGTTGCGGTCAGAGGCGACGGGCTTGAATGAAACGTAGATGCACTGTCTTGCTTGAGGTAGAAAATGCCTTGAAACCATTGGGGCCGAGACTGAAGTCGGATTGAAATTTCCGAACTCGCTGCGTCGACTGAAATGGCGAAATGGCCTGCCACAAGCGCCCGAGGAACTAATTCTTCGCGCGGATCTCGGCGGGGGCGCCGCGCCGCGCGCGCAGGCCAATGGCGGGGCTGGCGGCGACGACCTGGAACTGGATGCCCGCCGGGCTGCAGTGGGGACGGGGCCAGGCCCAGCAAGCCCTCGCCGTGCTCCTCGAGCGTCGCACCGAGCATGGGAGAAGCAAAGCCGCTAACCCAAATATTGCAACGATCTCTGGAGGTGGCGCTGAGCGGGCCCTCGTGCCTGCCGACGCGCGCGCCATTCACGTCAGCGCGACTTCGTCGCCTGTCACCATTGGCCGAGAAAGAGGCGATACTGCTGGCGCTGGATGATGCGGCGCTGGCCAGGAAGGCGACCTTCGCTTCGAGGGCCGCGGGCGCCGCCCTCTGCCGCGGCGGAGGCCCCCGTCGACTCGATGGAATCAAGACGCGCAGTGAGACCAGCGCTCTGCTCTGCCTGGGCGCGGGCCCGGCTCGCGATGGTCGGGGCCTCGCAAATGGAGGCGTCGATGCTGGCGAGCTGCTGCGTGAAGGTGGCGCCCATGGTCCCTATATCCGCCCAGAGCTCCTCGACGCCCCTCCCCATCGCTTCCGCGGCAGAAGCCGCGGTGCAACAGAATGATGCGAGGAGGGCTGGGGGCGCGAAAAAGATGTGGGATGTCCGCTCGAGAATGCTCGAGAATGGGCTGCCCGCTCGCGCGCGCCCCCCCCGACCACCCTCGAGCCAACGCGGCGGCGAAAGAGGGGGGGGAGAAGGAGGAAGAAGAGGAGGGAAAGAAGGATTTTTTGGCCAGAGCAGTCCCTGAGGGCAGGACCTATGCTAACATATTAGCCATATTGCGAGCAGCTGCCGACGCCAACTTTCCTTTTCGAACGCGCGCTGGGGCGCCCGGCGCGCCGGGCGCCCGAGGCGGGGCCCCCAGCCCGCTCGAGGGCAGACTGGCCTCGGGGGCCGGCGGAAGAGAAGCGACAAGCTGCGCGCGGGCCGCCCCCCGTCGCGACGGGCGACTCCCGCGGGCGCCCTCCTCGCGACGGCGGGGGCGCAGCCCGTCGCGCGCGCGACGGGGGGCCGCCCGCGCGCCCGGCTTCCCGCGCAACGGGCGCTCCGCGCCGAAGAGAACAGCGGTGCTGCGCATCAGACCCGCGCGCAAGACAAACGCGCAAAGCCGACTCGACGTCATGTTTGGCGACGCGCGCGGGCGCCAGAGCGCGGCCCCCGCTGAAGTCAACAACTCCTCGCCGACCCCCGCCCGGCCCATCGCGTCGGATCATGGCCCTAGTCTCGCCCCGCCCCAACCCCCGCAGAACCGCGCATCTCAGACACCTGGCTCTGCCCTCCTCCAGAGGCCCCTGGCGACGCACCCCCCCGGCTCATGAAAACAGCCCATGGGTCCACGGAGGCCCGCGTCGAACATCTCGGGGGAAAACGCACGCAGCGTCGGCCATAGCACTGGCCGCGAATTTGACTTCCACGCCTCTAAGCCGTCGCGTCAAGAGAGGAGGGCCGGGGGCGGAGTGGGGGGGCGCGCTCGGCACCGGGGGCCACGTTCTTCGCGTGGCCTGTGGGCTGGGGCGCGCTGCAGAACGGCGTCATTATCGCGCTTCACACGCGGGGCCACACTTCTCCACATGTCACCACATGCGCGCGCGATCAACGTGGCGCGATAGGCCGTCCGATATCCGCCTGCCCGGCGACCCAACAACAATTCGCAAGAAGGTCATCGCTTGGCGCGGAGCCGCGCGCGGAATTGGAGGCAGCGCACCCCGCGCCGCTCCATTGGAGCAGGCAGCCATCTCCTCCTCAGACCCGAAAAAATACCTAAGAACACGAGGCGCGGCTGAGTTCGGGCACCTCCTGGTGCGAACGAGATCCGCCCACGCAGAGGTCCGAGCCCTCTGAGTCAATTGTGCCTAAACCACGGCTGCCCTCCAGGCATTGCGCAGGGAGGGAGGGGGTCACTTCGAATTCGCCCCGCAGAATGGCCGATGTCAGATGGCCCGCTGCAAGAGGTCCGACATGTCGCCCGCCGCTTCAACGCGCGCGGCACGTGCGTCAGAAAACTGGAAAGAAAGCCGAACTCGACGCTCACTGCTGTCTGGCCTGCCGCACACAAGAACCAGCCGTCGCCGAGTCATCTGGCGACCCTCGCCCGAGATCGCGTCTCATAACCCACGCGGAAGGCATGCGTCGCCGCGCGCGTGCCCATAGGGCTTGGACCGTTGGCCTCGGGCCCCAGAAGCTTCAGGGGGATTCAAGGGAGACGCGCTCGCTGCAGACATTCACAAAGTTCTTAGCCAACATGCGCTCGGAATTTCGCGGCACGGTGAAGCCGGGAAAGTGCCCCGCCATGCTGGGGGAGTTTAAACTTGGGCAATCTTCGCACCTATGCTCATCCTGCCGCGCGAGGGCGAACGTCTCGCGCACCACGGCGCAGACGCCGATGCATTCTCTGAGCGGGCCCTCGCGAGCTCTCCCAAATAACCCCTTCGCCGAACGCCGCGCTCGACCGCGGCCGAAGTTATGAAACGACAGCGGGCAGAGCGAGGGCGACCCACGCGATGCAAGCCCAAGAAGGCGGCAACAAAACTGGCCCCGACGAGAGGGCCCCCTTCCCCGAAAAAACCTCGGCCGCGAAAGAGCAAACCTTGTTGTGCGAAGGCTTCTGCGACGACAGCGCGCGTCTGACCCGCGCTAGCCCGCCGTCGATAGCGCCGACGACGACGGGCTTCATGATGGCAGCGGCGGCAGCGCCCGCGACGCAACAATGGCCGATGCGCCCCCTCAGACGGGTAAGAATGCCCGTGCTTGGCAGGAACGTAGCGTCTCTTGCGCTTGTTTCCAAAACTAGCCCCGCGCTAGCCCCGCGTTTCCAACGGGCCCACCTGGGCGATATCCTCTGGCCGGGAGCTAAATCAACGCCTGAGTAAACCGTGCCGCGGGAAACTTGGCCAGGCGCCGCGCCGAACGACGCGCCGAACGTTCGGACCAGGGCCGCAGGGCTCCCGGGCGCCGTCCACTCGTCGGCCGGAAGGCCAACTTTTGAACCGCCCCGGAAAAAGCAAGCCGCGCCATCTCGGACAGGGCAGGTGCCTCAGTCTCAGCCTCGGCGGCCAACGCGCCGTCGCCCGCGCGGGGCGAGACGCAGGCGCCGGGGTCGCCCAAGGATAATCCGTCGAAAGATTCGACGCTGCACGTCGTGGCAAAGAAATCGTAACAGGTGCTTCCAGTTGGCGACGCAGGGCATGCGAAGACCATTTCACACGTGGATAATGGCGTTAACAATTACGGAGCCGTAGCCAAGTTTCGACGCTCAACGCTCTGTCCCTGAAGAGATCCAGGTCCAAACTCTCATTGCACTGAGCGCCGCATTGATCGCCCCGCGAGAAAACCTCGCTAGCGTGCGCAGAGACCTCGGTCAGGGCAGCTCGAGGCCGCGCGGCGTAACTATTCAGCGCCATGCCCGGGCCCCCCGAGGCGCCCCGCGCGCGAGAGAACGGGCCCCAGACCTTGTTATCTTTTTGCAGAAGAAGGAACAACATCCAAAACAACTGCCTCGGAAACAATCCCAGGAAGTCGGCGGCGCGATCTGGTGGCCCCGAACGCGCCCGTGGCTTCGTCAGAAGCCGACGAGAACGGCCCAGGGTGGAGGCCGCCCAACGATTGCGGACCCCCCCTGCTGCCGTCGCGGAAGATTGCCCCTGTCGGGGGCGAAAGCAGGGGGGGAAGGGGCGGCGCGGGCGCGCCGGCTCGCTGCGCCGAGAACTCAGGTTAGATGATGAGCGAGCCTCTCCTGCCCGCTGCCCGCCGCGATCCTGACCTCGCGATTTGGCATCCAGAGAATGGGGCGAGCCTTCATTCAGACGACCCCTTCGCGGCCCTCGCTGGCCGCGACAGACTCGAGTTCCAACTCCGACGCGTTGGGGAACATGGCCCAAACGTGGTTCGCAAGTTCCGGGGCCTGCCCAATGCCCTCGTCGACGGCGGCCTCCGCCGCGCGCTCGCTCGCGCCGCGCGCGAGCCCCTGGTCTTGCGAGCGAGGAGTGGGCCCTGCGGGTAACTCGACAGACAGGCGTTCATGGCGAGGGACCGCGAGCTGGCGCCGCTGGACGGCCTCGCCCCGCATGCGAATCCCAACGGGTTTGCGTGGTCTGATGTTCCACGCGAGATCTGCTTAGACCATCGCAATCGCACTTGGGGAACTCTGGCACGTAAGGAAATAAACAGCCCCAGAAAAAAGGCCGGGGGGCACGCGCGCGCGGTCGTCGGGCGCAGACGAAGCCGACTCGAGCCGGCGCGGCGGCCCAGACGAGCCCAGGAAGCGCGGTCCAGGGCGTCCGCCACCGATGCCAAAAAGCAAACGCATGCTGCAGAGCCTGACCGATCTGTTTCGGTGGGGACTCTCTTGGGGCTTCAAGCGCGCACTTGGAATTGCCGGGGGGCGCCGGGGAGAGCGCGCGTCGACCGCGACCTCGGTCGCCCTCGCAGCCTCGATGTCGCACCCCAGCGCTGCCGCCCCTCATTCGGGCTTGCCCGCGGTTCCCGGGCAGAAAGTGACGACGACGTGCGCCGCCGCAGCTTGCCAGCGGCTGGGCGTTTCTCGCCATCGACCCTCTGGGTGAGGTCGATCTCCTGACCAAGAACCAGGAGCACTGGCGATGGCCTACCTCTCCCACGAGACAAACCAACCTCGGAGAGACAGACAAGGAGGGCGCGGGAGCAGGAACGAGCGCACCATGTCTTGACAGCGGCCAGACAGCAACATATCGGCACTGTACCATCAACGATGGCGCTGCTTCTTCACGGACGACGCTGCCATATTATCGCTAAGCTCTCGCCTCTCAGCCCGCTGCGCACAGAGGTAAATCTCTTCCCGCTCAGGGCCCTCGGCGTATAGGTCGAGGACTGTCACCGCGGTTGCTTTCTATGATGCAGCTGCTGCAAGCGGAGAATGAGCACGAACTGCCTTAGCAATGGCGTCTACCATCTCCCAATCACCATCTTAGGACGGGGGCCCTGCCAGCCTGGACGACGAAGCCGTCGCATTGGATGTCTCGGCGATCTGGCACTCCAGCAGCTGCTGGTACATAAGAAGCACCTCAGGCTGCACGAAAGTCTGAACAGCCCCCCTTGTCCGCGCCACCTTCGATGCCATCCAAATTGTGCCGAGGATGCACAGGACATCTGTCAAGCATCGCCTAGATAACGCAACGGGGTAAAGTTTCGATCTCTTTGTCGCGGCTGGTCCTTTGGGCACGCAATCTGTCAAACTGTCCCTGCGCCTGCTGAATGACCAAAAATTGCTCGGTGATGTTATTCTCGGGTTTCTCGCGTTCGGCCTCCGACTTCGCAAACTTGTTGGCCATCGTCGGTGTGCTGCGTAGGCGCTGGTTCGAATGCCGCCGACGCCATTCGAGCATCACGAAATTGATTCCCCAATGTGTAATTGGCCTCCTCGCAAGCGGTTCCGATCATGCCGACGGCGTGGAAGGCACTCTCGTAGCCTTTTTTGCTCTGAGCGCGCAACTGTTTCTCTTTGTCGGCCATGTTGGGTGTTCGCCACTGCCAATTCTCTGTGGTGGGGCGGCTCCATTGATGTACCCATGCTGTCGAGTAACCGATAATCGCGCTTCTGGAGCGCGTCGACCTGCTTCTGAAGTGATCATCGCGCTTCCCGCAACCACACCAGGCACGCGATTGCGCCAAAGCATAAGAGCAGGGTGGCCACTCTGACTCTTTTTCGCGTTCCGCTTGGCAACTGCGTCCACACGGGAAGAGCCGATCTGCCGCATCTGCAATGAAAGCTTGAAGCTCAGCTCGTTTGGAGAGCGCAACCGCCACACGACTAGAAGGGTTGCCGCGAGCCTGGGAGGGTAGGCCCATCGCTCATGGATGATCCTCGGGAGCGCAAATCTGCCCCACCAAGAGCTCACACAATGGAGTCGCGGAAGGCTCGCAACAGCATTTGGCCGTTCTGAAGAGGCATGCTGTTGCAAGCTCAACGCGCGAATTCCTGTGCCAGAACGGTTTGAAGGAGGGATTGAGGGAGGGAGGATGAGGAAAAAGTGGTGATGGGAGCAGGAACGATCCGCCAACGACCCTTTGTGACTGCATTGTGGCTCTTCCTACACCCTTCACCGTTTCCTCCTTCGCCCAAGTGCCTGTCAGCTCCAGCTCCTCCAGCTGCCCCCCCGGCGCCAGCGCTTGGCACAGAGCATTCGCACCCGTGTCGCCGATGGCGTTGTAAGCCAGGCAGAGCGTCTTGAGCGAGGCGTTTCTCTCGTGGGCACCGAGGGGGGCGGCAGGGGGGCAGGGGAGGCAGGGGAGGAAAGGGAGGGAGAAAGACCCTGACCTTCGACGATCTGATTTTTTCAACCTCGGCGATGTCCAATATTTTCGGCGTGCGGGGACCCCGTTCGGACCCCAGTGCCATTAAGAACTGATCAGGGGCGCGAAGCTTCATCCTCGCGTGGATAACAAATATTCGTGGAACATGTTCGATACTGTTCGGTCTCCTGGGGGCCTCACCAAGACCCGGGAAACAAAAACGATTCGGGATGAAGAGCCAGTCCCCAAGAAATGGTCTAGATCTCGGCAGGGGGGGGGGGGGGGGCGAATTGCAAAACAAGCAATAATGCCGGCTGTCTGGGGACGAGGGAGGGAAAAAGAAGAGGAGGAGGGCGGAGGGGAGGCGGATCAGGAGCAGGAGGAGACAGAAAAGGGAGAGGAGGAGGAGGAGGAGGCGGAGGAGGAGGAGGCGGAGGAGGAGGAGGAGGAGGAGGGGAGGAGGAGGAGGAGGAGGAGGAGGAGAAGGAGGACGAGGAGAAAAAGGGGGCGCAGGAACCGAGATGGAGGTGGCAGATCCAGGAGAAAGGTCGAAGGAGGGAGGAGACGGCAGGAGGAGGGCGAGGGGGATGAGAGCTGGATACACAATATACGTACACAGAGAGATGGCAAGGGCGAGGGAGAGAGCGAGAGAGAGAGAGAGACAAAAGAAAGAGAGAGAGAGAGACGGAACAAAAACCAAGAGAGAGAGAGAGAGAACACACCAACAGACAAGACGGAAAAGGGATTAGGGGGAATAATGGAGTCAGGAGGAATCAGACAGCAGATGGCTGACAGCAGACGTGAGGCAAGAGTCAGGAGGGAGGGGAGCGAGGGAAGGAGGTGGGACCCAAACGCTCGTTCCCAAATGAGCGCTTGCGCTGAAGGGTCCTAGCTGATATCGAAAAGGAAGCAAGACTCACGACATTGCAAGGGCGTGGCGAAACTGCTGGGTCGATTTCGGTGGGCGGCCGGGTTCCCTGTTTCTTAGTTCTGGGACTCCTGGTCCCCAGGTCCTCGATTTCTGTGTCGTCGCCAAGTGCCCGGTCTCTTACGAGCTACAGGGAGCAAAGAGCACGGATAATATCTGCAGTGGGAAGAATAGGGAGGAGAGAATAGAGAGCACCGCAACCACAGCGGGCAGACGAGGTAAAACGAACAAGAGCTGCGGGCCTTCCCCAGGATATATTTATATATATATATATATATATATATCCATTCCGAATATTTCTGTTACGGCATCGGGGCCCGTCAAATACCCCTGGTGTCAGGTTGTTGCCTAAAGTCGTCTTTCGTGGTCCTTGCTCAACGAGAGGGTACTTGACGGCTTGGAAAGGGGCACCAAGGCCAACGCAGGGATTTGCCTCTAATCGTAGATTTTGGTTGGTGGTGGTGATCTTCCAGACACCTAGAAGCCCGAATACTACCACCCTCGTGGAGATCGGGATCATCAATCCATCGGTGGAGGCACACATCCGATAATGGTGTTACTAACAACCTGTAGGCCTCCGAAAAACGGCGGGTTTGGGAAAACCTGACCCCAAACATGTTGCAGTCTTTTGGGGTGCATCTTTTCACTTCCGCCGGCGTCCGCCGGCGGAGGTAGCCTCGTTTTCTTTCCGCCGCCTTCCGCAAACCTTCCGCCGCCATCTTTCGCCAAATAAGAGATATCAGCTCCTTCGATCCTCGAAGGCGGGGACCTTTCTGGAACGCCTCATCTGCCCGAGAGGGGGGTGGGTCTGGGTAGGCGGAAGGGGGGGGGGCCGCCCGCCGAAGTCCCGCGTCTCCGCCCAGAGGTCCGAGGGCGCCAGCGCGACGGCCAGGAGCCTCGGGGGGGCCGATAAGACAGCATCAGCGTCGGGCCGGCCGGACGACTCCATGAGCGTCTTACTGCCGACGGGGCACGCGATAACGTTTCATTTGTCGGCGGTAGCCCGACCTCTCTGGGGGGCCCGCCGATAACCTGACGTTCTCGCTCTGGGCAGCACCACGGATGCCCCGCCGAACCAGCACTTCCCCCCCCTTTCGGACCTGGAAGGGTCAGGTTATCCCGGAGGGGGGGGGGGGGGGGGGGCGGGCCCGATCTGACGGGCAACCCTACAAACATCCTGCACACGAGCGACGAAACAAAAACGGGCCTTACGCAAGAGGACAGAAGCGACCTTGCGTCGAAGCCTGCGCGGGCCGCCAGCGCGGCACACCGCGTGGAGAAGAGAGGGCGCCTGCGCGCGCCCTTTGCGCGGGAAGCTCGGCCCGTCGAGGAGGAGGAGGAGGGGGAGGAGGAGGAGGAGG
>CAUYUJ010000858.1:148319-250819 GCA_963575745.1 Prorocentrum cordatum
TCCTCCTCCTCCTGTTCCTCCTCCTCCTCCTCCTCCTCCTCTTCCTCCTCCTCCTCCTCGACGGGCCGATTCTGGCCCACGGGTGGCGGTCAACCTCGAATCGGGGGCGGCCAAGAGGGGGCGGCGTCCACGAGAGGTGGGGGGGGTGGGGGGGCGCAAAGCATGGCCGGCGGCACGTGCGCGGCCCACTTGGAGGGTCCAGGGACGCGATGGAGTAAGAAGAGGCGCCGTGAAACCTGAGGAGATATCATGGCCCCCGGCAGGATATCCACTTCACCCCTAGTCATCACCCCCCTCTTTGCCGTCCCCGATTGAACGCCCGCGGCGGGGTCGCGGCGAGTCGACACGACGAGAACCTACCGTAAAGACTCGGGGGTCGACAGCACCCCCTTCCGCACAGCGCCCTGCAGAGAGCAGAAGCGACCTTGGACCAGGCCCGGCGGCCCCAGGCTCGCAATACATGCGGCCACAGCACCCCCCTCGAGAATCGATACCAAGGGAACTCGCTAAGCGACTTGGCAAGTTCTGCCCAGGTCCTGCTCTGGCTAAACACTGTGCAGTCTTGCGTTTTTCCTGCATGCCGGCACGTATGTGATCAGCACTTTCGCTTTGTTTGCCAATTCGCCGTCAGGGCGCGGCTTTTGTCTGTCTGTCTGCCCTGGAGGCTGCGAATTTCCCATAACAGTGACCCCCCCAGAGGTCTTGATCCGTTCCCCAGGGCGAGGTGTTCATCCTCGTTCGACGGTTCGGGGGCCATGCGAGGGCCCCAGGAGGTCGAAAGTGGCCAAGGACCTTCCGTCGTGACTTGTGTCACGATGGGAGGGGGTTTGGGGAAACCTTTAGCGGCCTCCTAGATGGGGTCAGGGTAGATGGGGTCAGAGGATTGCACCGCATCGCCGATGTCTTGGCGATGTATCGGTGATGCATCGGCCACGCGTCGGCGACGTCGGCGATGCATCGGCGACGTCCGCAAAGAGACAATGGGGCTCCACATCGAGCCGCACTGCCGGTGCATCGGCGGTGCAATCAGCGATGCGACGAGATCCTCCGACCCCACCTTCTCCGACCCCATCTGAGAGGCAACCGAAAGGCGACGCGCGCATCACTGGCACCCTTCACCCCTCCCCCGAGCACCCCGCGCCCTCGGGCCCGATCTTGTTGCCCTTCAGGTTCAGCGCCGTGAGGCTCCCGTTCTTCCCGAGCGCGCCGGCCAGCGTCAGCGGCCGCGGCGGCCACGCCACGGCCGAGGGCCGACCCTCCCCGAGACCCTAGACCCCCTCGAGCAATGAAGTGAAAAATCACGACGAAAGGTGTCATCAATTTTCGGCCTCCGCGAGCCCTCGCGGGGCCCTGGGACTGTCAATCCAAAGCCTCGGCATGAGAAACAGGTCCCTGGGAATGGGTCGAGACCTTTTGGGGTCGACGTTACGAAAGTCATGACGTCGGGGGCCTGCGATCCCAGCGTGACCTCTGTTTCAACCAGACGTTCCCGATTTGAACGGAGCACTGCTCGCGCGCCTTATTCTCTTTGCCCTCCCTTCCCGTCCCTGCCTTCTGCCTCCTGCCTGTACGATTCCCAATCCCCCTCCTGCCTTTTGCCTCCTGCCTGCATGTTTCCTAACGCGAAACGGTGGCACTCTGCGACTCGCCAATCGCCACTCTCGTGGGCTCCCGGGAAGTCCCGCGGAGCGGAGGAGCGGGACAGGCACATCCAATCGAGATCTCGCGCTTTCACACGGGGCTTCTTCGCTCCGTCTCGGGCCCCTAGAGCCTCGCGGATTCATCCAACTCAAGAGATGCCTCAGAAAAGTTGGGTCTGGGGCTCTGGTCGTGACCTTCCGCAACGTTGGTGGGCGCTGGGGACCTTCAAAGGACGGCTCGGAATGGAAAGCTGGCCCCCGAGAGGGGGTCGACATCCTAAGGGGGCCCACGCCACAGAAGCCTTGCGACGTCGGAGGAGCGTAGCGGGTCCGAGTCTCGAGCGAAGGCAGCATGAAGAAACGCTCGGAAGACGAGTAATCAGGAATCTCTGGGATTCTGTGGGTCTGTAGGATGGGTCGGTGCTGACGAGATTTGCCCAAAGGCGCCAGAGCCCGTCCTGCGTGGTTATGTCACGACGCGAGGGCGTCTGGGGACCTCCGACAAACCTCCCACCACTTCCCCAGGGAGGGTTGGTCGCAAGGGACCTCTTCGTTGGTGGCCCCAGAGACCGAATACCTACACTGAACGCCGAAATCACGGGGAATACTGCAGCGCCGAACAAAGCCGATCATTGGAAGGTCTCGGTCCGAACGCCTCCGAGTTTGGACACGGCCGCGTGGTCTGAACTGGGCAGACCTCGAGAAAATCTGCCAAGAAGGCTCTGCTCAAAATCGGGCCAAGAAGACCTGAAGGGCAGCTCTGCTCAACATCGGGCCCCAGACCCCGTCTAGCCACCTCGAGCAGCTTCTCCAAGGGCGCCTAACTTCGCGCTTCGCGCTGCGCGAAGCGCGAAGGGCGAATAGCTTCGCGCGCCATCTCCCGGGGGAGAAGAGGAGGACGAGGAGGAATCGGAGCCGAAGCGCGAAGCGCGAATCGGTTCGCGCCCCCGAGGGCGCCCTTTCTTCGCAGCGACACACTCTTGACGGCCCCGGGGGGTCCGAGAACGGCCGGCCGGCACAGGAGGTAAGCAGCCGTGTCGAAGCCAGCACCCCGAGCCTGCCCCCCCTCCCTGCTGGCCGGAGCCGGCCCGTCGTGGTCACGTCACCGCGCGAGGGGGTCTGGTGAGCCTCCTCCTCCTCCTCTCCTCCTCCTCCTCCTCCTCCTGCTCCTCCTCCTCCTCCTCCTTCTCCTCCTCCTCCTCCTCCCTCCTCCTCCTCCTCCTCTCCTCCTCCTCCTCTCCTCTCCTCCTCCTCCTCCTCCTCCTCCTTCATCTCCTCCCTCCCTCCTCCTATCCTTCCTCCTCTCCTCCTCCTCCTCCTCCTCCTCCTCCTCCTCCTCCTCCTCACCGCTTCGTCAATGCTTAGATCATCCGCGACAGGAACTGTCCGGTAATGGATCTCGGTCGCGCCGACTGTCGGTCGCGACAAGAGGGGGTCGAACTCGGGTGATCGCTGGTCCGCGGAATGCGCGACCGGAGGCATCGTCCAGAGCGTTACCAAAAAGCTTCCGTAACGGATGATCTGGGTGGGGCCAGGGCCAGAATGCCTAATTACCCTGGAGATCGAAATCACGGAAAGCTGCAGGACTGAACAAAATCGATCCTTGGGAGATCTTGGGGGGGCCAAGCGATACCAACACCGCTACTCCCTGCACCTCTCCCCAGGTGCGTTCTGACCATCCCCGTCGCTCGGACGTCCGTTCCCTGTTTTTTTTCGGTTTCGTGCGTGGTGATTTCGCAGGATGATCCAGGATGCTCCTTAATAATCCCCGCCGAGAAAAATGCACACGTCCGAGCGATGCCAAGTGACCAGAACTTCGAGGCACATCCAGCCGCGGCGACGAGGGCCTCCCCAGAGGCCCCAAACAGAGCGAAGACCAGTGAAGCGTAGTATATAGTAGCTGCACCTCCTCCTCCTCTGAAGGGGCCCAGGGACACACACACAAATAAACACACACCATCAAAAGTATGCCCCATTTTTCCCCATATTTCCTGGGTCTTTGTCTTCCCCCCCACTTCCCATATTTTCCTACATTTTCCTGGGAAGTCGACGATTCATTGTGTCTGTGTGTTGTTTCCCCTCCTGATCCCAGGCAGCCCCAGCCGCGGCGTGCCCGCCGCGGCGTCAGGGCGCCCGCGTCGCCGACCTCGCACTCCACGCCGGCCAGGTCCAGCTCGGTGAGCGCACGGTGCCGGCCCAGCGCCGTGGCCAGGCGCCGCACCTCCTGCGAGGGGGCGGAGGAGGAGGAGGAGGAGGAGGAGGAGGAGGAGGAGGAGGAGGGAGGAGGAGGAGGAGGAGAGGAGGAGGAGTGGCGAGGAGTGGCGAGGAGTGGGGAGGAGGTGAGGGGAGGAGGGAGGAGGAGGAGGAGGGGAGGGAGGGGAGGAGTGGCGAGGAGTGGGGGAGTGGCAGTGGAGGAGGAGGAAAGGAGGAGGAGGAGGGGAGGAGGAGGAGGAGGAGGAGGAGGAGGAGGGAGGACGAGGAGGGGAGGTGGAGGAGGAGGAGGAGGAGGAGGAGTGGCGAGGAGTGGGGAGGAGGAGGGAGGAGGTGGAGGGGAGGAGGAGAAGAGGAGGAGGAGGAGGAGGAGGAGGAGAGAGGAGGAGAGAGGAGGAAGAGGAGGAGGAGGAGGAGGAGGGACGAGGGTGGCAAGAGGAGGAGGAGGAGGAGGAGGAGGAGGAGGAGGAGGAGGAGGAGGAGGAGGAGGACGAGGAGTGGCAAGGGGAGGAGGAGGAGGTGGAGGAGGAGGAGGGAGGAGGTGGAGGAGTGGAGTGGAGTGGGAGGAGGAGGGAGGAGGAGAGGAGGAGGAGGAGGAGGAGAGGCGGAGGGAGGGGGAAGGAGTTTTCGAGTGGGGGGAGGGGAGGGAGGAGGAGGAGGAGGAGGAGGAGGAGGAGGAGGATGAGGGAGGAGGAGGAGGAGGAGGAGGAGAGGAGGAGGAGTGGCGAGGAGTGGGGTGGAGGAGGAGGAGGAGGTCGGAGGAGGAGGAGGAGGAGGTGGAGGAGGCAGGAGTGGCGAGGAGGAGGTGGAGGAGGAGGAGGAGGAGGTGGAGGAGGAGGAGGAGGAGGAGGAGTGGCGAGGAGTGGGGAGGAGGGGAGGAGGAGGAGGAGGTGGAGGAGGAGGAGGAGGAGGAGGAGGAGGAGGAGGAGGAGGAGTGGCGAGGAGTGGGGAGGAGGAGGAGGAGGAGGAGGGGAGGAGGAGGAGGAGGAGGAGGACGAGGAGTGGCGAGGAGGAGGAGGAGGAGGAGGAGGAGGAGGAGGAGGAGGAGGAGGAGGAGGGGGAGGTTGCCCTCCAGGCAGCAGCCGGCGCCGGATCGGCGGCGGGCCCAGGCCCTGACCTTCCAGGAGGGCTGAAAAATTAGCACCAGGACCTCGATATCTCAATTCCCGTCGAGGTTTGAGGCGGCCCAGGTAGGTCCATAGGTCTGGAGGGCTATGTTTTAGCACTCTGCAAGGTCAGGGGGGGGCAGGCCTTCTCATGAGGCGGCAGGGCTTCTCAAAAAAGCCCCTGGACCTTCTCGGAAGCCGCATCTGCCCTGGGAGGAGGCTTCGAACACACCTCGCAGGGCGCAGGGGCTTCCGAGAGGCCCCACCGCCTCCCGAGCAGGCCCGCCCCTTCTCGCTTCCCCCCGGGGCTCGCCGCCGAGGGCATCGGCTCGGAGCAGGACGAGCAGCGAATCCGGCCGCGTCGGCCCGGAGTCGAAGTCGACATCGAAACCGCATCCGCCGACCGGCTAGACGCAAGGAGTGACCCTGGGTAAGACTGACCTTTGGTGCGCGACTTTTGGGGGCCGCGGGCACCGAGATCGGGATCGTCTTCCCTCGGTGGAGGAACACCGCCGATCTTGGTGTTGGTGTCAATCTCTAGGACTCCGATAGAGGGTTATACGAGTCGCCGGAAGATCGCCCAGAGACGCCCAAGATTGCCTCCCGACGGCCCCAAGAGGTCCCAAGAAGCCACCAAAAGGCGTCCCAACAGGTCCTCCAGAAGCAAAGGCCGCTCAATCCCCTAAGGAACATGTTCACGTTTAGCAAATTCGCCTCTTGGGCTCTCACGAGGCCCACAACGGCCCAAGAAGCCTTCACAAGATCGATCCAAGATATCCCAAGAGGCCCCCATGAGGGCTCGGCCCCAAAACGGCCCCAGGCCAGGAGCTTCCAAAACGGCCCAGGAGAGCCCCAGGACGGCCCCAAGAGGAGGCCCAGAGGGGGAACCCGAATGGGCATTTCGAGCACTCGGCCCCCAAAAAAACAGAGGAGGCGCCAAGAGGCCCCCAAGAGGCTCCCACGAGGCCTCCGAGAGGCCCCTAGAGGCCTCAATACGGCTCCCAAGAGGCCTCAAAAGTGCTGCCAAGTGAGCCTAGAGAATGAGGCCCAAAAACAGAGCCGCGATCCGCCAACCGCCCCCGACGAAATCCCAAAAAGCTGAAACCCCAAGATTCCGCAGAAATCGCGCGCGTTCCGCAAACTCCGCTTTTCATTCTTACTGCCGCCCCAAGGGGTCGGCGGTGCGGCGTCAGCCAATGAATCGGATCGAGCCGGGCGAACTCAAACTCAAATCAGATCGACCGAATCGAAAATGGGCCCTGGACCCGAGGTCCAGGCGGCGCAAACAACAGCACATCGGTCGGTGTTGCTACGCTTTCGGCCCCCAACTTCCTGGCCCCGTAGCCGTCACCACCACCAGAAGTTGGAGGGGCAGGGGGTCCTCCTCCTCGTCCTCGTCCTCCTCCTCCACCTCCTCCTTCTCCTCCTCGTCCTCCTCTTCCTCCTCGTCCTCCTCCTCCTTCCCACCCTCCAACTTATGGTGGTGGTGGTGGAAAACAGGCCCATCACAAACGGCTCGGGACGAGAAGCCGTTCGGTGCAGGCGAGGCGAGGCGCCAGTCTGCCGCCCCAGGAGGGGCGGCCCTGAGAGAGCCCAGCGGTGGCGCCAGAACGCCGGGAAACACAGTCGGGGCCTTGACCTAAGCCTAAGGAACCCTAAAGAAGGAACGAGGCCCCTTTTTCCCCTAAGATAAACTTCGACTTCCTGTCGAAGACCTAAGGACAGTCTGAGGCAAGCTGTGAAACACTTAAGGAACGCGGAGCCCCTCCCCAACGGAAAGGGTTCCTTCTTCAGGGCCCCGACTGTACGACTGTACTCTGAGGCGACGATCAGGGCGAAGAGCCCAGGGGCGGGCATCACACGCATTCGCCCGGGAGCCTTTTCGAAGACAGTAGATCATCGGCGCACCGGAATACATGGATTGCTCTCCCCCGGGCTATTCGCCCCTACCGTCGCCTCTGAGATACCACTCGACATCTGCATGAGGCTGGCCAACCGCTCAACTGTAGGCGAATGAGGGCGGCAACTTTGGAGGTCGGATAGGGGGGGCGCAGAAGGGGTATGGTGCCCATCGTGGAAAGGGCGATGCCATCTGCGACGAATCGCGTCGCCAGACTCCCCTTTACATGACATGCGCACACCACACCCCTTTATACCATAACCCTCTCCTACCTCCAGAGAAACCGGAGGAGGAGCAGGAGGAGGAGGAGGCGGCGGAGGGGGAGGTGGAGGCTATGGGACACGAGGCGTGGCGGCGCCGCAAGCACGAGAGGGTAAGAAGCCAAGCGCGCATGGGGCCTGGCCAGACGGCGCCGGCGAGCCGCGCCGCACCGCCGCACGCAAATAACTAGACACAAGTAACGACACAAGTAACAGGATTCCCCATATTTTCCTGTATTTTCCGGGTTTCTGTCTTCCCCCCACTTCCCATGTTTTCCAATATTTTCCTTGGGATCGACGATTCATTGTGTCTGTGTGTTTGGTCCCCTCCTGAACTTTCTTCAATTGGAGGTTTCCTTTGAAGGGGCCCTGGGACACACAAATAAATACACACAAATAAAAATATGCAACATATTTTCATTTTTTTTCTGGGTTTCTGCTCTTCCCTCCCACTTCCCATATTTTCCCATATTTTCTGGGGAATCGAGGATTAATTGTGTCTGTGTGTTTTGTCCGCTCCTGAACTTCTCCAATTGGAGGCTGCCTCTTGAAGAGAAGACACGTGTTTTAGCGCCGGCACCACGGCATGCCCGCAGCGGGGGCCCCAGCCTTCTCAGAGGGCTCGAAAGCCCACCCCTTTTTTCCCCGCCCGGCTGTGCCGAGGAGGGGGCCCAGGCAGAGGGGAGGGTGGCACATTTCTGTCGGGCGTGTCCCCCTACAGGGGGATTTTCGACGAGAACTTAAAAATACCCCAAAAATGCGCCCAAAAGGTAAAAAAAAAAAAAAAATCCAACCATAGTCCCCATACTAGTTTTGGATTATCTTTTGACTATTTTTGGGGCATGTCTTACTCTTCGTCGAAAATCCCCCTGTAGGGGGGCAGGCCCGACTTAATGCCACATGGGATCCGAGCAGGTGGGATCCACGGATCGCGCCGCATCGCCAGTGCATCGCCGACGCGTCGGCGGCGTCGGCGACGCGTCGGCGCCGTCGGCGCGGAGAGCCTCGGGCTCCACGTCGGTCCGTACCGCCAATGCATCGGAGCTGCAGCGCGATCCTCCGACCGCATCCGCTCGGACCCCACTCAGGAGGCCTGGCACCAGGACCCGAGCCGTGTGCGAGGACGAGAGGGGGCCGGCGGACGCGTCGAAGAAAGGAAAGAGGGGGTTCGCGAAGTCTGCGAGGAGATGTCGTGGCCCCGTCGATGATGCGGTCGGGAACGCTTGCTTTGCGAATCGTGGCGGCGGCCCCAGCGACACGCGATGCACTCCAACCTGATGCTTAGCGTGACGCTCCGCTCCGCGGGGCGGCAGGCTCCGCAAGGCTCGAGAGACTGACGCTCGGGGACTGGGACCTGATGAGCGCGTCGCGCCGAGGTGTGCCGGGTGCTGGGCAGGCGGCGCGACACGCTACGCCTAAGCTCCCGACCGCATCCCCCCCCCCCGCCTCCACCCCTCTCGGGGGCGCGCAGCCATGTTTGCGATCGCCTGACCCTCTTGGATGCCCCCCGACCCCCCCCCCATCCCGTCCGCCCCCGGCTCCTCAGGGGACAGGTCGCCCTCGACCTCCAGGCTCTCCAGGTCGGGGTCCGCCTCCAGCTCCTCCCGGAGAGCAGACACAACACAGCTGCACAACGCACCGGCTCTCGGAGATCCGCGCGGACTTGGACGCTGGGCTCTCAGACGTAGCGTTAGGAGGGACCAGCTCAGGAGGAGGAGCGCCGACCTGGACTCGGCGATACAACTACTGCCGGCAGATGGGCGACGGGCCCCCTTGTGGAACATCCGCAAACTTCCTGGGCGGGACGGGCGATCATGCCCCTTCCGGCGATGCATGGGCGATCGGGGGTCGATGCGTTGCCCCTCAGCATGGCCCCCCCCTCAGCGTTGCTAGGGGAACAGAAAGTGGCACAAACATAAAAACTGGGAGGTCCGCGCAGCTTTCTCGGATCGGCGCTGGACCCCCCTCCCCGGCGCGCGGAGCGCGCCAGGGGCGGCGCCGGAGGCGCCGCCGGGGGGCCCCAGCGCCGATCCGAGCAATCCGCGCGGACCTCCGAGTTTTCATGTTCATGTCACTTTTTGTTCCCCTAGCAACGCTGAGGGGAGGGGGGGGGGGGCATGCCGAGGAGGAGGAGGAGGAGGATGAGGAGGAGGAGGAGGAGGAGGAGGAGGAGGAGGAGGAGGAGGACCCCTTCAGCGTTGCCTCCTGGCGTTCGGGTCCTGACTCGGGCCCCCCGGCGGCCGCGCGGGACACTGCGCGGGGGGCGCCCGCGGAGGGCGCGCTCTCGGCGCGGCGCGGCTGCGGGAGAGCCACCCCGAGGGGCTGGAGCGCCGCCGCGCTCACACGAGCTCCCCCCGGAGGACCCCCGCCTGGACTCAGGTGGGGGGCAGGCAGCCCTACAGTCGGGGCCTTGACCTGAGGAGCCCGAAGTAAGGCACGAGGCCCCATATTCCCATGAATTCAACTTCGACTCCCCATGGAAAACGGGAGGACCACTCAAGGCAAACTGTAAAACGATCAAGGAACACCGAGCCCCTCCCCAACGAAAAGGGTTCTTTCTCCAGCGCCCCGACTGTACCTCGCTTTTGACCACCCTCGCTTCCAAGAGATGCCAAGCGATGCCAAACTACGGCCTGTACTGGTCAGGCCGCTGGACGAGGAGGCGCGTGGCATGACTTGATTTTGCCTGGAAGCGAAAGCGGGGCAGGTAATTCACGCTCTGACTTAGGTCGGGCTTATCCCCTACAGGCGGATTTTGGACGAACAATTCAAAAAATAGTCAAAGCATATGCCAAACACACATTCAAAAAGAAACGAAAGATCGTCCCCCAGACGGTTGTTTACTATTTTTTGAAGATGTTCCTCCTGTAGAGGCACAGGCCCGACTGAACCCTGGACAGAGGAGGAGTGCGGCCTGCCGAGCGCTGCTGCCGCATCTAGGGGAACAAAAAGTGGCATAAACATAAAATAAATCGGAGGTCCGCGCGGATTGCTCGGATCGGCGCTGGACCCCCCTGGCGGCGCCTCCGGCGCCGCCCCTGGCGCGCTCCGCGCGCCGGGGAGGGGGTCCAACGGCGATCCGAGAAATCCGCGCGGACCTCCGCGTTTTTATGTTTATGCCACTTTTTGTTCCCCTGGATGCGGCAGCAGCGGCCCGCGTTCTCTGCGCGTGTTCCTTAGGGTGGAGGGCTCCAGGTGAAATCCGGATGGGCTTTTGCACCTCGATCATCGATCCGTCTTGTGATTCACCTTTCTTGCAGATTCGGGCCACGGAAGCCGATCGAAGCGGCATTTCAGATGTCACCATGTGCCCTCCACCCGAAAGCACATGCTCAGGTTCTTACGTGGCTTCTTTTAGTTTGTGGGGAAGTTAGTCTGCCAATCTCTCGCTAAGGCCCTCGATAGCGCACCGAGGGCACCGAGCGGCTCGCCCGAAACGCCGTCGCCGAAATAAGGATCACCAATTCTAAGGTCTCGCATGCTGGGCAGCGAGCTCACGGCAGCCAAGGGCTTGATGGCAGCGGCCCGCGTGCTTTGGCCTGGGCCACCCGCGCCCCCCGAATGCCGCGAGCGAAGTGCCAATCGAGCGTGCCGCTGAGGGAACGGGGGGTCCCTCGTCGATCTAAGAGATCCGCGCAGACCTCCGAGGGCCGAGAGCTCACGCTTCGGGGATGGACAGACCCCCCTTTAGTAAAACGTGGTTTAGTGAAAACGACCTGAGGCCCAAACCTGGCAAGCCTGGAAAATGACGGCCACGGCGCCATCTCGAGAACCGAAAACGGACAATTCGCTAATCGACGTGTCACTGTTGGGGGTTCTGTCCACCCCCGGACGCTTGTAGTGTGCCGTCTTTGCTCTTCGATCCTCCGCCATCGGGGCAGGGACGGGCGCTCGAGGAACGAGGGTTCAGGCTTTGACGGACCTGGCCAACAAGGCTGCGGAGGAGGAGCATGGAGCGGGAGAAAGACGTGCGAGGGAAACGACAGGTAGAAGGAAAGGGGAGGCAGCGAAAGGAGGGGGAAGCTGGGGAGAACGCGGGAGGGATGGAGACGAAAGGATGGAGGAGGGAGGGCGAGGTGGAGGGGGGAGGAGAGAGAGGGAGTGGGGGGGGGGAGGAAGGAGAGCTCAGCAGCAGCAGGCCATAGCGAGGCAGCAGCAGCAGCAGCAGCAGCAGCAGCAGCAGCAGCAGCAGCCGCAGCAGCAGCAGCAGCAGCAGCAGCAGCAGCAGCAGCAGCAGCAGCAGCAGCAGCAGCCCGCGCAGGAGCAGCACGAGGGCGGGCCCGCTGGGCCCCCGGCAGCTCCCCCCCGGCGCCCGCACGCCCCGCCGCCGCCAACCCGAGCGTGGGCCGCCGACGTCGTGGTTTTTTCACGACGTCGACCCCCCGAGGTCTCGACCCGTTCCTCGTCGTCGTCCTGAGTCCTGCTTCTCGTCCTGAGTCGTTGTCTGACGGTCCCGAGGGCCGGTAAGGGCCCCCTAAGGCCAGAAATAAGGAAGAAACACCTCCCGTCGTGATTTTGTCACAACTCGAGGGGGTCTGGGGAGCGTGGGCTGTCTGCCATGGCGGCCGCGGGCAGCCCGCGGGCCGCGGCAGGGCACCGCGCCCGCCGCGCGGCGGGCGCGGCGGCGCGGCGGGCGCGCGGCCCTCGGTGCGGGGCGCGGGGCGGGGCGCGGGGAAGCGCGGGGAGCGCGCGAGGGGGGCTTAACCAGCCTCGAACGTATCCCTATCCCTAAGATGGGCGAGCAAAAAGCGAGGACAATCTTAGGGATAGGCCCTCAAAAGCTGAGGGAATCCTGAAGATCGGCATCGAGCTGAGGTGATGTCAAACAGAGGGATAGGGATATGTTCCAGGCTGGTAAGGGCTCGGGTGGTCTGACTTGTGGTGCTGGCCTGGCTCGGCACGGACCGGCTCGAGGCCGGAGCGCCGAGGCTGGCGGAGCGGGAGGAGCTCCTCCAGCACCTCGGACCCTCGCCCTTGGCGGGGTCTGGGTGCCTCTGGGAACTGACTCGAGCGGGGTTGCCACGGAGGTGAGGGCTCGCGAACGCGCCGCGTCCCGCGGCAAGAGGCTGGCCAACTCTGGCGCAGCCGAGCCCGATCCCTGCCTCCCCGCCCCAGCCCGACAGATGGCACTACGGCGTCGCCCCCTCGTGGACCGCCGCCTACTCCCCCTTCTTCCCCTCTCCACCCCATCCTCTGCCGCAACTCATGGGAGCCTACCATATCATCTTGTCGGCTCTTGCAAATCGACGCTAATCGAGGCCAGTCGACGCTACATCGGCGCTTTCTCATCGACTACGAGACGATAGCGCACGCGAATGCACTCTAAAGACGGAGTTCTGGGGTTATACAAGGCTCCCATGATTTGACGAACGAGCAACACACACACACACATATCCATGAAGGGGGGTCGGAGGAAGAACGACTGCCTATGAGTATGGGTGCGGGTTGTCGGACCCCGGGGGAAGCTCCCGTTCGAGCGGGGAGCCCCATCGGACAACACGCACCCATAGCCCCCTCCGTGTTCCCTATGGGTATGTGTGTGCGTGTGCAGGTGTGTTGTGTGTGTGTGTTATGTGTGTGTGTGTTGCGTGTGTGTGTGTATGTTTGTGTGTGTGTGTCTGTCTGTGTCTACGTTGGTCGGTCGTCATGATTTACTACCAGACCCATCCCGTCCGCCGTCGTGGGCCGCGGCGCTCCTATCGACTGACTGGTTATGAGACGATGCGATGAGCACGTGCTCCTTCCGAGGAGGACAGTGTACCCATACCGCTACCCTTCCCTCGGTTTCACCTTTTTCGGCCTCCTGGGAGGCCCTCGTCGCCACTGCTGGATTCGCCCCGAAGTTCTGGTCAGAACGCACCCTGAGACAGGTCCGTAGAGTAGCGGTATCGGTGCGAGATCCCACCAGCCCTCTGGGCGTAGGCGGTTTAACGCAATTTGTCTTCTCTCTGTCAAAACCCCTCCTTCCCCTGCTCGGGGGACGGGTTGATTACGGCTCCCTATGAATTCGCCAGCCCAACGGGCCAGAGGCGTGCTAAGATCTCCAGTAACTGGTTAACAATATTTCTAGTTCGCGCGCGCGGGGCGGCCCCTGGGGGTCCCCCGGCGAAAAGTATCCCGACCGCAGCCCGACCAGGTCTACTCAGAGATGGTTTTGAGGACATTTTTCGACACCCCTCACGAGGATCGTGGCCTCCGAGGGGGGTGCACTCGACTACCCCGCCCCAAGAGGCCCCCAAGATCCCCCCAAGAGGCCCAAGGGGGCCCCAAGACGCCGCCAAGGAGCCCCAAGAGACCCCCAAGAGGTCCCCAAGAGGCCCCTAGGAGGCCCCAAAGAAGCCCCCAGGAGGCTTCAAAGAGGCCCCATAGAGCGCTCGAGGGCCGGCGGAATGAGCGAAGCGACTAAATAAACACCCCTTCCCCCAGGCGACCGGCAGCCAACCAGGAACAATGCCGACCTTATGCCCCCCACCCCCCAACCGTCCCTGTCCAAAACCAATACCAAACACACTCTGCCTCCAAGTTCGGAGCCTGCGCAACCAACCCGACGTGTGTCCCCCATCATCCCGGCCAAAAAAGAATACAAAGTTTTCTGTGGGGCTAAGTTCGAGTCATGTTCTTGAGTTCCGCAGGCACTTTCTACTGTTTTTTTGACAGAGACGGCGGGGGGTCACTGTCAAATGGTTTTTGACAGGTACGGCGGGGATGGTGGCAGATGGCCTGCTGTGCACAGGCCCACCAGACACCATGATGGGCATTGGTTTTCGACAGGGATGGCGGGGGCCGACATATTTCCCGATGTGTGCTGTCACGTGCGCAGGCGCACCTGATACACTCTGCACGTGCCCCGAACGTGACGCACCTGGCGCGACTGGAGTGTGAGGCACACCTGGCACACTCGGAGCATGTGGCGCATCTGGCACACCAGTCGTGCCTGGCACGCTCGGGGCCCCAGGGGTGCCTGGCGCGCGTGGCGCGCCTGGCACGCGTGGCGCACCTCGCCCCAGCGTCGCGCACATGGGGTCGGTTTGGGTTCCCAGTAGCCGTCCATGCAAAGACGACCGCTGAACATGCTGAGGCTCGGGTGTTACTTCTGTTGGGAAGGCGGGTGGGAATGAGCTAGACGGCTTGCTATCTGTGAGGGTGTCTTGATCAATGTGCCCAATTAATATACACCCCCTCCCCCCGGCGACCGGCGGCTAACTAGGAACCATGATCATCCCCCCTCCAACCATCCCTTTAAAAAAAACAAAACTAACTCCAGTCTGCCTTCACATTTGGAGTTTGCGCGGCCAACCCGATGCGGCTGAAGTATGCGGCTCACCTGGCGCACGCGGAGCACGTAGCGCATCTGGCGCATCAGCCGTGCTTGGCACACTCGGGCCCCAGGGGTGCCTGGCGCGCGTGGCGCGCCTGGCGCGTGTGGCGCGCCTCGCCCCAACGTCGCGCACATGGGGTCGGTTATGGTGCCCAGTATCTGTCCATCCAAAGACGACCGCTGAACATGTTCAAGCTCGGGTGTTGCCCGTGTGTTGGGGGGCGGGTGGGAGTGAGCTAGACGGCTTGCTATCCAGGGGGTGTTTTGATCTCTGCCCCTTAATAATATACACCCCCTCCCCCACCTGGACGGTGACAACCCGGAACCATGCCGACCCCATGAGGGCCCGCCCCCCGCCATCCCTATCAAAAAACAATACAAGCCGCACTCTGCCTCCGTATTTGGAGCATGCGCGGCCAACCCAATGCGGCCGCCTTCCAACCATCCCTGTCAAAAAATACAAAGTACACTCTGGGGCAAAGTCCTGAGTCATGTTCGTGAGGCCCGCGAGCACTTTCTACTATTTTCGGCAAGGACGGCGGGGGATGCAGCGTATTCCCTGCTGTGCGCAGGGGTTCCATCCCTTAGAAAAACAACTACAACATGCACCTCGCGGCGAAATCTGGACCATGCGCGGCCATCCCGCGATCACTGCCAAATGGTTTTTGACAGGGACGGCGGGGACGGTGGCGCGAGGCCTGCTGTGCGCAGGCCCACCAAACACAATGATGGGCATCGGTATTCGACAAGGATGGCGGGGGCCGACATGTTTCCCGATGCGTGCTGTCACGTGCGCTGGCGCACCTGACGCACTCTGCACGTGTCCCGAACGTGGCGCACCTGGCGCGGCTAAAGTGTGCGGCGCACCTGTCGCTCTCGGAGCACGTGGCGCACCTGGTGCACCAGCCGTGCCTGGCACGCTCGGGCCCCAGGGGTGCCTGGCGCGCGTGGTGCGCCTGGCACGCGTGGCGCACCTCACCCAAGTGTCGCGCACCTGGGGTTGGCGTTGGTTTCCAGTATCTGCCCATCCAAAGACGACCGTTGAACATGGCCAGGGTCGGCTGTTACCTATGTGCTGGGAGGGCGGGTGTGAGTGAGCTAGACGGTTGGCGGGTGGGTGGGTAGCTTGACCCTCCCCCTACCCCATCCCCTGAGCCTGGGAGGTGGGATGGCGGAGGGTTAGAGCGTCCAAAATGGCTCAAGATGGCTCTAAGACAGTCTCAGAGAGCCCACGATGGTTTCCAAGATTGCTCTAGATACCCCAACATGGCTCAAGATAGCCTCCGACAAACATCCAAGAGAGTTCAAGGCGGCCCTACGACGATTCCTAGTGCCCTCCGAGCCCTTCAAGGATCCCCCCAAGAGGCCAAAATTGCTCCCAAACCGATGGACAATCAATGAGTTTTGCCTTCTCGTCGTTTCGCTTCCGATGGGCTCTTGATGCCTCCAGATGGCCCCATGACAAAGAGAGCCCCGAGAAGGGGCCCAAGACGGCCCCAAGAGGCCCCAAGAGCGCCTCAAGAGCGCTCCAAGAGGGCCTCAAGACGCAAAATGTGAGCCTCCCAAGGGGCGGCCTGAATTTATTACTTCCCTTTTGTTTGAATCGCGGGGGCCCAGATGGCCCCAAGAGGCCTCCCAGACATCCCCAAGGAGCCCAGAGGGCCCCAAGAAAACCCCAAGAGGGCCCAAGAGTGCCCCAAGAGGCCCCGCGCGGACCCCAAGGGAGCCCCAAGATGGCTCCAAGAGACCTCCGAAAAAACGCTTCCCAGGCGGTTGTTACACTGCACTCAGCTACTCCCCCCTGATCAAGGCAACTTGCCTGGCGATCTGTTTCTGGATGGGCTGGTGGGGACATTTCTCTGTCGCAGCTGCAGGCCAACGGGTTCGACAACGTCAGCAGAGTTAGCTCGGGCCACGGGCAACCTAGTTGCCGGCGCGCGCGCCGAGCAAGCGGGCTAAGCTAGTGGGGGTACTTTTTGTCGCAACCGCAGGCGAGAGCGCCAGCGGCGAGTCAGGTCCGAGCGGGCTGCGCAAGAGCCGAATTACCCCACGCCGACGGGCCGGCGACCTCAGGCAACGCCTCGGCGGGCGGGCCGGCGCGAGGGGGGCGCAGGCTGCGGCTGCCAGGAATCTGGTCCAGGGGGCGCACATGCGAATTTGCCAGCCAAGTTGGGGCGCAGCCAAAATGGCGCGAGGGTCGTACCAGGATGTGATCAGGGAGGTGGCCAGTCAGTACACTGCGACGACTACCGTGGGTGCCCAACTTGGTCCAAACTGGTGCACTGGGTGGCGTCACCAAAGTCGCACACCAAATCCCTGGAGGGGAATACGGATCCCGCGATCGTCCGGCACGGAAGGCCCCTGGGACGGGCGAAGTAGCCAGGGGTACGATGGATGTAAACGACACCGTAGCGCCTGAACCACCGGATCAGGGAATGCCACGCGCACTCTCAAAGCTGGAGCCGACGACTGAAGGCTGCCCGAACCAGGGAGATCCACGCCTCAGCACCGCTGGTGGGGATATTTGTTTTTGGCCGCGGCCGCAAGCGAAGGCGCAGGCGGCGAGTCGCTAAGTCCGGGGCGCGGTCCATATTCATTTACAGCGAGCAGCAAACTAGAGCGCGGGGTCGAACCTAAGCTGCCAAAGCCGCCGAGCTGCGCTGCGGTGAGCTGGGCGCGCCAGGGCCAGGAGGTCGGAAGCGGTCCACCATCACCGACATGCACCAAATGGCCAGGCCAAACTGAATCAGGCTGGTGGGGACATGCAGGAATCGCAAGCCTGGATGCCGATGCTAGTAGCTTCCACACATCACTTGCCACGGAAGTAATTAGCTGTGCCTGGGTAAGAAATCCAGGAACGGATGACGGCCGTCTGCACGTGCGTAGCAGGAGACCGAACCCAATCCAGGAATGGCATAGCGACCAGGGCAAAGCATAGCACCCGAAGGCCAGGAACGGCTGACGGCCGTACATACGCATGTAAACCAACCCCAACTGAACCAGGCTGATACCATGCAGAACTTCCGGTGCAAAGCGGCAGTGTGACTGCCAGGAGCAAGGAACGGTTGACGGCCGCCTGCACGTGTGAAGCACGAGACCGAAACCAAACCCAGGAACATGGCATAGCGGCCAGGACATAGCATAGCACCTGATGTCCAGGAACGGCTGACGGCCGCACATACGTGTGCAACCGGACCAGCACCAGGAGCAGGAATTATGGCGTCCAGAAGCCACAGCGTGCAGCCTTGTCACCGCGACGGCGCCAGACGCGGACCGCGGAAGCAACCCTGAGCGCGCCGAGGTAGACCGACTGTCGCGGCCGACCTCGGCGGCGCGGGGAGCGTGGGAGAGCACAGGCTGGACCACGTGCACTCGGGGGTTCCATGCGCCAGCGAGCGTGTGCTTTTTATCTCGGGACGTCCCGCGCCCATCACACTCGGAGACGCCCCTCCTCTGGCGCACGGGCGCGCGGCCCGCGGCCGACGCGATCGGCGCCCGGCCGGCCAAAAAAAACACCGCGGGGTCACTTCCGCAGGACTCCTTCCCTCCACCCCCCACCCCCATCCCCAACTCGGAGCGGAGCGTCAAGAATTCTGGTCAGAACGCACCCCGAGACAGGTCCGTGGAGTAGCGGCATCGGTGCCTGTTGGTCTCCTCACTCCTGAACGCGTTGACCTCTCTGGCCAGCCTTGTTCGGCCTGGGGATCGGCCCTTCTCGAGTGCCGTCAAGTAGGCCAGGCCCGTGCGCGAGGGAGGCCTCCCATCGGCTGGGTGGCGGAGGGAAGAGAGGAGGGAGGCAGGAGTGGGGGGCGAGAGGAGAGAGGAGGAAGATGGACGAGGACCCTCTCCTCCCCGCCAGCGCAGCTTGCTCGCCACACGGGCCCCCGTGAACCTCGACCTCTCTCCAGGGGCAGGCTTTGTTCGCCCCGGGCTCAACCTATTTCTGCGGCCCTGGGGCCGGGGCGCGGGCTCCGGCGGCCAGGCACCGTCCAGCGCCTGGCCACCACGACGTGCTTCGCGTCGCCTGGATCCCAGGCCCCCGGACATCAGGACTTGCTCATGACGTCGACCCCCAGAGCGAAGGGGCCCTGGGACACACAAATAAGTACACACAAATAAAAGGATTCCCCATAGTTTCTCATATTTTCTGGGTTTTCGTCTTCCCCACCACTTCCCATATTTTCCCATATTTTCCTGGGGATCGACGATTAATTGTGTCTGTGTGTATTTTCCCCTCCTGACAGAGGTCTCCCGTTCCCCAGGGCCCGCTTCTCGTCCGGAGGCGGCTTCGCCTGTCCCCCTGGGCCTGGCGAGGGCCCCCCCCGGCGCCGAAGACACCGCGGCGCCTCCCGTCGGGATGTCTTTCATGACTCGAGGGGGGGGGTATGGGATCGCGAGGGGAAGGGAGGAGGAGGTGGTGGGAGGAACGTGGCCCCCACTGCTCCACACTTGCCCCGCTGACGGACCACCCTAATCGAGGCCCGGCCGGCCCTGTTTTAGGGGATGCAGTGCAGCAGTACTGCCCGCTCCTGCCCCGAGCGCTGGCCACATGAGTCCTATTCTTGGCGCGGTGCGTCTTAGGGCACCTTCGGACAATCCCTAGACCGCCGTCCTCGAACTCGTCTCCTCCCTCGTGCCTTCCCCATACTTCCCCTCCCCAGTATCCCCCTTCCTCCCTCCTCCTCTCCTTGTTCTGCTTGCCATTCCGCATCCTCCTCTCCTCATCCCCTCCAGAACATCCCCCTCCTCCTACTCCTCCACCTGCTCTAGCTCCCACTTCTCCTCTTCCTCATTCCTCCCTCTTCCTCCTCCTTGCCTCCTCCTCACCCCCCATCCTCCCCAACCTCCTCCGTCCTTCCTCTTCCCCCTCCCCATCCACCCTCCATTTCTCCTCCTCTCCCCGCTGGAGGGAGCGAGGGAAGAGACGCCCGATCCTGCGTGATGGAGAACGCGGCCAGGCGCGCGGAGAAGAAAGACGCCTGGCGGCGACGGAGGGGGCAGGACGAGGAACGGGATGAAGAGGGGGTGGGGGAGGGAGGACCAGAATAAGCCCAAGGCGCATCAGCGATGCTGCAATGCACCCTCTCGCCCCCGAGCCTCCTCCTGCTCCTCATAAGTCCCTGCAGGTACTCCTGCCAGAAGCACGTCCCCCTTGACAGACAAACGCCGCGCCAGCCTGCCATATCAGGCGAGACCACGTTATGCAAAAGATCTACCTTCCATCCGTCTGGATGCCAAACGTAGGGCCACAATGAGAAAGGACATATCCAGCGAGAGCTCCGTGTTGAAAACTATGTGTCCTCCGCCCGTGTAGGTGCCGCACAACGTCAATACTTTTGCCATCTACTCCAAAGGCACATCCGGCGACACCTGCCGTGTAAATGTTGCACAACGCGAACCTCGGGCCAGAAACAAGTTTGCCAGTGTTCACTCCAAACGATGGGCGCTTGCACCCGATGAGTGTGAGCCATGCGGTGCGAGCTACATGCTGGAAGCTAGAGTGCGCCAGACATGTGGTGGATTCTACCTGCTGCCAGCTATGCGGCGTAAGGCATGTAGTATATTGTGTGAGGTGCGAGCTATGATGAGCCCGTTTTCCACCACCACCATAAGTTGGAGGGGGGAAGGAGGAGGAGGAGGAGGAGGAGGGCGAGGAGGAGGAGAACGAAGAGGAGCAGGAGCAGGAGGAGGAGGAGGAGGAGGAGGAGGAGAAGGAGAGAGAGGAGGAGAGGAGGAGAGGGGGGGGAGGAGGAGGAGGGGAGGAGGAGGAGGAGGAGGAGGAGGAGGAGGAGGAGGAGGAGGAGAAGGAGGAGGAGGAGGAGGAGGAGGAGGAGGAGGAGGAGGAGGAGAGGGAGGAGGAGGAGGAGGAGCGGAGGAGGAGGAGGAGGAGGAGGAGGAGGAGGAGGAGGTGGAGGAGGAGGGGGAGGATCCCCCCCCCCCTCCAACTCGTGGTGGTGGTGGCGGAAGACACGCCCATCGAGCTGCGTGACATCGGCTACGCGGCACAGGCCACGCGGGACAGAGCACGCGGCGTGCGCCGCGCGGCGCCCCCGAGGCGCCCGGGTGCCCCCCCGACGAGCAGAACCCTCGCCGCGGCCGCACGGGCCGCCCCCGAGGCGCCCCGTGGCCGCCCGCCGAGCAGAACCCTCGCCGCGGCCGCCCGGCGCGCGGGGCGCCCACGAGGCGCCCCGCGGCCGCCTTCCGCGAGCGAGGCCTCGCCACACCCGCCCGCACGCGCGGGTCGGCTGCACGCAGGAGTGACCCTGGGCAAGAGTGACCTATGGTGCGCGACTTTTTGGGGGCCGCGGGGACCCCAACCTGGGCTCGCAAGCGGCTGCTGCTGCCTCGCTTTGAGCCGTCTGGGGACCCATCTGTGCCCGCACCAAAGGTCACTCCGGCGAAAGGTCACTCTTACGTCTAGTCGAACGGGGCGCTGACGAGGCGCCCACGGCTGCCCACCGGGCGAGGCCTCGCCACACCCGCCCAGCCCATCCTTCGAGCTAGCGGGCAGCCCCTGACTGCAGACGCTGCCGGGGAAGTCGCAGCTGTGAGGCTGGGAGCCGCGCTCTGCAGCGGGACCGCCCTTCACCCGTGAGACTGCTGGACCTCTGAAGACGAGAGCGTGCGCCGCGCAAAATGTTTCACGCCAGCCGCTCCCCGCCCGTGTGAATGCCTGGACGTTCGAAGCCGCACGCGCGGGGCTTCCAGACGCATGCCGCCGCACGTTGACAGCCCGTGGTCCAGCTGTCGCATCTGTCGAGATTGGATATGATGACCTGTGGGAGGGCTTCAGGCGAGACGCCTCGTGGTGATGCGAGAGGGAGGAGTAATCTGTATATGAATATGTACCTACATATTCATATATATATATATATATATATATATATAAGGAAGAGGGATGCCGTGGGGAAATAGGAGGGAGGCGGGGGGAGTTTAACTTGCATTTTGACCTGCACGTGGAGAATGAAGGGAGGGGGAATGGACATGCATCCCGATAGCAATAGCAGCAGCAACACCGCAGCTACCAGCAGTATAACTTGCAACGGGGGGGGCGGGGGGAAGAGGGGCAGACGGGAGAGGAGGAGAAGGGAGGTGAACCCCAAGAACGCCACGGATGAACGCCCCCAACGCCATAGACCCCCAGACCACCCAACATGCCCCTTATAACGCCACATAACATTCCCCAGAGCCACCTAGAACTCACCCACCCTCATGCAAACTTCTCCCACTGCTTTCCTCCTCATCCTACTCCCGTACATGGACATTCTATTCGAACCCTGTGGCCCAAGATGCCCCCCCGACCTCCCGAAATTAATATTGATGGCGTGGCGACGGGGGGGGCGTGAGTGGACAGAAATATTCGAACGCCAAACCACTGCCTTTACTGAGATCAACATTGATGTCGGGGGCGCGGGGGTGATTTAGAATCTCCCTCGAATGTGTGAGGGTTCGAATATATGAGAGAGCGTGATCCACCGCCGCTTTACTGTGGAAAATTGCCAGCTTTTTCCTCCCGAACCCCGGGGTCGCCCCCCCCCCTCCGAAATCCCCCCCCCCCTGCTGGAACCCCGCCCCCTCCCCCCCCCCCCTCCCCCCCCTCCGGCAAACCCCCCCCCTCCCCTAACCACTCCCCCCCCCCATCCTCTCGAAAACCGGGGGGGGTCACTACCGGATCGAACCCCCCCCCCCTCCGGATCTGGAAAACCGGGGGGGGCACTACCGGTTCGAACCCCTCCCCCCCCCCCTCCGGATCTGGAAAACCGGGGGGGGTCACTACTGGTTCGAACCCCCCCCCCCTCGAAAACCGGAGGGGGTCACTACCGGTTCGACCCCCCTCCCCACACCCACCGCCAGCAAACGACTCCCGGTCCCTACCACCGTCCGCATCACATCCCCCACTGTTGTTCCCAGCACCACTGTCCTCACCACCACTGTCCCCACTGGTTCCACCACCGTCCCCACTGTCCCCACCAGTGCCCCCACCACTGTCGCACTGTCCCCACTGTTCCCACCACTGTTCCCACCACGGTTCCACTCTCCCCACTGTCTCCACGGACCCAACCACTGCCCGACTATCCCCACTGTCCCCACCGTCCCACTGACTCCTCCGCTGTCCCACTGAGCTGTCCCACTGTTCCCACCACTGTCCCCACCACTGTCCCCGCTGTCCCCACCTCTGTCCCATTATCCCACCGCCGTCCTCGCCACCGCCTTCACCACTGTCCCCACCACCATTGTACCCTCCACTGTCCCACTGTTTCCACCTCATTCCCACTGTCCCCACCACCACCGTCCCCACCACTGTCCACTGTCCCCCCCGTTCCCACCATTGTCCCCACCACTGTCCCCACCACTACCGTCCCCACCACTGTCCCACTGTCCCACTGTCCCCACCACTGTCCCGCTGTCCCCTCGCCACTGTCCCCACCAACACCGTCCCCACCACTGTCCGCACCCCCACTCGGTTTTTCGAGGGGGGGGGGGAGGGGGTTCGAACCGGTAGTGACCCCCCCCGGTTTTCGAAGGGGGGGGGGGTTCGAACCGGTAGTGACCCCCCCCCTTTTCATGATGAGCCGGGGGGGGGGGGGAGGGGTTCGAACCGGTAGTGACCCCCCCCCGGTTTTCCAAAGGGGGAGGGGGAGGGCTTCGAACCGGTAGTGACCCCACCCGGTTTTCCGCCAACAGCGGTAGAACACGCTCTTTCGAATATATTGTCCATCTACTGTCCATGGCAAGGTTTGCGTAGTGCGGCACATTGCTCAAAGCGACCCCTCATAAATCCAAGATCCCATGACTTGGGGGAGAAGGTGAAGGAGGAAGCGAAGGATGAGGAGGATAAGGATCAGGATGAGGAGGAAGAGGAGGATGGGGATGAGGATGAGGATGCGGAGGACTAGGAACAGTAGTGGGAGACAGGAAGAATGAGAAGGGTGAGGATGGGAGGTGGTGGGGAGGAGGATCAAGCGGTGGAGCGTGGAGGATTTCGAAGCAGGTGCGGGAGGAGTGAATCAGAGGAGGCAGGGACGAGGAGGCGATGGGAGGGGAAGAGAGGGCATGGGGAGGAGGGGAGGGGAGGGGAAGGGAACGGGGAGGGGAGGGGGGAGGGGATCGGAGGGGGCCGAAAAAGGGATGGAAGGAGACGGTCCTGTGAAGGGCTGCCTTGGGCCGTCCTGGAGGCCTCGGAGGCCCAATGGATCCCCGGAGCTGCGGGAAGTTCGATTTTGCCTGCCCAGGGTTACATGTTGCTGTCGTCCTACCGTCCACAACAGACATTGGGTGCATTATCGAAAGCTGGAGACGGTTCTGTGGAGGGCTGCCTTGAGCCATCCTGAGGCCTCGGAGGCCCCATCGTTCCCCAGGCTGCGAACGGGTCGGTTTATTCAAACCCAGGGTGATATAGTCAGCGCATGCACATGATTACAATTTATTTGCATATGGTGTTCACTCGTTCGCCGTCCTTGGGTCCTGGGTTACCACGCTTCCTTCATCGTCGCTATGGCAGCTGGATAGGCGCTTGCTCGTGATATTGATGGGGGCGTTGTCTGGTAGGCTTTCAGGAAAGCAGCTGGCGAGGCAGCCAACAAGGCAGCCAACGAGGCAGCCTACGAGGCACCCAGCGAGGCGGCCAACGAGGCCTCCGACGAGGCAGCCCGCGGGGCAGCCAAAAAAACAGCCGTCGAGGCAACTGGCGAAGCAGCCAGCGAGGCGGCCAACGAGGTAGCCGACGAGGCACGAGGCAGCCAACGAGGTAGCCCACGAGGCAGCCAGCCATGCAGCGAGGCGGTCGACAGGGCAGCCAGGAAGGCAACCAACGAGGCCACCGACACAGCACCCGGCAAGGCAACCAACGAGGCAGCCAACGAGACAACCAACGAGGCAGCCAACGAGACAGCCAACAAACCAGCCAACGAGGCAGCCATCGAGGCAGCCAGCAAGGCAGCCAACAGGCAGCCGAGCAGGCAGGCCACCAGGAACCAGGCGACCAACGATACAGCCACAGGGCAGCCGACGAAACAGCAGCGAGGGAGGATCCCAAAATGGATCCCCCTTGCGCACCTGCGCGCGCATGTCGCGCAGATCTTGGCCATTTTCACGGACAGAAGCCACCCGAACCTATGTCGCTACGGATGGAAAAAAGGGCATCCGAGATATAGGATGCCCTCGCTCACTGGACTGCATCCATTTTCAGGATGCCCCCGTTGGAAGGATGACCGCAGCGCTTTCTGGACCGAGCGCATTTGGCCCGTTGTTGTCTCCACAGCCAGAGAATGTCGCCGAAATCCTTCGCCCATGTATCTGCCGAAGAGCACGTCGCAATGCGCCGCTTGCATGACGGCGGCATGGGCGTCAAGAGGATCGCCGCGGCCTTGAGCCGCTCCACGGACACCGTCTCGAAGCATTTGTTCAAAAAGAACGCAACCAAGAAGTCCAAGGGCCGCCCGAAGCATTCCATCCGCACCCCCAAAGGGTTTCTCGCTGCCCAGCGCGCTTACAAGAGGCTTCTCAAGTCCTCGGGCGGCACAAAGGAAGTGACGGCAGCCATGCTGAAGTCCGAGATGAAGTTGAAATGCGACATCAAGACAGTGCGCCGCGCGTTTGAGGAGAATGGCTATGAGTTCCGCCCGCTGTGCGAGAAGCCTGACCTTTCGGACGGGGGCAAGAAGGAACGCCTTGGGCCCGCGAGCACAAGCACCAGAGCCCCAGTCAGTGGCCACAGTACGTCCACGCGTGCATGGACAACAAGGCGTTCCAGGTGCTGCCCAATGCGAAGTGCAGGAAGGTGGCGGCAAAGCGCAAGGCTCGCGGGGTGTACAGGAAGCGCAAGCGGGACCTCTCCGTGGGCCACGTCAAGCCGAGCAACCCCAAGGTTCTCGGGCCGGCGCAAGTCGGAGACCGCGCCGAGGCCACTCACGCCAGGCCAGTGGCCGACGGCGCGCTCTGATTTGGCTTGCCCCCAGGTTCTGAAGCAGAGTTCGGGCAAGGGCTCCGTGACCATCGCGTGCGCCATCGGCGCGCGCAAGGTGTTGATGTGGCACCAGGTGGTCGGCAGTTGGAACGTCGCAGCCGCGGAGCGAATGTGCTCGGGGGCGCCCCAGCCCGCTTTGGAGAGGGCCTGCCCTTCCGTGCGCGGCAAGTTCCGCGCCATGGAAGACAACGACCCCACGGGCTACAAATCTCGCTCGGGCATGGCGGCGAAGAAGTCCGCTGGCATCCAGACGTTGGACTTGCCGAAGCGGCCCCCTGATCTGATGCCGCTTGATTTCGCCTTCTGGGCCAATCTGAACAAGCGCATGGGGGGGCAGGAGAAAGACTGGCCCGCGAGCAAGACGGAGACGCGGGCGCAGTACCTGGCCCGGCTGCGCCGCGCGGCGTTGGCGACGCCTTCTGAGTACATCCGCAGCATCATGGGCAGCCTGCACAAGCGCTGCGGCTTGTTGGTCGAGGCGAAGGGCGGCCGCTTCGCCGAGGGCGGCGGGGACTGAGCGCGCGCGCGGTTCCCTCGGGCGGCCGCGGCGCGATTCGCGGCGGGCCAGGGCGGCGGGCGAACGCGGCGCAGACCGCAGCGATCCGGGGCGGCGGGCGGCCCGTAGCGGCCCGCGCCTCGGTTGACCCGCGCGAGCGACGCGGGGCGCGGGAAGGGAGCCAGTCGCGGTCCACGATCAAGACCAATCCGTGCGTCTACCGCCCCTGCGGCGACAGGACCAGCAGACCTAGTCGAAAGTCGCTGATCTTAGCATTATGATTATGTCCGCCGAGGCCCCTCAGGCGCCAGCGCCCTGGCGACCCCAGATGGCCCCATCGCACGAGACACGCAGCAAACAACATAGTGACCCAACAGTGGACCAAGAGTGAACCAACAGTGAACCAACAGTGAACCTCCGTGAAGACCATAGTGAACCTCGAATTCGATGAAAACAGAATAAGGAACTGCTCTTTTTTTATAGAAATTGAAGCTCAGTCTGTAATCTGCCATGGTTCACTTTTGGTTCACTGATGGTCCACTTGTAGGTTCCGTGTGGTTTTTACGCATGTTTGCACACGTCCAACAATGCCGCGCGAGCGGCATCCATGGACAGGATCCGCCGACCCCGCTCAGAGGTGCAGGGGGTGCGCCAGGCGCGCGAAGTGCGCCGCGTGCGACAGGTGCGTGGCGCGCGACAGGTGGGCCACGCGCGCCAGGTGAACGGGGCGCGCCCAAGTGCGACAGGTGCGCAGACGACGCCAGGTGCAACGAGCCCCCCAACTGAGCAGCCACGCGGTGGTTTACGATGCCCCAGGAAACCCCGACGGTCCGCGTTGCGTTTTTCTCTGTAGCCTATCGGCTCAGCGGGGCGGGGGCTGGCCCTGGCCGGGTCGCGCCCGGGGATGGCGCTCTCGGTGGACAGGCCAGAGAAGCGCCGCAGGCTCGTGGGGAAGCACAGCCAGCAGACGGCGCTCCTCGAGCACGTCGCCGGCGAGGAGAACAGGAACGCCTCGCGGGAGGTCTACTTGGTGACTCTGCCGCACACGGACAAGGAGGGTCTCAAAGCGCCAGCGGCTTTCTCGCGGGAGGAGGTCCGCGACGCTTTCCTGGATTGCTGCGGCGCTCCGGACGCCGACCCCGCGTGGTTCGCCAGCCACCGCGGGCAGGGGGCCGCGCCCGTCGGGGTCAAAAAGCTGGTGGCATTCAAAAAGCACCACGCGCCAGTGGCAGGCGTCCGGCGGGCGCACTACCACGTGGCCTTGCACCTGGGCAAGAAGAGCAAGTTCTTGACCGCGAAGACGGCCTTGCTCAACAGGTACCAACTCGCCTCTCACTGGTCCTGCAGCCACGACGGGCACTGGTCGGCCGTCGGGCACTGCGCGAACGCGACGCCCAAGAAGCCGCGGAGCGCCCTGGACGTTGACTACTTGGCTTGGCCCGCGGACCACCCGCCGCTGTCCGCGGCGAAGAGGGAGCCGACGACCGCCCGCGCTTTGGAGAAGCGCAGGACCGCGCGGGAGCAGGTCGAGGGCGAGAAGGGGAAGCCAGAGCCTCGCGTCGAGGAAGTGGACCTGTGGCCGATAGTGGTCAGGTCTGGGATCCGGAATACTCCGGACGACCCCCACGCAGTGCGCAAGTTGATGGCGTACGCTAAGACGTCCTGCTCGCACAAGGTGGTTGCCTGGATGTTCAAGAACGAGCACGTGCTGGAGAAGATCATCGACAAGGCCTGGGCGTGGGAGAACGTGGGCAACTTCCTCGAAGACGCGACGAAGCCCGTCATGCAACAGTTCAAGGAGGCCTTGCGGACGCCTTGCGTTTGCGGCGGCCGCTGGTTGCACCACGTCCGCGAGAGCCTGTCGATGAATCGCACCGACGTCCCCGACCTCTGCAGCAGTACCTTGATGTCCCTGAAGCACGGTCGGTCCGAGGCGGCCCCGGTGGTCAGCTTGGCTGGGCGCTTCGGCGGAGAGGGGAAGTCTCTTCTCTTCTCGGCGGTGCGGCCGCTGTTCGGCGGTGAGCACGTGTAGGAGAGGCCAGGCGGGGGGCAGTTTTGCCTCCACGGCTTGGACAAGGCCAAGGCCGCGGTGCTGGACGAGAGGATGTTCATCGATGAGGACCTCCCCCTGTCCATCCAGCTCCTGTGGCTGGAGGGCAAGCCTGTGCCCATCACTATGCCCCAGAACCAGCACGTCGGGCACAAGGTGTACATGGGGTCCGCCCCGATGTTTGTCACCTGCCCCGAGACGGCGCTGGCGGGCCTCTCGTTCGAGTCGTCGCAGCGCCCGCAGGGGCAGGCTGGCATGCTGCTCCGGCGGCTGAAACTGTGCTTATTCACTGTGCCGATTCCCAAGCCGCCGGCCCCGAAGCTAGTGCCGTGCCAGCGCTGTTTCTCGACCCTCGTCACAAGCGAGGCTCTTAAATTCAAGCCCAAGTGGTCCTGCCGCGTGCGATTGGGGTCGCTGCGCGCAGACATCATCACCATCATCGCCATCATCACCATCGCCATTATCGTCGTTGCCACACCTCGTTGCCCCATCGGGAACTCCACGGAAGGCCCCGATGGCTGACTCCGCATGCCGCGCCCCGACAATTTCGGCAGACCCCTAGAGCGTTGCACGACCGCCACGGGCACGTCGTGCTTCCGGCCCAATGCGCCGATGGAGCGCCGGGCTTGACTGACTGACTTGGAGCCCCCGTGGATCTTCGTAAGGCCCCCCTGGAGGCCCTCTCGGGCGAGGTCTACGACAGAGGCCCCCCGTTGCATTCCACTCAATTCCATTCACTCCCAACTCCTCCGCAGGCCCCCCACTCCTTCCCAGTCCTCGCCACTCCCCTGTAGTCGTCCGCACCCCACCGCACTCCGCCAACAAAAACTCCGAAACCTCTCATTCCTCCACGCCCCTCCGCACTCTTCCCAACTGCTCCACGCCCTTCCGCACTCCACCCGAAACCTCCGCAACCGCCCCACTCCCCCCCACCCCTCCGGACTCCTCCCGGACCTTCCGCAACCGTCCCATTCCTCCAGACCCCTCCGCAGTCTTCCCAGAACCTCCGCAATCCTGCCATTCTTCTCACCCCTCCGCACTCTTCCCGAACATCCGCAACTCTCCCATTCCTCCACACCCCTCCGCATTCTTCCCAAAACCTCCGCAACTCTCCCATTCCCCCACATCCCTCCGCACTCCTCCCGAAACCTCCGGAGCCCTTCCAATTCTTTCCGCCCCTCCGCACTCCTCCCGAACATCCGCGATCCGTCCTATTCCCCCCCACCCTGCGCACTCCTCCCAAACCTTCCGCAACCGTCCCAGTCCTCCACACCCCTCCGAACTCTTCCCGAAACCTCCGCAATCCTGCCAGTCTCTCCACCCCTCCGCACTTTTCCCGAACATCCGCAACTCTACCATCTCTCCACATCCCTCCGCACTCCTCCCAAAACCTCCGCAACCCTCCCATTCCCCCACATCCCTCCGCACTCCTCCCGAAACCTCCGCAACCCTTTTATCATTCCACATCCCTCCGCACTCCTCCCAGACATCCGCACCTCCCCCATTCCTCCAGGCCCCTCCGCACTCCTCCCGAAACCTCCACAACCGTCCCATTCCTCCACATCCGTCCGCACTCCCCCCGAAACCTCCGGAGCCCTTCCATGTCTCCCCACTCCCCCGCACTCCTCCCGGGACATCCGCACATATCCGCACCTCCCCCATTCCTCCACACCCCTCCGCACTCCTCCCGAAACTTCCGCAACCCTCCCATGCCTTCACATCCCCTCGCACCCCTCCCAAACCTTGTGAAACCGTCCCATTCCTCCCCACTCCTCCGCACACCTCCCGAAAGAGACCTCCGCAACCCTCCCATTCCTCCACGCCCTTCCGCACTCCTCCCGACACCTTCGCAACCCCTTTTATCCTTCCACATCCCTCCGCACTCCTCCCAAACCTTCTGCAACCGTCCCATTCCTCCCCACCCCTTCCGCACTCCTCCCGAAAGAGATGTCCTCCACCCTCCCATTCCTCCCCACCCATCCGCACTCCCCCCGAAACCTCCGCAACCCTCCCAGTCCTCCCCACGCCTCCGCACTCCTTCCACACCCCCCACAACCGTCCCATTTCCCCTCAACCCTCCGCACTCCTCCCAGTCCTCTTGGATTCTCCCAGTCCTCCAGACCCCTCCGCACTCCTCCTGAAACGTCTCACCCCTTGCCCCAGCGTCTTACGCCCAGGAGCGGAACCTCCATCTTCCTCCTATTCCTTCTCCTCGTTCTCCTCCACCCCCTCCTCCCTCCTGTTCCTCATTCCTCATTGAGGGTTGTGGGTGATGATGATGCTGCTGATGATGATGATGATGCTGATACTGATGATGGTGATGATGATGATGCTGCTGATGATGATGCTGCTGCTGCTGATGATGATGATGATGATGATGATGGTGGTGGAGATGATGGTGGAGATGATGCCGCCGATGAGGGCGAGTGTGATTGTAATGATGACGTTTGTTGCATCTGTACGGTCCCCTCCTCTCCCTCCTCCCTACTCCCACCTGCAAAACAAGATGGGGGACCTCCTCATCCTCCCCATGATCATGTTCCGTCCCCTCTTCCTCCTCCCCCTCTTCATCCTCCCCATACTCCTCCATCCTCCACTCCATCATGTCCTTCCTCTCTTCCCTCTCGTTTCTGTGTATCATCCCTAGCTCCTGTCTTCCCCCTCCCTCCCGCCCTTCATCCTCGCCCTCCTTTCCGCCTCTCCTCCTCCTCCTCCTCCGCCGTTGCTCCTCCTCCCCTCTTCCTTGTCCCTATTCCTCCAATTCCATCTTGTCTGATGGACGCACCCACCCCCATGCTCCATCTCCCCTCCCTGTCTCTGACCTGGACCTCTCTCCCCCCCTCGCTCAGTGGGCTGCGCACCCTCTCCTCCCCCTCGCAGTAGCGGCGGCGGCGTCAGTGGCAACGCTGTGCCTTGCGCGAGTCGGGCTCCCAGGCGGTCTCGGTGATGCCTGCGGTGGCCGCACACGGCGAAGGGAAAGGGGCACGTTAGGGGGTAACCCTGTGCCCCTGATATCAAGCCCCTGGGATAATAAAGTTTGGGGTCCAGGGGGATAATAAACATGTTCCTGGCATATCGGAGGATGATGATGCTGATGATTATGATGCTGGCGCTGATGCTGCTGCTGCTGCTGATGATGATGATGATGACGATGACGATACTGTTGATAATGATTATGATGATGATGATGATGATGATGATGATAATGATGATGAGGTTCATGATGATGAAGATGAAGATGAAGATGAAGAATAATATGATGATGATGCTGATGATGATGATGATGCTGATGCTGCTGCTGCTGCTGCTGCTGATGATGATGATGATGGAAGCCCCATAGCCCTGCCAGGCGTTCGTGAATTGGGGAAGCTGAAATGGTGAGTTCCCATTGCCATGCCACACGTTTTTGATTGTGTTGCTGGTAAGCATAGGGAGATCGCAACTTTGATTCGCAACTTCCCCTCGCAAACATAAAGTTTGGCCTTGCCGCCCTTCTCCCCCGACCAAATCTGCATTGGCACGGGATAATAACCTGTCATGTGGGAAGGGGGGGTACTTTATCATCCAGGGTCGCGTTTATGCTCAGTCAGTCAGTTTGCCGTGCATGCTATGGACGCGTAGGCAAAACAACACTTGCCAGGGTGGTGTGCCAAATGCGTCCCTGATGCAGTCAGAGCAGGGCAGTCCGCCAAACGCGCTGCGATGATGACGATGTCATGGGATAAATCATGGGGTATGCTTTTTTGTTCGGAACATCCTCGCAATCGGGAGCCGAGGCCCTATGGCCGAGCCCCGGACGGGGGGGCGGGGCCTGGTGAGGGTGGGCGTACGCTTGCCTCCCCCAGCCCACATCAAATGGCGGCGCCGGGATATCCGGGAAGCCTCTGGCTCAAGGCTGCTCGCCGCTCGCCCCGAGACCTCAGCATCTGTCCCCTGGGAAGCCTCCCGTTGCCTCCGAAGGCCCGGCGAGGGCCAGCACCGTCACAGAAGCCTCCCCCGCTCGACCTTACCTGGCAGAGTCGCCCGCTGTCAGCAGGAGCTGCAGCACCAAGGATCTCAGGCGCGGTCATGGCCGCCGTGGCCGTCGTCGTCTGCGGCCCCATGCTGGGGCAGAAGACAATCAACGACTTCGCTCTCTCCTCCGGTCGGCATCCCACCGGTTGCGCAGTGGGACTCTGCTTCAGGGCCTGCTCGGCTGCAGGCTCGAAGCGAAAAAACATGGAATCGCGCCGTGCGCGTATGGTTCAGAGCGGAGCTACCCGTGACAATTTTCTTGCACGGGCGGGCGCCACCGCCGTGGCCGTCGTCGGCTGCGGCCCCGCCTTCGATGGACCACCTCTCCGCCCGGGCGCCCCACCACGACACCGTGGGGCTCTTCACCACGAGGACGTGCCCAGGCACCTGCCCGGCCGTGGGCGAGGCACCAGCGGCGGCGAGGGTGGAGCGGAGGGTGGGGGCGATGACGGCGGCGGCGAATCCGACGGCGACGGCGACAGGCGGCGGCGAATCCGACGGCGGCGGCGACGGCGAACAAGGCGGCGGCGACGGCCGAGGAGGAACCCCCTCCTCCGCCGATGTCGTCTTTGCCGCCGTCGCCGCCGTCGCGCTCCTCTCTGACGTTAATTACGCAAACTTGGGTCGGCTGGGACCTCAGCGTTCACATGACGAAGAAATGAGGCTCCTTTTCTGATTCCCCACAAAGCAAAAACAGAGGGCAGGGAGGCAGCAGAGGCGGCATCGACACGACATACTCATCGTGCTGCGGCAATAGTGCCGAAAAAAAGCGTAAAACTGGCGAGAGATGCTGGACAAGTAGAGCGAAGACCGGGTGTTCGACATCTACGGTCAAATACCACCTCGAGTCCGGCAAAGAAAAAGAGAGGCCGGTCGGAGACCCCTCCCCTCCTCGGGTGGAGACCATTGGCCGAGCCGTCTCTGGCTCTCGCTCCTGTGCGGGTGAGCGAGTGGCGTGCACTGAGCACAAACTCCGCGAGTCGCTCCCCAGATGCTCGAAAGATAGACAAATTGCTGCGTACAACTCCGCGCGAGACACCCACGGCGTTCACCCCGCGCGCGTGCACCACGACGGAGGCCCTGCGCCGCGGCCGCGCACGCGAGCACTGCGCGCGGGCGGGCGCTGTTGGCCGACGTCTGGCGAAAGACGGCCGGCGCGAGGCGGACGGCCTGCTGCGGAGGTGCCCCGGGGAGGCACCAACAGGAGTCGAAGACGCTCCAGGATTCCCCATGCGTTCCCGATCCTCTGGATTTCCGGCTCTCTCTCTTCACTTCCCGTCGTCCCCCCCTCATGTGCCTGGGCAACGACGTTTGGGTGCGTCCGTGTGCTCTGCTTCACTCCGGATTCCGAGGTGGCAGGGGGCCTTCCTGGAGGGGATCGGCCCGATCTGGAAGGCCCAAGGGGAGGCGCCTTGGGAGGCATCTCAAAGCGAGTGGGAGTTGAAGGAGGAGGCCCTGCGACCCTTGGATCGCCAACCAAATACGTGAGCATTCACTTGCGTCGTGCGCCATAGGCTGCTGAGCCCGGACAGCCCATCGAGTATTTCGAGCAACTTGTGCAAACCTTGCTTGCGAGACAACGTCATGGACTGTCCAGGCGATTGGGGGGGGCGGCGCGCGGCGGTCCTAGCCTCCAGCGAAGCGCCGCGGGTTTGCGCCGAACGTCATGGAGTCCTCCCTGGCCTTGCACGGCCGGTACACCCTTGTCGGTCAAGCCACCGTGTGTTCGGCCACCGCGCCGATGCTGGCAGGTCGGAGTGCATGCGCCCGGCGCTGTTCAGCGAACAGAAATATCTGCGGGGTAAAAATTATATCCTTTACGCATGCAAAGCGTGTCCAATACCGGGAAAATGCGGACACCCGTTCAAACAGCCGCGGGCAGAGTTGATCTAAACGGTGAACTGATCTGAACAACGCAAGGTTTTCCCGACAGGTTGGGGTTGTTAGGTTTCAAGAACAAGCCCCCACGGCCAACCCCACCCTGCATACCGCGGCCGCAGAACCCCAAGATGTACCGAGAATCCCGAATATCCTGGGTGTCCCGCCTCGCGCCTGGCCAACCCCACCCTGCATACCGCGGCCGCCAGACTCAAAGTCGCCCCGATGATTCCATTCCGCCTCGCGCCCTCGACGAACACGATCGAACACAACATGGCATGACAGAACCGAACATTACATAGCATAACACGCCTTGACAATACAGACCATGTCACGACACAGCATCACAGTACATGTCATAGCACGACAGCAGAGCATAGCGACGACGAACACGACAAAACACAGCACGACACAACATAACATTACAAACCATACCACGAGCATGCCATAACATGACAGAGAAGAACATGGCAATGCCACGACACAATCGAGCATGCCATAACATCACATAACACAACATAGCATGATCTGCCATAACAAAGGACGACATAGCACAGCATAACATAGCATAGCCGAGCATAGCACAACACAACTTGATAACACATGTCATGCCACGACACAACGTCACATACCATATCATGGCACGACAGAGCATAGCGATACGCAATATCAGAATAAAACAAAATATACGATCCAGAGCCGAACCGGCAACACGCATAACAGCACATAGCATACCATAACATAACATACTATATGACGACAGAGTACAACATAACACAACATAGCCAAGCATAGCATAACACACCATGACAGAACATAGCAGAGTGCATCACGACGGCATCATAGGACGAATCACAGCACGGCAGCAGGTCCAGCGAAACATACTCGCAGAGCAGATCATGACACAATACACAGAGCCACGGTGCCAACAGCATCGCTAAACGAAGCATGCTATAACATAACACGACACACCATGCCACAACATGGTGTCACAGAACAGATCAGACCCTAACATGCCAAACTTTTATGGTGACAGTAGTGGCCATAGCATAACATACCCAGTCAGAAGAGAAACTTACATGAAAAGGAACATCATAACAGACGGCACATCTAGCGTCACAAGCGTCACGCTGGCCCGTCGAGAACAGGGAAATCCGCCGACCCTGTCGGCGTGTGTGAGAACTTTTCCGTTCGAGACGTCATCCCCGTTGTTCGTTGGTCGTCGTCTCTGTCGTCCCCCTTCCTTGCGCCTCTCTTTCCGTGGGCCCGTCGCCACTCCCGTCCTCTTTCCCAGCAGGGGCCCCTGCTCAAGCGCGCCAGCCCAAATGAACTTCAGCAACGTCGTATTTGAGTCGAAGGGAAGCCCCTTCCCTTTGATCCCTCCCCCGCCGGGAGGGGGGGGGGGTAGCGGGGGGGTCCCGGGGGGGGTCCCGGGGGGGGGGCGCCACTCAGATACGACGCCCCCCCCGACGAGCCCTCGGCGACAGAGGCCCCAGGAAGCCCCAAGATGCCCCCAAGAGGCCACCACGAGACCCCCAAGAGGCCCCCAGGAAGCCCCAAGAGGCCCCCCCCGCCACATACGAGAACGCATGGGTCGCCCTCCAGGGTCGGCGGCACCGGCCGTAAGGCCTTCGCAATAATAATAGAGAACAACATGGAAAACAACGTGACTACATGGAACGCGGTTGAAACGTTTTTTGAATCCAAGGGCGGCAATCGTCGACCGATTAGGCGACCGCGCGCCGCCGGGGAAAAACAACCTAAAATGTTGGTGGGGACGCTCGAAGCAAAATAATGTACGTGCTGTTTGTTTCGTAATGCTATTTTGCAATAACGGACGCACCGCTGTTTGCACGGGAGCTCTCAGCTCCATGATTGAGGACGCCTGCCAAAGGACCGCGACGTATCCCGCAGGTAACTTCGGAGTACTTCGACAGGCTTTCCAGATTGCTTCGCGCACAGTGGTTTTTATGTTGGAGACGCCTTTCTCTTTTGGAGCATCGAACCCTCGGGAAAACAGCAAGGCAACGCAACGAACAGGAGACTTGCTGCAGGCAAGACCGCGCCCCCCCCCCCCCCCCAACAAAAAAAAATACGTTAAAGACGCATGCCAAAACGAATTGCATGCGCGCACTTATGATTCTTACTCGCGGTCCAATGTTTGATTGTTTTGGCAAGCGCCATTGAATTCTTGTTCTTGGAGCCGTGCTCTTGTGGTAGTAGAATGGGAGGTGTTGGCAAAGTCCAAGCGCAGCTTGTTGTCTCTACGCAGTGGTTTCCACGTTATGTTGTTTTGTTTTTTGGGCAGGCGTTTTTTTCTTCCTAAGTATCGCACTTGGAAGCGTCCCATTGTGGTAGAGAGTGATGAGAAGTGTTGTCAGAGCCCAAAAGCAATGTTTCCTGCGCAGTGTTTGACACGTTGTCTTTTCTACGCCGTGTGCGCTTTACGCTGCAATTAGTAGTCGTCTTCGGTTGACGATGACATGCGGTACGTTATGGATATTGTTTCCGTGTTGCCGAATGTGTTGCGCATTTTGTTTTGCGTGGTGTTGCGTTTGCGCTGTGTTGTGCTACGCGGTGGTTTGCGATATGTCTGTGTTTTATTCGGTGTTGCGTTACGATGTCATGCAATACTGTGTGGGTGATGTGTGTACGTTATGTTTGTTTGCGCGGTGTCTGCGTGGTGTTGTTTACGTTTTGGTTGCTACGTTATTGACTTGTGGGTTGTTCTTGGCGCTGCTTTACGATTGCCTACACTGTGTTTGTGTGTTCTGTACGCCTTGTCATGGGCTTGCACTCGGTTTTGTCTTACGATATCCGGCAATACTTGTGTTGTTTATTCTGCAGATGGAGCGGACAACGCCACAACAAAGCACCACCGTGAAACAATATTGAAAGAACTGCCAACGCTGGTAACATCCACTGCTTCACAACCGACGGTGTTTCTGGACGACGTTGCATCAATAATGCCGGGTGGGGCCACGCAGCCAAACAGCCGGACCTAAAAATCAACGCCGGGCACTTCCCGTGCAGAGGAAAGGGAGGAGGAAGAGGAGGAGGACAAAGGACGAGAGGAGATGGCAGCCTAGCAGCCGAAATCGGCGCTCACAGCTCGCCGACGCGCGTGGACCCTGACGCGCCCAACCGGAAGCCAAATAGCCTGCAGCATGATTCAAGACAGCGCGCACGACCGAATCAAAGCCATCCACACAAGCTCCCCAGCCCGAGTGTAGACTTCGTTGACAAGAGAAGGACAAGGAGGAGGACGACGACGACGACGAGAGGAGAGGACAGACACCCACAACGGCCGACGGACCTGCCAAACTCACGAGGGCACCGCACGCGCCAGCCTGGAGTAGGCGAGCACGCGCGTCTTGGCCCGAGGCGGAGGACACAGGCGGGAGCCGACGTGCAAGCCTGAGCCCTTTCCGCCCTCGGGGCCCGCGGGCCACGCGGGGGAGCGAGGAACGGAGGAGAGGGGCAAGGAAACAAAGGAGGCCAAGGGGAGGAGAGGGGAGGACACGAGGAAGAAATCATGGGTTCAAATGCAGCCGCCTCTGGCGGCCTCTCCAACGGCACAACTTTGTTGTAGGATATGTTCTGCTTCGCGCTCGGGCGCGCTCGTGCACCGCTGGGTTTCCTGAACAACTGTGCGGGTAGGCCCCCAGCCCTGGATTCTGACTTCTCACTCCGGGCGCGGGCGCTTGAACGCCGCCTGCAGGTGGCCCCGCACTCCTTCGCGCAAGTAGTCTCGGAAGAGGTCTGCACGCAGGCCGGAAGAGCCAGCACAACGCACCGCATTGTGCGCGCGATGCAATGCATAAGCGCCCAGCGCCCTCAAATCCTTGGCGCGTCCGCTTCCCTCAGCAGTGCCCCCCGCCCAGGAGCAAGAACTCCTCTAATTCGTGGCCCGCTGGAGGTCTCGCCGAGTTCAGGAAGCGCCCGCAAAACACATGGCAACATGCGCACCTCGAGCCTCTGGCGGCCGAGCAAACGCCAGCCCTGCTGCTGAAACCGACGGGCAGTCATCCACCCGTTCAAGTTTCAGGAGGGAAAGACACACACAGACACAATTAATCGTCGATTTCCCAGAAGATATGGGAAAATATGGGAAGTGTGGGGGGGGAAGACAACACCCCAGAAAATATGGGAAATGTAGGGGGAGCTTTTCATTTGTGTGTATTTCGTGTGTGTCCTTGGGCCCCTTCAAAGTTGGCCCGCAGGACTGCGGCGAGGACGCATCGGGGGCATCAGGTTCGCGATGGCCTGCAGGGAGCGCAGGGGTCGGAGGCATCGATGTCCAGGGAGCGCGGGGCTTCGCCATATGGAGTCCAGGGAGCGCCGTGTGGCCGTCGGCGACGCCGCGACGAAAGAAGGCCGTGCAGCAGTCAAAGCCCGGGGGCTGCCCACCGACGGGGCAGCCCTCCTCTAACGGGCGAAGAACGGTATAAAATAAACTGTTTCGCCGTCGGGGACACCTGCCCCTGGGCGGCTGGAAAGTTTATACCCTCAAGGTGGCACCGTAGAGGTATAAACTTTCCAGCCGCCCAGGGGCAGGTGTCCCCGACGGCGAAACAGTTTATTCTATACCGTTCTTCGCTCGCTGACTCCTCTAAAAATGTGTCCAGCAGCTCCGCCGTCTTGGCCCCCATGCCGGTGAACTTCCTAAGACCAGCATCGATAGAGAAGAAATAATTGTACGACGTCCAAGCCAACCGGGATCCCAACCGCTGCGCGTTGTCGAAGTCGGCGCGTACCGTGCGAAGCGATGCCGCGCGGGCTGCAATGCGAAGTCTTCCGCTGCAGCGCGCCTCGTGGAGGGCAACACGAACTTTCTCAACGTGGGCGGTAGACTGCACGTCGGGGAAGTACACTGTCCTGCATTACTTTGCCAGTGCTAATTTTAGATTTGTGTTAGCGTGGGCGGTATGTTTACGTGGTGTGTGTGTTTACGTGATGCGTGTTTTCGCTGCGTTTGTTACGCTCTGTTTTGTTGTCACGTATTTACCCGGTAATGTTTTACGATGTGCTGCCGTGTTAGTGCAAGTGCTGCTTTTACGTGTCGTTGTTATGTACATGGTGTTGTGAATGTTGGTTTGGATTTACGTTGCGTGTTTTTAGGCTCGTTGTGTTTACGCTGTGCTTCCAGTCACTCGGCTTTGGTTTCCGAAGTCCTGCAATCACTTGCAACTGCTGTTCTTTCCATGCTGTCTTGCTTACGAGATGTTGTCTCACATGCTGTTTCTGCGCCGTGCTTTGGGACGCTGTGTTTTCTCAGCGCCCCTCTAACGGGGACTCCACTAACGGGCGCTTTGGCCAGTAACCCAGCGAACTCAATCCTCCCCGATGTGGACAACGCTGCAATGCCAGAAAGAGGCCCTAAAGTGACAATTTTCGGCAATTCTCAAGAAGTGCCCGTTAGTGAGCACCCGTTACGGCGCCGCTGATTTTCGACATGGCGCTCTGCCATGAAGGAGCGCTGTCTGTGCTCGCTTGTAGGGGCCCTCCCCGTGCCCAGTGCTCGGGACCCAGGGGGGGGGGGGCGGGAGAAGGGGGGGAAATGTCCCTCCCACCCCTGCATTCGGGGCGTTGACCTAAGGAACCCGAAATAAGGAACGAGGCCTTTTTTTCCATCAGTGAATCTTCGATTTCCCAGCGAGAACATAAGGAAAACCTGAGGCAAGCTGTGAAACAAGTAAGGAACACGGAGCCCCTCCCCAACGAAAAGGGTTCCTTCTTCAGCGACCCAACTGCAGTTCGAACCCCAGGGGGGGCGGGGGGAGAGGCGACGACGAGGCGACGCCGTCATCCTTGGCGTCGTCGTCGTCGTCGTCGTCGCCAGCGTCGGCGTCCGCGTCGGATTCGTTGTCAGCGTCAGCGGCGTCGGCGTCGGCGTCGTTGTCGTCGTCGGCGTCGTCGTCGCCGTCGTCGTCATCGGCGTCGGCGTCGGTGTCGGCACTAGTGTCCTCATCGACGATCGCTTCGTGGGCGTTGTGCTCGGCATCGTGCTCGGCATCGTGCTCAGCGACGTCCTCGTCGTCGTCGTCGCTGGCGTTGGCGTCGGCGTCGTGCTCGGCGTCGTTGTCGGCGCGGGCGTCGTCGTCGACGTCGGCGGCGACGTCGTGCTCGGCGATCTCGTGATCGTCGTCGTCGACGTCGGCGTCTTGCTCGGCCGCTTGCTCGGCGTCGTGCTTGGCGTCGTGCTCTTCGTCTGCGTCGCGCCGGCGTCGGCGCCTGCGCCGGCGTCGTTGTCGGCGTCGGCGTCGTCGGCGTCGTGCTCGGCGTCGTGCTCGGCGCTCGGAGTCGTGCTCGTCGTCGACGTCGTGCTCGCCGCCGCCGTCGCCGTCGCCGTCGCCGTCGCCGTCGCCGTCGCCGTCGTCGTCGTCGTCGTCGTCGTCGTCGTCGTCGTCGTCGTCGTCGTCGTCGTCGTCGTCGCAGGCCTTTGTGCTCGGCGTCGGCGTTGTGCTCGAAGTCGTTGTCGGCGTCGGCGTCGTCGTCGTCAGCGTCGACGTTGGCGTCTTCGTAATTGTCGACGTCGGGGTCGGCGTCGTGCTCGGCGTGGTGCTTGGCGTCGTGCTCTTCGTCGTCGGCGTCGGCGTCGTCGTCGGGGCCGGCGCCGGCGTCGGCGATGTTGTCGACGTCGTGCTCGGCGTCGTGCTCGACGTCGCGCTCGGCGTCGTCGCCGTCATCGTCGTCGTCGGCGGCGACGGCGTCGGCGTGTGCGTCGGCGCGTCCTCGTCGTCGCTGTTATCTTCTCTGTCGGCACGCTTCTGTCGTCGTCGTCGTCGTCGTCGTCGTCGTCGTCGCCGTCGTCGACGTCGGCGTCGTCGTCGCCTTCCCCCCCCCCCTCCCCCTGGTTCAAGCCCCCAGGGGGGGAGGAGGGAGCTTTGCACCCAACCCCGCCCCTCTTCCCCCGGGCTCCGAGAGGGGGGGGCTCGACCCTCCGCCCCCCGCCCTCTGGCGGGTTCGATCCCCCGCGGCGGGGGAGTTTACCCGAATGCGGTACGAAGTCCAACCGACTAGGACTGATCCCAACCGACTGGTACGTTTTTCCGACCGGCTCGAAAAGACAAGCTGGTACTTCATTTGCCAGGATGTCCCAAAATCAAAGAAACTGCGTATGTCTGCATATCGATTGCAGAAGCTAACATGATTGCCCAGAATGGAACTTGTACCAGGTTTGTCCGCGGTTGTTGCAGTAAGGACTCAAGGGTTTTGGGGGTTAAGGGCTGCAGGGCTTCGGGGCTCAAGGGCTTCAGGGTTTAAACTTTTCAAGGCTTAAACGAATTAAGGTATTTGTTGTTTGAAATTCTAATGTTTCAAAGCTTCATGGCTTGAGGATTCAAGGGCTTAAGCGTTTAAAGGGTTAAGAGTCTGGGTTTTTTAGGGTTTGAGGACTTCAAGAGCTCAAGAGTTCTAGGGCTTCCGAGCTTAAGGGTTAAAGGATTTAAGGGTCTAAAGGGTTTTGTTGTTTGAGGGCTTAAGGCCTAGAGGGTTTAAGGGTTGAAAGGCTTAAGGGTTTGGGGGTTTACGGGCTTCAGGTCTTCAAAATGTAAGGAACTGAGGGCTCACGGATTCATCATCATCACCATCATCATCATCACCATCATCATCATCACCATCATCATCACAACCACCACCACCATCACCACAACCACAATCATCATCATCATCATCACCACCATCCTCACCATCATCATCCTCCTCATCATCACCGTTATCATCATCAGCAGCATCAGCATCATCTTCATCAGGATCATCAGCATAATCATGCACCATACTCATTACCAGCATCATAATCATCATCATCATCAAACGTATCAAAAACACCACCATCATGATCATCATCATCATTATCAGAATCTTCATCATCATCAGCGCTTGCCAATCGTCATCATCATCACCATAACCATCAACATCACCATCACCATCACCATCACCATCACCATCACCATCACCATCACCATCACCACCACCATCAACATCACCATCACCATCACCATCACCATCACCATCACCATCACCATCACCATCACCACAATCACCATCACCATCAGCATCAGCATCATCATGATCATCGTCGTTAACATCCTCTTCATCGTCGTCGTCGTCGGCGTCGGCAGCGTTTGCGTCGGCGTCGGCGTCGTCGTCGTTATCGTTTTGTCGTTGTTGTCGTCGTCTTCGGCGTCGTCGGCGCCGTCGTCGTCGCCGTCGCTGTCGCAGTCGCCGTCGCCGTCGCCGTTGCCGTCGCCGTCGTCATTGTCGTCTTCGTCGTCGTCGCCGTCGCCGTCGTCGTCGTCCTCGTCCAACGTTGCTGTCTTCGCTGTGGTCTCGTCGTCGTCGTCGTCGTCATCGTCGCCCTCCCCCTCCGCGCCCTCCCCCGCCCCCACACCGGGCTCCAACCCGGGGGGCGGGTGCTCCTACACTCCCCCCCCCCAGTCCGAGCCCGGTGGGGGAGGGGGCTTTCACCGCCCGCCCCCCCCCCAAGCAGGACCCGCCAGCAGGCGTTCCCCCCCTCGGGGCGCTGGCCCGCCGACCCCGACTGCTTGGGCGTGGCTTATAATGGGGGGGTCACAACTGGGGGGGTCAGAAAAGGTCCCCTTTCGTTCCCCTTTCGGGCCCCTCCAGAGCCCCAGGGGGCTCGTTTAGGTACCGTTCGGGTACCTTTTCGGACCACACTCGCCGCCCCCCCATTTATGATCCCCCATTGCGCAGCGCCCAAACTGCGTTGGCCCACAGGCCCTCCGGGGTGGTGGCGCTCGCGGTGGGGCGGTCGGCCCTGGAGGGGCCTTTCACCTTATGAGCAGTCCAGTGGGCAGCCCCTGGGCTCCGAGGATATGGGGGGTGCTCCCCCCCCTCCCGGGCTCGGGCCCAAGGGGGGAGGGGGAGTTTGCCCACCCCCGGGTTCCTCGAGGGGTGGGCGGGCATGGTTTTCATGCGGGCGCCCGTGAAACGCGCTCTCGCTCTCTCTCTCTCTCTCTCTTTCTCTCTCTCTCTTTCTCTCTTTCTTTCTTTCTCTCTCTCTCTCTCTCTCTCTCTTTCTCTCTCTCTCTCTCTCTCTGCTCGGCGCTGTTTCTCGATGGGCTGCGATGGTCTGAATGCTGGTGTTTGACTTGTGCTGTTTCTGTTGCGTGGTGGGTTGCAGGTTGCGGGTGACACCCCGAGATTGGGTCGGTAACCTCCCGAGGTTACCGATCTGGACCTTTGGGTCCCACTGATGCTCCCCCTGGGGCCCCTGCCTCCTGGGACCTCTCGGGCTGTGGCTTGCTGTGGTTCTGCTGCGGTTTCGCTGCGGTTTCGCTGTGGCGTCGCTGTGGTTTGCTGTGGCTTGCTGCGGTTTGCTGTGAGCTTGCTGTGGTTTTGCAGCGGTTTTGCTCGGTGCGGTGTGCAGTGGCTTGCTGTTGCTTTCCTCTGGTGTTTCGGCTGTTTTCCGGTGCCGTGGTTCTGCTGCAGTTTGCCGTGGTTTATCCTTGTGTGCTGCGGTTTTCTGTGCACCAGAGGCTTCATTACGCTGTGAACACAACGTAGACAGCACTGCGTAGAAAACACTACGTAGATAGCACTGCGTAGAACACACTTCGTAGATAACACTAGTTACGTCGTTAACACTACGTAGGAAGCACTATGTAGTAAGGACTGCGTAGAAAACACTGTGCAGAAAACACTACGTAGAAAACGATACGTAGAAAGCAATGCGTAGAAAACACAGCGTAGTTTGACTTACGTTCTCGGTTAAGTTTCCTGTGTCACCGTGAAGAGAACCCTGGGGCCGCGGGGGTCGCGAAGTTGCGCGTAACCGCGCTCGGGCGACGCATCGTTGACTGAAGCAATTGGGTCAGCTCGAAACGCCTGGGTTCAAAGTCGCCCAGGGTCGCAGCGCTGATCCGCACCGCTCAGTCGGCGGCCCTCACTGGCCGAGACACCTGACGATGTCGCTCGCTGGCCCTCGCCAGAGGCCCCGGCTCCACGCGCGGAGGGACCCCGCCCCTCAGCGGGCGGCCGCTGCGGGCCACGGGGAGACGACCCCCCTCCTCCGCGGGGAGCCTGCCGCCGCGCGGGGGCGCCCGTGCGGCGCCGTGGAGGCGGCGCGGCCCGCACCGGCGGGCGCGGAGGCCGTGCACCGCGGCCCCACGGGCTCCAGGACCTGCTGCGGGGACAGCAAGCGACCACGACCACGGCGAGGACACACCCGGGGGAGGTCCTGCGTATGCCCAGAGTGGCGGGGGCACCGGGGCCAGCCTCGCAGTGGCCGTGGCCGGTGTGGCGTGCCAGGAAGGCCAAGGCGACCACAACCACGACCAGATGATCATGTCACGGTTGAGTCGGGCGCGTCCCCCTGCAGGGGGAGCTTCGACGAAAAATCAAAAATACCCCAACAAGACTCCAAAATGATCAAAAAATGATATAAAAAAGTCCCCAGACTATTTTTTGCCTATTCTTGAATTTTCCCCCTGTAGAGGGACAGGCCCGACTAAATGTCAAGGTTGGTGGGTTCTTCCCCGAGGGTTTGTCGTTCCTTGTTGTGCCCGGACCTGCGGCGCCAGCGAGGCCAGGATGCGGTGCGACTCCAGAGTGCAGTCCTCCAGCGACAGGGCGATCGCCGCGTCGCACCATGCCAGGGCCCCGTTCTCCGGCACCGGCGGCAGCGTGCGGCGCTTCCCCGGGCTGGCGGGCACGACTGTGAACTCGATCTTGGGCCCCGCGGCCGGCTCCAGCGCGATGCACAGCTGGTCGTCCGCGTCTTCCGCCTCGCTCTGATCGTGCAGCAGCCCCCATACGTGCTCTTGGATCAGCCCCTCCAGGAGCCTGGACATCTCCTGGGCCTCCCGGCCGCGGCCGCGCCGCGGCGAGGCGCTGCGGGCGGGGGTGGCGGCGTCGCACCAGCTGCGCTGGAGCGCCAGGGCCTGCCCGTCCAGCCTCCCGGCGAGGCCGGCCTTGCGGCGGAAAGCGCCGCCGATGGCCCAGCTCCTCCTGCGCGCCGTCGGGGCCTCGGTGATCGCTGCCTCCTCAAGGCGGCGGTCGTTGGCGTCCTGGTGGGCCGCCAGCTCGTGAGGACAGGCCACCTCGAGAGCCTCAGCCCAGGGCGCCACAGGGTCGGAAGAGCGCAGCCATTTTTTGGGGTTCCACGAGCGTTGCCGCGGCACGCCCAGCGTCGCGGGCAGGCGTGCGCGGCTGCGGCATCCCTGGAAGTCGGCCAGCACTTCGGACGGGGCGACTCCGTCGAACTCCCGCTCCGAGGCCAACCTGCGAAGGCCTCCCAGCGACATGGCGCAGCCGCCGCGAGCCCCGGGCGAGGGGGCGGGAACGAAATACAACAAAGGGGCGGGCTTGAGCCCAAGTGTTTGCGGACCGTCGTCGTCGTCGTCCTCCTCCTCCTCCTCCTCCTCCTCCTCCTCCTCCTCCTCCTCCTCCTCCTCCAGGCCCTTGCTCTTGGGCCCTGATTGGGCCTCCGTCGGGTGGCGTTTCACCTGGAAGTGTCACCCGCCCGGCAACTGCGAGCTTGACTCGCGCCTTCCCTGCCGCTCAAATTTTGTTCGGAGCGTCGGATCTCTGGGTTGGAGAGGCGGCGGGACGATCCGGGGAGCGTTTCTTTATGTTCGGCGATGACGGGCGTCATTGGGAAGGGGGGGGCGGGCGGGGGGGGTATGACGTAACGCCCCACCCCCCCGCCGTGTGGCTCCGGCACCAAAGCCGCGCCCGCGCGCACGACGCGAAGAGCGACGAGCGACGAGCGACGACGGCGACGACGACGACGAGGACGACGCGAGCAAAATGTAGGTGGCGATATGCCCCACGGCGCCTGTGTACACATCGCTCGCGTGCACCACAACGCGCGCGAACACCACAACACCTGCGTACACCGCAAGAACCGTGTGCAACGCAGCGCCTATGTACACCACAGTGCTTGCGTACACTACAGCGCCGGTGTACATGTGTACACCGCAGCAACCATGTGCAACAGAGCGCCTGTGTACACCACAATGCTTTCGTGCACCGCAGCGCCTGTGCACTCCACAACGCCTGTCTACACCACAGCATCCGCGCGCAACGCAGTTCGACTGTACACCAGTGCCTGCGTGCAGGACAGTGCTGATAATCGAATGCGACGTCATTCCCTCTTCCCTCCTCCTCCTCCACCTCCACCTCCACATCCTTCTCCTCCTCCTCCTCTTCGTTCTCCTCCACCTCCTCCTCCTCCTCCTCTTCCTCCTCCTTGCCCCCTGTCGCGCGGGGTGGCGCTACAACGCACGTGCGCAATTCAGCGCGCAGTGCACCGCGTAACGGTCGATTGAATCGGTCCGCTTGGTTCTCGCACGGCCAATTTAGCCCGAGCCTCCTGGACGCAGATGGGAGAAGTTAGGGTGATGCGGGCGGATTCCAGCGTCGCTCCTTTGTCCATAAGGATTCCTTTGTATTGTTTTCTGTGGAATCCACAAGCGCTCCATTTTGTCATACGGATTCCTTCCTACATTCGATATGCAAGTGTGGCGATGTGTTGCACACGGTTGCTGTGGTGCACACAGGCGCCGCGGTGCACACAGGCACTGCAATGCACGCAGGCATTATGTACACCAGTGCTGTGTTGCACACGGCTGATGTGGTGTACGCAGGCGCTGCGGTGTACATAACAACAGCTGTTGTGCCCGCGAGCACGGTGGCACAAGCTGACGCTGTGTTGCACGCGGCTGTCGTGGTGTACATAGGCGGTGTGGTGTACACAGGCGCTGTGGTGCACGCAGGCACTGTGGTGTACACAGGCGTTGTGGTGCAGATCGCCACCTACATGCTGGTGCTACCCGTCCTCCGTCACTCCTAGGCATTCCCAGAAGCCGCCGGCGCGAAACATGATGTCATCGACCCCCTCCGCACCCCCTCAAATGATTGCCGTGATCGGCCCGGAACAAATAACAGGCTCCAGCCGCGTCCGTGCGTACGACGACGAGGAGCGACGAGCCACGAGCGATGACGACGACGACGACGACGACGACGACGACGACGACGACGACGACGACGACGGCGGCGGCGACGACGACGACGACGACGACGACGACGACGACTGCGGACCAGACTCCTATGCGGATTCTTACGCGGACACCTACGCGGATCCCAGCGCGCACGGCGGCGGTGCCCGGAGCGCACTGGGGGGGGGAGCATTGCGTCATAGGGGGGGGGGATGCCAATCTCAGGGATTCCCTTATTTTTTGAGGGCGAATCCCTAAGATTGTCATCGTCTTTTGGCGTGTCAATCTTAGGGATAGGGATACGTTCGAGGCTGGTACATGGTCTCCTGGAGCTGCCTCGATGGCACCGGGGGCCGTCATGGTGACCATGGCTCCAGGCAGAGGCGGGGAGGCGGCTCCAGGAAGGGAGGAGGAGGAGGAGGAGGAGGAGGAGGAGGAGGAGGAGGAGGAGGAGGAGGAGGAGGAGGAGGAGGAGGGAGGAGGGAGGAGGAGGAGGAGGAGGAGGAGAAGGGAGGAGGGAGGCCCAGGGGGCCGGCCCCGAGGCCCGTGGAGCTGGACTTCGCACGTGGCTCGAGCTGCGCAATCCCTGGCACCCTCTCGTCGAAATCGCGGCGTGATTTCTGTTTGGGCGCGGCTCAAGTGGGGGGGTCACAACTGGGGGGGGGTCAGAAAAGGTCCCCTTTCGTTCCCCTTTCGGGCCCCTCTAGAGCCCCAGGGGACTCGTTTAGGTACCGTTTGGGTACCTTTTCGGACCACACTCGCCACCCCCCCATTTATGATCCCCCCCCCATTACGCAGCGCCCAATTTGTTGTTACCAATATTTGGCCTCCGGGGGCCCTCACTGAGCACCACGACCTTCACAAATCGAGTCAGGATGAACAGCCCCGGCCTCTGGGGAGCCACGTTGTGAACAGATCACGGCGTTGGATGTCTGCGATACGCGATGTCCGATAAGCCAGACCCATTCCCCAAGTGCCAATCCTGAGTCGTTTCTTGACGGTCCCAGCCTGGGACCGTCAAGACCGGGACTCCCTGGGACCGAAGACCAGCTGCAAAGGCCGAAGACGGCGAAAAGCTCCGCCTCGACTTTGGCCAGGCGTTCGATGCCTGATGACGCCGCTGATTTTCACCCTCATGAGCCGTGGCAGTCACCGCGGCCCAGCGGGCACAGCGACAGTTGCGGAAAAGCCCCGGCACGGTCGCTGGGGCGACAAGCTCGGCCACGTCAGGGCCGTGCTGCACGTCGAAGCCCCCCAGGCGTGCGGGACACGATCGGTGCTGTGCACTCGGCCGGCGCACCCTTCGCGGCGACAGCGAATCGGCACCTCGGCGCCGCGAACTCAGGCACCGCCGCTGACTGCAAGCCGGACCCCCTTGCTCGTCCAGGCAGTCCAGCGTCTACACGGGCGGCTGCTTACTCATCTGCTCGACCGCCCACATTCCACTCGCTACTGGCTGTGGTGCCACTGGAAGGGGCCCTGTGGGAGCGCCCTGTCGCGAGCGACGAACCCCCGCGCAGAGCAAGAGGCGCTCTCTTTCTCTGGCCGATCGGGCCTCTCCGACCTGCGCGGCCAACTCACGCAGTCCGGGCTCGCTGGGAGTAGTTACGAGTGCCCTCGCTGCGGGTGGCCAACTTCAGCCTTCGCTTCAACGAAGACGGCGTCGTGCGGACCCCGCCACGCTGGCTGCGGAGGCGCCGTCGTGGGCAGCGCCAGTAAGCTGTCCACGTACGAGTGGTCAAGGAGCTTCCTTGCGAATTCGATCTTGACGTAATGGGCGGGCAAGACCGCTTTCACTGGGTGCTCTCTCATAGTCTCGTTCGTCTCGGACTGACAATCCGCCACCACGCCGCAGGCTCGGAGTAGATGGCCCTCGAGCCCCTCGGAGTCCTCTGCATCGAGTTCTCGCGTACTGTAAAAACGCTTTGTAAAGGGCCACACCTCCAATTGCCGAAATCTCCCGGGCTTGTCGCGAGAGGCACCCCAGAGCTCAGTCTAGAGGCCTGCAAGAGGCACCCCGAGATGCCCCAACAGACATCCAAGAGGCCTCTGGCCCTGTCGGGATCGGCCAACGCCACTAGATAGTACTCTCGCCCTTCGGAATCCTTGGCCGCGTACCACTTCGCATACTCTTTCGCGGCCTTCGCTGTCCACGCGTCCACCACCGCCTGCAGCCACTCGTTGCGCTTGCCTGCGGGCAGCTTCAGGGACCGCCGGCACGTGGCTGCGAGGTCCTTCAGGATGTGCTCCATCGGGTGCTTCCAAGTGCTCTCTCCGCTGCCCTCGTTGTAGAAGAAGGTGTGCCCGAACTGGTCCACAAATGCAGACCAGGGAACTGGCATCGGCGCAGCCGCAAGCACGCCGTCCAGGAACCGCATCAGCCCTGGCTCCGCGCGCGCGTCGGCGATGCTCAGCGACACGAGATAGGCCATCCGTTGCGCTGGGTCCCAGTCATTCGCGGCCTGGCGCGTGGCGCTCTTGTCCTGCTTGGCGGCGCGCACAAGGGGGCGGAGGGAGGGGGGGGCTCCTTAGAAGGAGCTGCTTCTTGGAAGGCGCCGGCCTTACATCTATGGATGAGGCCCGCGCCGTCTAAGAAGCAGGGGTGCTCCTGCGAAGCCCTCCCCCCCGTCCCCCCACCCCCCTCTGCGCGTGGCTGGGCGTGGCGCTCTTGTCCTGCCCCGTGGGCGCCTCGGGCTTGAGCGGGCGGGCCTTTGAGCTGGCCTGCCGCGGCCCGGCGGCGGCGGCGTTCCGATCCGCGGTGCCCGGCCGCCAACCTGGGAACACAGAGGAGCGACACCACCACCACCAGGGAACACCAGCGGGAGGAGCGAGGGGGGAGGGGGGGCCCTGGGGGTGCGATCCCCCCCCTCTCACTCGAGACATCCCCCGTGTCCCCGGCTCGGGGAGGCATCGTGGGTCTCCTCGCTGGAGGTAGGGGCCCCCCTCATGGTTGTGGTGCCGCGGCTCCGGGCATGCGACGCGGTCATCTTTTCTCGGGGGCGGCCAACGAGGGGGGCGTCCAAGACGGGGAGGTGCAAATCATGACCTGCGGCATGTGCGCGGCCCAGCGGGGGGGCCAGGGACGCACTGAAACAAGAGGAGGCGCCGTGAGGTCTGGTGAAAGATCATGGCCCCCGCCATGGCATCCACCCAAACCTTATATATATACATCTATATGTATATATATATATAGATATAGATATAGATAGATATATATATATATATAGATATAGATATAGATATAGATATGGATATATATATATATATAGATATAGATAGTCATCACCCCCCTCTCTTCCGCCCCCGAGCGCGGTCCCTGGAAGCCTCGACCCCTTCCCATGGCCCGGCTCTTCGCCGCGGGCCGATCTCCGTGAGGGCCCCGTGGCCCGCGCAGGGGCTCCCCGAGGCCAACCGCCGAGAGCCACTGGCGCCCCCCAGACTTCGGCACGTGGCATGCCTGGGCCTCCCTCCCTTTGTCTGGGTCGTCGAAGCCAATCTGGCGCCAATCCGGCAGGCCCAGTCTGGCAAAGGGGGGCAATCTGGCGAGAGAGCCAAAACGCGGATCCAGTCTGGCGAAGAACCCCAATCATCCAGTTTGGCCGGGCCAGCCTGACAGTCTGGCCTTCGACTACCCAGTTTGCGGGCCCCGGAAACGGCAGGGCCGTTTTTTCTCCGTTTCCAAAAGAGTGCCCATTGAACATGGAAGCGGCAAAAAAAAACGGCGACCAGAAACGGCAACAAAAACGGCTCCGAGATTGGAACCGGAGCCGGAACTGGTCACAAAACGGCGACGGAACCAGTAAAAAAACGGCGTCGGAACTGGCAGAAAAACGGCAAAGCGGAACCGGTAACAAAAACGGCCCTGTCGTTTCCAGGGCCCACTAAGCTCCTTCCTAGAGGAAAGAGAACTATGCACATGCACCGATCCTGACAACGCCCATCCTTGACCCAGGATCGGTGCATGTACCTTCCTGGCCAAGGCAAGAGGGCGTATGCACCGATCCTGGGCTCAGGATGGTCCTGGCCAGAATCGGTGTACGTGCATAGTTCTCTTGCCTCTAGCTTCCCCCAGCAGCCAGGCCCCCCCGATGCCAGCAGCTGCGGCCAGGGCGTGCGCCGCCGCTCCGGGCTCGCGCCGGCATCGGCCCGGGCCTGGGGTCAGGTCGGGCACGTCCCCCTTCTACAGGCGGAGCTGGACGGAACAAAAAGAATAAAAGCTCTGAAGATGTGCAAACATAGTCAAACGTGCTCAAAAAAAATCGTCCCCAGAGTATTTTCCTGCTATGTTGGAGCATGCCTGCTGCAGGGGGACGCGCCCGAGTGAGGCCTGGGGCGGCGGTGCCTCCTGCTGGCGCTGCGGCGGCGCCTGCTGCCGCGCCCGGGCCGCCTGCTCGTCCAGGGCGCTGTGGACCGCCGCCTGGATCTCCTGCGGGGGGCAAGGGACGGGGGCCGGCAGGGGCGCCCGCTGCTGCCGCCCCGGGCCAGCGGGGGCTCCGAGAAGGAGGGGTTGTGGGGGGGGGTGATGGGCAACACGTTGAATTCGCCACTCACGAAGAGGTGGTCCAGATGCGAGGTCGAGCCTATGGGGGCCGTGAGGCGGCGGGGGCCGCTGCGAATGCAATTCGGAAGGCAGTTGTGGCGGCGCAGGCCGTTGCTCTCGCTGGCCAAGAAGCTGAGCGCGGAATCTTCGGCGGCAACATGTGGGAGCCTCCCCTGCCATCGTTCGTGCTCTTGCGAGTCGACGCCAACCGACGCAGTCCACCGCTGGTCCACGCCCGTCGAAGCCAGCCGACGCTGATCGACGATGTAAATCGCGATTGATCATAGATTAACAGACACTACCGCACGATTCACTCGAATGCGGTCTAAAGATGGATCTCCTGGAGGGGAAAGAAACTCAAACGCCCTCGGGCCACGAATCATCAGGACAGAACACAAATTGCTACGTTCGGCCTCCGGAGGCCCTCACCGGGCCTCGGAACCGTCAGAAAACAACGGGGGCCCTCACCGGGCCTCGGAACCGTCAGATCCGTGAGGGCCCCAGGGCCCGAAGCAGGGCCACCACGCCCGTTACGAAGAGAATTGCGACGCCAGGATCTTAGGATCAACTCGGGCCTGTCCCTCTACAGGAATATTCAAAAGTAGTCAAAAAATAGTATGGCGACGATTTGCTTAGTATTTGTTGGGCATTTGTTGCTTCTTTGTTTGACTGTTTTTATGTTTCGCCCCAAATCCCCCTGTAGGGGGACATGCCCGACCTAATCTTAGGTTCCTTTCCTCGGTCACCCTCGCCAGCAGGGAGCCCAGGGACCCCGGCAGCTGCCCCAGGCCCGTCGCCGGCCGCTCGCAGTCGGCAGCCTCCTCGTATTCGTCGTCGTCGTCGTCTTCAGGGTCGGCGGCACCGGCCGTAGCAATCTTAGGGACGCCTGGCCGTGTTTACCAGCCTGGAACATTTCCCTATCCCTATGCTGGGCACCTTCTCATCACGATGCCAATCTCAGGGACTCCCTTATTTTTTGAGGGCGCATCCCTAAGATTGTCATCGCCTTTTGGCGTGCCAATCTTAGGGATAGGGATACGTTCGAGGCTGGTAACGTGTTCCTCCCCTCGGTCTCCCTCGCCAGCAGGGAGCCCAGGGACCCCGGCAGCTGCCCCAGGCCCGTCGCCGGCCGCTCGCCCTCGCCCGCCGCCCGGTGCGGCCGCGGCCCTGCCGCGGCCGCGGCGGCGTCGCTCCGCGCGGGGTCGGCGGGGCCGCCGGCGCGCGCCCCGCCGTCGCAGCCCCCGTCCTTGCAGGAGCGGACCTCGGGCAGGTGGCGGTCAGCACGAGGTCCCCGGAGCCCCTCGGGGCCGTTCCTGTTTTTCTTTGGCGAGGGCCCAGCAGCTGAGGCTTTCGCCGGAAGGATTAAGGAGGATCAAGCCCCATTTGGGGGCTCTTACGCCGGAGTGTATTAAGCGGGATTAAGCCGGATTCGTCGGAATTCACCGGGATTGAGCCGCGGCTCAATCCCGGTTAAATCCGCGGATTTAGCCGGATCCCGATTAAATCCGCGGATTGGTCCGAGATCCGGCTATATCCGCGGATTTAGCCGGATCTCGGACCAGGGCAAAATCAGAATTTGACCTCCCAGGAGTTGCCTCCGAGGCTGTGGAGGCGCGACGGCGGAGAACCCATCACCTGGCCATCGCTCGGACGTCCATTTCCTGTGCTTTGTTCGGTTTCGCGCGTGGTTTTTGCGCAAAAATGATCAAGGATGCTCCTCGAGGGCCCTCGCCGACGGAAAAATGCACACGTGCGAGCGATGCCAAGTCACCTGGTCTCGCGTCGGGCAGTCCCCCTGCAGGCCCGCGCGCACCGGCACACCTGCGTAACCCCCGTCGGACCTGCGCAGCCGACAGGGTCACAGGATCCCCGGGAGGGGGCGGGCGGGCCCGCTGACCCGGGCTATCGCTGGATCCAAAACAAAATCAAAAACAATACAAAACAAAAACAAAAGCAAAACAATCAAACACAAAAACAAAAACAATAACAATCAAACAATGAAACACCAAAACAAAAGCAAAGACAACAACAAAAACAAAAACAACATCAACAACAAAACAAGAACAACAACAAACATAACAAAAACATTATTACGGGAGGCCTCTCGTTAGTTTCAACCTCCAGGGCCCTCACGGGGCCGCGGGGCCGAGAAGAAGCGGCTCGGGGGGAAAAACCAGGTCCCGAGGAATTGGTCCAGACTTCTGGAGCTCGACGCAAGGGAACAAACCGGGGGACCCATTCGGGCCTACGGCATGTGAGACTGTTCCCCCTCCCCACGTCCCTCCCCCGGGAGCTCCGTCGAGCCCGATTGGAGGGGCTGGAGGCCGGCGGTGCTGGCGGCCCTGGCCGCCCAACACCTGCTCCCGGACGGGCCCCGGCGGCTACGACACGGCGCCCGCCCCTGACGAAGTCCCCGACAAGCAAATATCGCCCCATTCCTTTAGGAACATTGCCATTTTCAGCATTTCCCCCTCTGTTTCCAAGCGCCCAAGACTGCCTCAGAGGCCTTCAAGATCGACCCACGACGAGCCAAGTGGCCCCCAAGAGGGCCTCAAGACGGCTGCAGGCGGTCCTGGCACGACCCAAAAGGCGCCGATGACAGCCCAAGAAAACCCCAGCCCAGCATGGCCCCCAGCAAAACGGCCCAAGCATGACCCAAGACAGCCCCAGATGGCACCAAGACGGCCCAAGAGACGCGTAAGACACCCCAGTCGGGGCTGCCAGGAGGCTCAAGCGAGCCCGCGGCTTCAAACTGCTTCCAAAAGATGGGAATGGACGAAAGGCGAGGGGCCCCTCCCAGGCGCAAAAACACAGTTTTCACGTTTTCGGGGCCCTGGATGCCCATCTTTGGGCGGCATTGTCGTGGGATCGACGATTGTGACGATCGAAAAATTGATGGGAGAATGCGAGAACACGATGAACGTCACAGTCAGTGGGCAAACGAGAAAGAACAGCTAGTCAATCGGAGGAATCGGAGGGCGGAGGGAACAGAACGCGAAGGAGGGGAGGGAGAGCCCATCCCAGAAGCGAACGATGTCTCCTCGAGCCCCAGGCCGCCCCGTCGGCAGCGGGCGGGCGCCAACAGGCACAGACGAATTCGGCGGGGGGGGGTCCCCTGTGGAGTCCTACCGCGGCGAGGAAAAGGGCGAGAAACGTACCCGACACGCGCGCCGAGGGGGGCGCCTCGTGAGCCAGGAGGCAGCAACTGAGCTGGCAAACCTTCCTACAAGCCCGTTCTGTCACTCCGAGGCCTCAGATAGCGACACGCCGCGCGTGCCGCCCCGATCAGCCACCCGAGGGGCACCACTCCCTCGGGGACAGCCGTGGAGGAGGAGGAAGACGAGTAGGAGAAGAAAAACGAGGAAGAGGCCCAAAAAAAAACGATACGTCAACCGACCTCCGATGATCAAGCATGATCTCGGCATCCACGGGCCCTAAGGGGTCGGCGGTGTGGCGTAAACCAGTGTATATTGACGTCGGAGATCTGGGATTGCTTATTCCCCAAACAGTGCTTGCACTTGGGAATTCTGAATGGTTTTCTCACAAACTGGGCTAGCGTGTCGCTTTGGCGGCTATGTGGCCGTTGTCGCCGCCCCGCCCGTCGCATGGGCCAGTGTGCTGCTCTGGCGGCTATGATGCCGCCATGGCCGCCCCGTCGCCGCCTCGTCGCCGCTCGTCATCTGGGCCGGTGTGGCGGTCTGGCGGCTATTACTGTCGCCATCGCCTCCACGTCGCCGCCTCGTCGCCGCCCGTCGCCTGGGCCACATAAATTTCCATGTTTTCAAAAGAATTCGGATGTACCTCCCCCCGAGGCCGGGATTATCGATCCCCTTCTGTGGATGTACAATTTGCAAACGAATTTGTCCCATCGCTCATGCGAGTACGAACTCACACCACCCCAGCCAACCCAAATACGACCCTCCACATCATGCTGCGCACAACAGCACTATGCGCGCACACTCGTATATAAAAAATCATACATGATCCATAAACCCTGGCAACAAAAAAAAAAAAAACGATACGACGTGCACACGCGCGCGTCGTCGCGCACGCGTTCCGAAATCAATGGGAAAAAAAGGTTACACAAGGATGTCGACATCGAGTGTCCCGAAACACGTGTGTTTCTAAATGAAAAACGCATGGCTTCGCAGCAGGACTTGTTAACAAAAACATGTGCGCGCGTTTGCGCAACATTCGACACAAAACCATCGGTGATCCAACCTTTTCCATAACATGCGACCAATCGGCCGTTTCCCGCGCGCGTGCCGGAGTCATTCGAAGCCCTTTCACGCGTGCGAGGGGGGCACGACCCCTGTCAAAAAAACCCATGCGGGCCAGTCGCGCCCGTCGGCCGCGCGCGCACGTCGAAATCTTTCCACAACATTCGTCGCGGCCGCGTGGACACCATCATCGTCATCGGCGTGATCAACATCGGCGCCATCATTGGCTTTGGCGTCGTCATCGTCATCGCCATCGTTGTCACCAACATCACTATAATCATCATCGTGCCTGCCGTTGCCGACGTCGCCATTATACCGCGCGCTCACGAACCAACGACTCTCTTTGAAACCCCCCCGCGGCAGCGTAGCCTGGGAGACGCGGTGGGAACCCCCCGACGGACAGCGCCACCGCGGTCGCGTCGGTCGCGTCAGACTAGCTGGCCGCTTTGCGCGCGAGCCTGCGCGTCCTAACGCGGCCGCAGCGACACGCCAGCCAGCCCCAAGCACTCATCGCAATCGCCGCGGCGTGGGTTTTGCCAAACAACGTCGCGGGCGGGCGGGTGGGACGATTGCACGAGCAGCGGAGTTGACAACTTCAAGTTTGGCAGGGCGAAGTGCGCCACATAGATTGCGCCGCAGATATCGTCTTTTTGAAATCGAAAATAAACTCCATCCCCTCCCCCTGGGACTATCATTTCCCCTTTCTCGTGTTGCAATTCACATATGTAATTCGGCCCATCGTCCATCCCAAGTATGAACGTGCACCATCCCAGAGGGGAGGGGGGGCGGTATCCCACCCCCCCGCCATCCCCTGCAAAACAAATATTCGCGCACGCTTGTTCATCAAAAAGCATGGGTGTGCAAGAGTTCGTTGCAAAAGAAAACGGGACGAAGTGCACGCGCGCGCGTTGTCGCGCGCGCGTGCCAGACACCAAACTTCGAAATCAAGTGTTTTTCGGTGTCGGCAGAAGAAAAATCGATTGTTCAAAGAAAACACATATATATATATATATATATACACCAGGTATCTGAACACGGATTCACAAAAAAACAAACAAAGAAAACAAAAAAAAAACACTCCCGCGCGCGCTCTTGCGAATTCTTAGAACACTATACGTGCTGCACCACTTTCTGAAAATGATACCAAACAGGTTTCGCGCGCGCATGTCGAAATCGTTCGGGCGCCCTTGCGCGCGTGCCGTCGCGAGAACCCTTTACAACAAATGAGACGAAGTGCGCGCGCGAGCGTCGTCGCCCGCGCATGCCGAAATCCATCAAAAACCTTCGGTATCGGAGGGTTTGCAACATCGAGTGTCCAAAAAACCATGCCAGCACGAAACATTTCCGCAACGCGGGTTTTCATTCAACGCGCGCGCGCGCTCTTACGACTTTTTTGTCGTTGAAAACGGTCCCACACTTTGATAAAATGGCCCCCGACGGGCTTCGCGCGCGATCGCGCGCCGAAATCGTTCGAACGCCCTTGCGCGCGTGCTGGGGTGGCACAGTCCGTGTCAAAAAATACCATGCGAGCCACTCTTGCGCGTCTGCCGCGCGCGCATTTCGAATTCTTTTCCAAACCTTCATCACCGACGCGAAGACGCCGCCATCGTCGCCGGCGTGATCGGCATCGACGCCGCCACTGGCCGTGCCATCGTCGCTGTCGGCATCGTCGCCAACATCGCTACTATCATCATTGTCATCATCGTCATCGTCATCATTATCATCATCATCATCGTGTCTACAATTGTCAACGTTGCCATGATACCGCGCCCGTCCAAGTTTCCGACTCGCACTCAAGTGCCCGCGTGGATGTGCCGAGCGGTCAGCACCGCCGCGGCCGCGTCGGTCGCGCCAAACTATCTGGCCGCTGCGCGACCGCATGCGCGGGCTGGCGCGGCCGCAGAGATGCACCAGCCAGCGCCAAGCACTCATCGTAATCGCCGCCGCATGAGGTTTGCAAACCAAGTTGCGGGTGGGTGGGTGAGATGTTTGCGCGAGCAGTGGGGTGGGCAACTCACCGCGAACAGAAATTCATTGCACAACGTAGATCGCAGCACATATATTGCACAACGTATGTTGTCCTTGAGATACTGCACCGCAAATAGTGTAACACTTAGCCTGCACCGCCGATATGGCTCCACATAGAGTGCACGACATGGACTGAACGACATATATATATATATATGTGCAAGACTGAGTTTGCGCTTTGCGCTTTGCGCCTTGTTCCGGACCCTCCCCGGCGAAGCAATAAATCATCGTTTGCTTCAGCAGGGGGGCCTCGAGGCCTGGACGGGCGACCAGCTAATTTTTCTGATGTCCCTGGTGCCTGCTGACACCGCGCTCGCCCGATGCGCTTGCGCGCTTGTGCGCAAGAGTGGGGGAGGAATGATGATTTCTTCACGCACGAATTTCCTTTGAGAAAGGAAGGAGCGTTCCCACGACACGCCGAAGAAGTCGCAGTAGCTCCGAACAAATCGATTTCTGGTCGATTCCTGAGTGCCTGGGGGGCTCCAGGCACGCAGGAAATCTTCAAGCGTAGAACTTCAAAACTAGATCCATTGCCTGTCACCTCGATCGAGGAACTGAAACCTCGAGCCTCAAGCGTGGAACCAAAATCGTCGGGTCAGCTCGATGTACTTTGTAGCAGAACGCCGTCTGGGCGTTTGGGGGGCTCTTTTGGGGCCGTCCTGGGGCCCTCTTGGGCAGTCCTGGAGCCTTCTTGGGCCGTCTTGGGGTGCTGGGGCCCTCCAGAGGTTTTCTGAAGCCATCTGGGGCCCTCTTGGGGGCCTCCAGTGGCCTTCTTGGGGGTCTCCCATGGCTTTCGTGGGTCTCTCTTGGGGGCCTTCTGGGGTCATCTAGGGTTTCATGTTGGCAGTCTCGGGGCTTTCAGGGCCAGTCTTGGGGCCCTCTTGGGCCGTCTTCAATCCTCTGGGGGGCCTCCTGGGCCGTCTTGGGGCGACATTCAAGGCCCGTCGGGCCGTCTTGGACGCTGCGAAGACCAAAAAAGCGGAGATGCTAAACATGCACACTTTCCTGAAGGAGCGGGACGATGCTTGCTTCTTCGGGGCTCTCTTAACGGCCTCTTGGGGCGTCTTGGGGGCCTCTTGGGCCGTCTTGAGGCAATCGAGGTTCCTCTTGAAGCGTTCTTGTGCTGACTTGGGTCTCTCTTGCGCCTCTCCGATGACCCCTCTGATCGCCTTGAGTCTGCTCGCAAGGTCTGGCAAGGCGCCCTGGGAGGCCCGGAAGGGCCAGTGGACCTTTTCCAAAGGCGTCCAGGGGGCCGCCGGGACGTCCGAAAGGGTGCCCGGGGCGTCCCTCCTTGGAGAGGGGGGGGCCGGTTTAGGTGGGTGTGTGTGGGCGGGTCCGGGCATTGCAAATATGCGAATAGGAATAGGTATATATATACATATATTTATATATACATACATATATTTATACATACATACATATATATGTATATATATATATATGTATATATTTGCATATATATATATATATACATATACATATACATATACACACTAGGGCCATCAAGCGCGCTTCGCGCGTGCTCAGGGTCTAGCAGGCCCCAAGCCTTGACGAGTTCACTGCTCCACTCGTGGACCACAGATGGCTTGAACGGGAAGTGGCGAAGGGCCCCTAACGCTGAACGCATCAGGGGCAGCGAGAAGTACATGCGTGCTCAGGTTCTAGCGGGCCCCAAGCCTTGACGAGTTCACTGCTCCACTAGTGGACCACAGATGGTCTGAACGGGAAGTGACGAAGGGCCCCTAACGCTGAACGGATCAGGGGCAATGAGAAGTACATGCGTGGCAATCCGTACTCCGGAAGGCTTTCGGGGAAGATGGTTGCGTGAGGGGGGAGGGGCCTGATGAATCGGGTTCCCAGAAGGCCTTCTGAGAACATGGTTTTCGGGGGCATCTTGGGGAGCCTGTTGGGGAGTGCCGTCGTCGTCGTCGTCGTAATGTCGTCGTCGCCCCTTGGGGCGCGCCGTCGTCGTCGTCGTCGTCGTCGTCGTCGTCGTCGTCGTCGTCGTCGTCGTCGTCGTCGTCGTCGTCGTCGTCGTCGTCCTCGTCCTCGTCCTCGTCCTCGTCCTCGTCTTCGTCGTTTCGTCGTTTCGTCGTCGCGTCGTCGTCAGATGGACCCCTCCCAAAGTCCATCCAGCGCTTCTGGACCCCCTCCGGAGGACCTTCTGACCCCCTCCGTGGAACCGGCTGAATCCGATCACTAAGTCGCAGACTCGGGCAACAGCGTACGGAGAAGCCGGAACACGTCCCGGTGCTACCATACGGTTCAAAAGGGCACTTGGGTCAACTTTGCGCGAAACGATCCGCGGAGTGCCGCGAGAAGGCGATCAATCATGTTCCCAATCAACTTCCCAAACAACTCTCCGGTAGCGTGATGCTACTTCGGAGCCTCTGGAAACTCTCAGGCCCATGATGAACCATGTCCCCAGAAGGCTTTCTGGGGACATGAATTGTTAGGGTGGGGCCTCTTGGGCGTTCCCTGGGGGCCCTTTGGGGGCCCCTTGGGGGCCTCACGGGGCTTCCTGGGGGCCCCTTGGGGGCCTCACGGGGCTTCTTGGGAGCCTCTTGGTGGCGTCAAGGGGCCCACTGGGGGCCTCTAGGTCCACTGGCTGACTGACTGAAGCCTTGCGTATAGAAAACGCGTGGGCAAGATTGCACGTATGGCAACCAGCGGTGAGAACAACATATTCAACTATACGACAGACCTGGGCTGGCAGCACCAGGCGGACAAGTGGAGAGAAGGGGAGGAGGGCGGAGAGGGGGGCAAACTAATTAAAGACACGCACGTGCCATAGCATGCACACATGGTGTCCAATGCTGTCTCGGACGACCCGGGCGTCTACGCTCAGGAGCCCAATTTCTAGGGCCGCCGTTGGCATCGCACACTAGTTCCAAAGGTCTCGAAACATTGGTTCGTGGTCCCCCTCTGCGCCCTCGCGGGGCGTTCTTGGGGCACACTTGGGTTGTCTGGGGGGCCTCCTGGGCCGTCTTGGAGCCTCTTCGGGGCCTCGTGGGCCGTCTTGGAACGATCTGAAGGGCCTCCGAAGCCGTGAGGGAGCGTTGGGAAGCGGGAAAAGCAAAAACGCCAAACTCCTTGAAACCCTTTCGGGAAACCGATGAGTTTTGCCTCCCAGGGCCCGCTTGGGGAGCTTCGTGCGGCCCTCCCGGAGCGTGTGGGAATTCTCGTCGGCGGTCCTGAGGGCATCTCGGGCGTTTTCGGGGCCTCTTGAAACAGTCTTGGGCCACCTTGGGGCCCCCTTAGTACCAAGCCGATGCGGCATCACAGCAGCAATTCGGCCCCTGACTTTCGTCCTGGGCTCGGTTTAGTGAAGTGATGAATTTCGGTGTCCTTACGTGGGAAAAAACATCACTTCACTAATCTGGGGCCCCTGGGGCCTCAGTTGGCCCTGGGGCCCAAAATTAGTGAAGTGATGGTTTTCGGGCCTCGGACTTAGCCTGTCGTGGCCCGTTTCGGGGCGGGCATGGGCCGCCTCGGGAGCTCTGGGACCCCCCGGACGGAGCGGACAGGCACCGGCCACCCTGGTGGAATCCGATCGGCGCCCTTCCCACGGGGATCCTGATGGCACCAGACGAAGCCCATTGGTAGCCAACAAATTCTTCGATGTGGGGCCTACGGGTGTCCAGTTGGAATTCGAGAGGGATGCTTCCTCTTGAAGCCCGTTGGGGCCCTTCCTAATGGACACCGATCGGAAATCTCATTGAATTACATTCGAGAAACCTTCCGATAGGAATGCTGCGGGACACGCGCTGGGGGTACTATATGGAAGCCTGGTGGGCATTCCTGTGGGCTCCCATTCAAAAGCAAAGGGAACCGTCTTTCTGGGAATCCCATCAGCACCATCTGGGCGAATACGAAGAACATCGCATTGGAATACAATCGGAGTCCTTCCTTGTCGATCCATACGGGAATACTACTGTCAAGACCCAACACTCAACAAAAAACCTGTCCTCTTCGACTCATATTGTGCCCCGATTGGAGAGAGCGTGATCCACCGCCGCTTTACTGTGGAAAATTGCCAACCTTTTCCTCCGGAACCCGGGTGTCCCCCCCCCCCCCCCTCCGAAAATCCCCCCCCCCCTGCCGGAACCCCCCCTCCCCCCCCCCCCCCCTCCCCCTCCCGCCAAAACCCCCCCCCCCTAACCCCTCCCCCCCCCCCCCCCCCCCCCCGCTCGAACCGGGGGGGGTCACTACCGGTTCGAACCCCCCCCCCCCCCCCCCCCCCCCCCCCTCCCGGATCCGGAAAACCGGGGGGGGTCACTACCGGTTCGAACCCCCCCCCCCCCCCCCCCCCCCCCCCCCCCCCCCCCCCCCCCCCCCCCCCCCCCCTACTCACCGCCAGCAAACGACTCCCGGTCCCCACCACCGTCCGCATCACATCCCCCACTGGTGTTCCCAGCACCACTGTCCTCACCACCGCTGTCCCCACTGGTTCCACCACCGCCCCTACTGTCCCCACCAGTGGCCCCACCACTGTCGCACTGTCCCCGCTGTCCCCAGAACTGTTCCCACCACGGTTCCACTCTCCCCACTGTCTCCACGGCCCCAACCACTGCCCGACTATCCCCACTGTCCCCACTGTCCCACTGACTCCTCCGCTGTCCCACTGAGCTGTCCCACTGTTTCCACCACTGTCCCCACTGTCCCCACCACTGTCCCCACTGTACCTCTGTCCCATTGTCCCACCGCCGTCCTCGCCACCGCCTTTACCAGTGTCTCCACCACCATTGTACCCTCCACTGTCCCACTGTTTCCACCTCATTCCCATTGTCCCCACACCACTGTCCCCACCACCACCGTTCCCACCACTGTCCACTGTCCCCCCTCATCCCACCATTGTCCCCACCACTGTCCCCACCACTACCGTCCCCACCACTGTCCCACTGTCCCCCCACTGTCCCCACCACTGTCCCGCTGTCCCCTCACCACTGTCCCCACCAACACCGTCCCCACCACTGTCCGCACCCCCACTCGGTTTTCGAGGGGGGGGGGGGGGGTTCGAACCGGTAGTGACCCCCCCCCCTTTTCATGATGAGCTGGGGGGGGGGGGGGAGGGGTTCGAACCGGTAGTGACCCCCCCCGGTTTTCCGGAGGGGGGGGGGGGGGGGGGGGGGAGGGTTTCGAACCGGTAGTGACCCCCCCCGGTTTTCCGCCAGCAGCGGTAGAACACGCTCTTTCCCCGATTGGCGTCCTATTGTTATTCCGTGTGGCATCCAATTATCCTGGCAAAGCAGCCTAACAGCGATGTGTAGGAGCATATCTGGAAGCATTCCCCTTAAGATTCAGATGAGAATCCAGTTGTAGAATTCTGCTGTTCTCGCAGTCGTAGTCGCATTCGCGATGACAGTCGCAGTGGCAACGGCAGTCGCAGTCACAGCCTCAGCCTCAGCCTGCCTCAGCCTCAGCCTCAGCCTGCCTCAGCCTCAGCCTGCCTCAGCCTCAGCCTCAGCCTGCTTCAGCCTCAGCCTCAGTCTGCCTTCAGCCTCGGCCTCAGCCTCAGCCTGCCTCAGCCTCAGCCTGCATCAGCCTCAGCCTCAGCCTCAGCCTGCCTCAGCATCAGCCTGCCTCAGCCTCAGCCTGCAGCCTCAGCCTCAGCCTGCTTCAGCCTCAGCCTCAGTCTGCCTTCGGCCTCGGCCTCAGCCTCATCCTGCCTTCAAGCCTCAGCCTTCAGCAGCCTGCATCAGCCTCAGCCTCAGCCTCAGCCTGCCTCAGCATCAGCCTGCCTCAGCCTCAGCCTCAGCCTGCCTCAGCCTCAGCCTCAGCCTGCTTCAGCCTCAGCATCAGTCTGCCTTCAGCCTCGGCCTCAGCCTCAGCCTGCCTCAGCCTCAGCCTGCATCAGCCTCAGCCTCAGCCTCAGCCTGCCTCAGCATCAGCCTGCCTCAGCCTCAGCCTCAGCCTGCCTCAGCCTCAGCCTCAGCCTGCTTCAGCCTCAGCCTCAGTCTGCCTTCAGCCTCGGCCTCAGCCTCAGCCTGCCTCAGCCTCAGCCTGCATCAGCCTCAGCCTCAGCCTCAGCCTGCCTCAGCATCAGCCTGCCTCAGCCTCAGCCTCAGCCTGCCTCAGCCTCAGCCTCAGCCTGCTTCAGCCTCAGCCTCAGTCTGCCTGCAGCCTCGGCCTCAGCCTCAGCCTGCCTCAGCCTCAGCCTGCATCAGCCTCAGCCTCAGCCTCAGCCTGCCTCAGCCTCAGCCTGCCTCAGCCTCAGCCTCAGCCTGCCTCAGCCTCAGCCTCAGCCTCAGCAGCCTCAGCCTCAGTCTGCCTTCAGCCTCGGCCTCAGCCTCAGCCTGCCTCAGCCTCAGCCTGCATCAGCCTCAGCCTCAGCCTCAGCCTGCCTCAGCATCAGCCTGCCTCAGCCTCAGCCTCAGCCTCAGCCTCAGCCTTCAGCCTCAGCCTCAGTCTGCCTTCAGCCTCGGCCTCAGCCTCAGCCTGCCTCAGCCTCAGCCTGCCTCAGCCTCAGCATCAGCCTGCCTCAGCATTCAAAATGTGGCCCGGGAATGGAGTTCTGGGAACTCGAAGAACACGAAATGGCCTACAGTTGGCTCCGGGCATTCAAAATCATGCCCAGGAATGAAGTTCTGGGAACTCGAAGACCACGAAGTGGCTTACAGTTGGCTCCGGGCATTCAAAATCATGCCCAGGAATGGAGTTCTGGGAACTCGAAGACCACGAAGTGTCCTACAGTTGGCTCCGGGCACCCAGGAATGGAATTCTGGGAACTCGAAGACCACGAAGTGGCCTACAATTGGCTCCGGGCGTTCAAAAGCATGCCCAGGAATGGAGTTCTGGGAACTCGAAGACCACGAGGTGCGTTACTGTTGACTAAAAAAGGAATCTCCGGATTCCCGGGGCACCCTCCCCGGATTCCCGGGGCACCCGTCCGTCCGGATCCCGCCCAGACCCCCCTGGGGAGTCATGATGCTCTTTTGACCCTAGTAGAAACCTATCAACTTTCGCTGTTAGGTAAAAAGAGCTATTGGGACCCAGCTGAGACCCAATGAAGATCCTCCCGCTAGAGGATGGTGACAGGCCTGGGCGGTTGAAGCTTTTTTACATCCGTGCCTTAAATCTACATCTTTGTTTGGAGAACCATAAACTTTGCCTGACAATCCTGCTTCTTCTGGACGTAGAGATCAGTAGGCGTTCGCAGGCAGAGGAACATGCGCGCTCCCAGGAAAGCGGGAATATGGCCAAGAAGCTTGTAAACTCCCAGACAAAGCATGCAGATGCAATGTTTGCTTCATAGACATGTTTCCCCTCGCTCTTCATCGTCCGGCAACGACGCAACCGTATTTGTTCGCATGCGTGGAAGCATGCGCACCCAGGTAAGCGGACATGTGGCCGTGAAACCATTGGTAAACTTCGAGGCAATGGAATTCAAATTGTTGTGCTTTGCATCAGCGACCATGTTTGTCATCGCGCCTCATCGTCCGACAATAGCAAAAACAGTGTGTTAAAAGATGCGGAAGCATGAGACATCTTGCGTCCTCGCGCCTCATCGCTTGGCAAAAGCAAACCAGTATGTTTCCGCATTCGCTTTCGAATGCGTACACAAGAGGGCGGAAATGTGGAAACGAAATTGTTGCTTAAATCCCAACCAATACTTGTGGATGTGAAACAGTTTGTTTGTATGATCGACCATGTTTGTCCCCGCGCCTCTTTGTCCGGCAACAACGAAAACCACATGTTTTCGCAATTGCGAGCATGCTTGCCCGGGAGGGCGAAAACGCGGCCTAGAAATCAATGGTAACATTCGAGCCACGACTTGCGGCTGCAAACGTGTTGCTGTGGCATCGCAAACAACCTTCGTCCTCGCGCTTCATCGTCCAGCAATAGCAAAACACAATGCCGTCGCACTCGCGGAAGCATGCGTACCCAGGATGGCAGGGATGTGGCCAAGAAGTCGTTTGTAAAAAAAACCAGCCTAGGCATGTGGATTTCAAACTGTGTACGTTGTATCATGGGCTATGTTTGTCCGCGCGCCTCATCGCCTCACAATCGCAGAACCGTATGTTTGCGCAGTTGTGGGAGTATGCGCACCCAGGAGGGCGGAACGTGCCCAAGAGATCGTTTGTTAAATTCTAGCCAACGCATGCGGATTTCAATGCGTATTGTTTGGCATCGCTAACAATTCGTGTTTTCTCTTTGCAAACGCTTCAGATCGTTCAGAGGCTCGGATACCTCTGCAAAGCGGCCAGGCGCTCAAAGCCTCTGCAGAGTGTCCAGGCGCTCAGAAGCCGATGCAGAGCGCTCAGGCGCTCAGAGCATCTGCGAAACGCTCAGGCGCTCAGAAGCCTCTGCGAAGCGCCCAGGCGCTCAGATGCCTCTACGAAGCGCTCAGGCGCTCAGAAGCCTCTTCAGAGCGCCCATGCTCTCAGGCGCTCAGGCGCTCATGAGCCTTTGCAGAGCGCCATGCAATCGTAAGCCTCTGCAGAACGCTCGGATGCCCCTGCAAAGCGCTACGGCGCTCAGGCGCTCAGATGCCTATGCGAAGCGCTCAGGCGCTCAGAAGCTTCTGCAGAGCGCTCAGGCGCTCAGATGCTTCAGCCCCTGCAGAACGCGCTCTCTTCTGAAGGCTGGTTGTAAAGTGGCCGTTCTGGTTGCAGAGAGCCCCGTCTGGGTTGTAAGGTGGTCGTTCTGGTTGTAAAGTGGGTTGTCATGGTTGTAAAGTGGTCGTTCTCCAAGGAACACTGTGGAGTTCGATCCTTGGCCAGTTGTAAACTGACCTTTTTCGATTGTAAAATGTTGTTTAAACTGAACGCGAGTCTCGGCTGGTATTGGCACCGTCCCCGCCATCCTCCGCAATGCGAATAATGTGCCCTCGCGCGCGCTGATAAAAATCAGCAGTTTTCGAACCCCTTGCAGAGCAGAAGACGAAGTGCACACGCGCGCGTTGTCGCGCGCGCGCCACAATCCACCAACAAAAAAACAATGGTGTCGTAGCGGTTTGAAGACCCAACGCCGACATGACATTGTTAGAACGCCCAAACAAGTTTCGCGACGCGTCTTTTTTGTTATCTGAAAAACGTGCGCGCGATCGGGCGAATTCAGAGGAATACCATGCGTGTTGCATCATGTTCAGAAGATGCGACCGAACTGGTCTGGCGCGCGCACGTCGAAATCGTTGGAACGCCCCTGCGCGCGTGCCGCCGCGGGTGTCCCCTCAAAAAACAAGACGAAATGCACTCGCGCGTGGCGTCGCGCGCGCGTGCCAAAATCCGTCAAACACATCAAGTTCCGTAGCGATTTCAAAACCCAATGTCCAAAACATATATATATATATTATATATATATATATATATATATATATATATATATATATATATATATATACACATATATTGAATATGATGTCGCAACAACAATTTTCGTATGGGCGCGCGCTCGCGCTCTCGCGAATTGAGAAGACCATAAGGTTCTTGCAACCTGTCCGTGGAATACTGCCAGGCGGGCCTCTGGCGCCGCATGCCGCCATCTTTCGCGCGCCCTTTTGCGCGTGATTGGGGGGGGCGCTATCCGCGTCAAATAGCATGGGCCCATCTCGCGCGTCCGCCGCGCGCGCATGTCGAACACTTTACAGACACTTCATCGCTGACGCGGCGACGTCGTCATCGTCGTCTGCGCGCGATCAGCACGGGCGCCGTCGTCGCTGTCAGCATCTTCGCCGGCGTCGTTGCCATCATCATCGCGCCCGCCGTTTACTGCTGTCGACGCCGCCACGACGCCGCGCCCGCCCAAGTCGCCGGCTCGCACTGGAACTGCCAGTTGGGATGCGCCGAGCGGTCAGCGCCACCGCGCTCGCGTCGGTCGCGCCAAACTAGCCGGCCGATGAACGCGCGAGCATGCGCGGGCTTGCGAGGCCGCAGAGATGCAGCAGCCAACGCCAAGCACTCATCGCAATCGCCTCCGCATGGGTTTTGCCAGCCAAGTTGAGGGTGGGCGGGGTCGACAACTTCAACTTCGGCAAGGTGAATTCACCAACCTTAAAAACAACAGCGAATAGACTCCCCCCCAAAGATGTTCGGCCCCCCTGTTCGACTTGCAATTTGCGCGTAATTCAGCCCAGTCGCCCATCCTAAATATGACTTTGTACCGCCCCAGCCGCGCCGGCATCGCCCCAACCGCCATCCTCTGCAGAACACATTATGCGCGCGCACTCCTGGATTTCAAAACCAATCAGCTTCAATCGTCCCTTGCAACAGAAACGAAACGAAGTGCGCGTGCGCGCGCGTCGTCGCGCGCGCGCCGAAATCCTTCAAGAACCTTGGGCTTGGTAGACGTTGTAAAATCGAATGCCCCAAAAAAAAAACAACACTCAATTTCGCAACATCGGAGTTCAAGAAGAGCGCGCGTGCACTCTTGCGGATTCAGAAGAAAAACCATAGGTTTTCAACCTCGTCATGACAGACTACCAAACGGGCTTCGCGCGCGTCGAAATCGTTCGAACGCCCTTGCGCGCGCGCCGTCGTTAGAATCCTTCATGTGGAAAATGACGAAGTACACGCACGCGCGTCGTCGCGCGCGCATGCCAAGCAACCCGCCAAACACAGTTCTGGTTTCGTAACGGTTTTACAACAGAGTGTCGAACCCTTCGTACGAAACCACATGGTATCGCAACGTCAATTTTGAAGAAGGCGTGCGCCCGCGCTTTTGCGCACTCTTGAAAACCATCGGTTCCCCAAACATGTGTATGGAATTCCGTCACGCGGGCCTCTCGCGTCGCGTGCCGACATCATTCGCACGCACTTGCGCGCGTGCTGGGGGGGGGGGGAGGGGGGGGGGGCGATCCGTGTCAAATAACACCGTGCGGGCCAGTCTCGCGCGTCGGCCGCACGCGCGTGTCGAACTCTTTCGAACACCGTCATCACCGACGCGAGGACGCCGTCATCGTCGTCGGCGCGGTCAACATCGGCGCCGTCACTGGCCGCGCCGTCGTCGCTGTCAGCATCGCCGCCATCATCGCTACTCTCATCACCGTGTCTACCGTTGTCGCCGTTGCCACGGTACCGCGCCCGCCCAAGTCGACGACTCGCACTGGAAGTGCCCGCTGGGATGTGCCCAACGGTCAGCGCCACCGCGGCTGCGTCGGTCGTGCCAAAGTCGCTGGCCGCTGCGCGCGCGTGCATGCGCGGGCTGTCGCGGCCGCAGAGATGTACCAGCCAGCGCCAAGCACTCATCGCAATCGCCGCCGCATGGGGTTTGCAAGCCAAGTTGCGGGTGGGCGGGTGGGATGTTTGCGCAATCAGGTGGACTGGACAACTTCAAAGTGAGCGTCGATTGCGCCACATAATGCACCGCATATAGTGCAACACAGAGATTTCTCCACATGGACTGCACATCGTAGACAGCGGGAAACAGACTGCTTGCGGTCCACGCTGGCTCACATTGTCATTGCCTGGTCACGGTCGTCGCCCAGGGGTTGGGGGAGGGTGCTCGCGGTCCACGCTGGCTCACGTTATCGTTACCTGGCTACGGTCGTCACCCATGGGTTTGGGGAGGGGGTTAAGGCTCTGGGTAACGGTAGCGCCTGGGCAGGGTGGGGCACGTCGGGGCGGGGAGGCGCCGAAATCGCCATAGCCTGCGCGTTACCACCAATGTGTGAGGAAGAGCCAGTCCCTCTCCCATCCCTACGTACGATCGTTACCGTTACCACGGGGATGGGGGGGGGAAGGCGTTGGCCCTGTAGCGATCGCTAGTGTCAGCTGACGATTAACAAATCAGCGGTGGGCGCGCGTTAAAAAAAATCCCTGCTCGGGAGAATCGCGGGGTGGCGCCCGCCAGATTGACAACCGACGGCGGCGGCGCTGGTGGTTAGCGCCGACGCCCGGCCGGCAGCGAGACTGCGACAGAAACGGCACAGGCCGGGGGAGAGGGGGGCGGGAGGAAAACCTGCCGTCGGCGCTCCCCCCCTCACTTTCCGTGCTCGTCTTTGCCGAACCGATGGGCCTCCTTCGCCCTGGCCGCAGCCCAGAGGAGGCGCAAGGGGCGCGACGCGCCTCGCCGGCCCGCGGCCAGGGCGGGCTGGACGAGACGGGGTCGTGGCCAAGCGGGGAGCTGCCAAGCAGCTCGCGTCGCTGATCATCCGAGCGCCCCCTGAGGCGGAAAACGGCCATGCATCGAGGGTGGCCCCCCTCCTCCTCCCCCCCCCTCCCCTCCCCCTCCCCCTCCCCCCTCCCCCTCCCTCCTCATCCTCCTCCTCCTCCTCCTCCTCCTCCTCCTCTTCCTCCTCCTCCTCCTCCTCCTCCTCCTCCTCCTCCTCGTCCTTCGGCGTGGCAACCGAAACCACCTGCGCGCAGCAAGCTTCGCCCCCCCCTTTTTCTTCCCAGCCCCTCGCCCCACCCGATGCGGGCAGTCCTCCTCCCCCGGCTGCCGCGGCCTGTCTGTATACCAATCGTCGGCGACGACGGCGACGACGACCAGGCCCAGTGTAGTCGACGACGACGACGACGACGACGACGACGACGACGGCGACGACGACGAGGACGAGGACGAGGAGGACCATGCTAATCTTCTCAGTATCCTTCAATTTTAACGGATGATCCACGAATGGAATCCATGACGAGGACGAGGAGGACGAAGACGAGGACGAGGACGAGGACGAGGAGGATGGACGGCGGACGGCGACGGCGACGGCGACGGCGACGACGACGCACTGCGGGTGTCCTATGGGGGGGAGCTGCGCAAGCCCGCTGTAGTCGACGACGACAACGACGACGACGACGACACCTGAGAGGGGGAAACAATTCGCCTCTGATGTGTACGACTCCTACAACAGCTTCTATACCAGAGGCAATCGTTTTGAGGCTGTCATGCAAGGGAATACACGATCCTCTCGGCGGTGCCCGCGACGACCCCCTGGCGCGCGTGATTAAAACATGTTTCGCGGCCCGCGGGGTCTATTCATCAGCCCTGGGGGGGCGCCGTCACTTGTTAATCACTAGCTGGCATCACGCACAAGAAGATACACCAACAACCTCCCGGCAAGCGGTCAGCAACGAACCGATAGACCAAATCAGATCGGAACAGGCATCGAATCGCGGACAGCATCCGGGTGTTGGTAGAAGTGGACGCGGCCCGAGGTGCTCCCAGTCTTTCGCGCCATTCTGGGGCCTCTGGGGCCCTCAGGGCCTCGTGTGGGGTGCTCTGGAGGCCAGCTGCACCTCCCTGGGAAAGCTGGGGCCACCTTGGGCCACGACCACTTCTAACGACACCCGACGAGTTAGAGCACGGAGTCGGAACCAGACCGGGCCGGCCGCGCCAGGCTGCACGGCAACGCCAGGCGGGCGTGCGGCTCTCGACAACATCCAGGCAGGCCGAGGTCGACGTCGAGTCGGCGGATCGAGGTGGGCCCCGACCTGGTGGAGCTGGCTCTCCAGCTGGGCCATCTGGGACTGCAACGCCCTCTCCAGGTGGTCCAGCTCGATCTCCCGCGGGCTCGACCTCCTTCGGCGGGGGGGACGGCGCCGATGCCGCAGCACGGCAGCTTGCCCAGTCGTGACGAACCGGGCGCTGGCTCCCGGAACCCGCGCGGATCGTTCGGCCTCCAACGACCGGCGGCTTTGCCATCGCCGGATCGCTCCACTGGCCATCGCTCGGACGTCCATTCCTTGTTTTTTTTCGGTTTCGTGCGTGGCTTCTTCGCCAAGTGATTAAGGATGCTCCTCGATGGTCCTCGCCGAAAAAATGCACACGTCCGAGCGATGCCAAGACGCTGGCCGATGCTCTGGGCCCACGGCGGCGCTCGGCCTCGGACGCCCGCGCCAGGACCGCCGCCGCGGCGGCACGCGGTACGAAGCAGCCGTCACTCGCGGGCCCCCCTTGCCCCGGGGGAGCGGCCCACGGCCAGGCCTCCGGGGCGCACTGGGCCGTGGCGGCGGGGGACCCGCCAGAGAGGAGGCACACTATGAGGGCGAGCGCGGGGGAGGGACATCGGGCTCGGCCCCCGGACATCCGACGTCCGAACGTGCTCGATGCGGGGCCCCCGGAGGGAAGTCCAGATGCTTCCCCAGGAGGAACCGTCTCTTCCTTCTGAGCTGTTTGTGAAGGTTTCGGGGCCCGCAGACGGACTCCGGATGCGGAAAAGCAGGCGAAGCATGCATCAAGAAGTGGGGCGCCTGGGTGTAGGCATGTGCGCGCGGGCGGAACTGCGCAGCGTCGGCGCAGCTCGGAGGGCCAGAGCGGGGAGCACGAGGGCCTGGGGCGCCCCTGGGGGGGGGCCAGGCCTGGCCGAACTCGGCGCGCCCCCCCCGAAGTGCCGACCGCAGCAGAGGAGGAGGAGGAGGAGGAGGAGGAGGAGGAGGAGGAGGAGGAGGAGGAGGAGGAAGAGGAGCGGACTCGGCGGCAACTGCTGCCCGCATCCAGTCCAGCTGTGAGGCAGGAGCGTTTCGGGGCGGACCGGCTCGGGGAGGGGGCCCTGGGGCACACAGATATAAGTAGACACGGAGAACCGGATCCCTCGTTTCCCCATCTTTTCTTGGAGGTTTGTCTTCTCCCCCACTTCCCATAGTTTCCCATATCTTCTGGGGGATCGACGATTCATTGTGTCTGTGTGTTTTGGACACACAGATAAATAGACACGGAGAACCGGACTCCTCATTTTCCCCTATTTCCTGGAGGTTTCTCTTCTCCCCCACTTCCCATAGTTTCCCGTATGTTCTGGGGAATCGACGATTCATTGTGACTCTGTGTTTTTTTTCCCTCCTGAGATACGTCGCCGACGGACGGCTGATGGGCCGCCGAGAGCGCGGAGCCGCCCGGTCCCGAGTGGGTCCTCGGGCCCCTTCGCTCCGGGGCGCGCAGGCGCGGAGTAGCGATCCGTGGGTCTGGCGCGCGGTCGCCTTCGTAATCAGATCCATCTCCTCCTCCCACCTCCTCCTCCTCCCTCCTCCTCCTCCTCCTCCTCCTCCTCCCCTCCCTCCTCTCCTCCCTCCTCCTCGTTCCTCCTCCTCCTCTCCTCCTCCTCCCTCCTCCTCCCTCCTCCTCCTCCTCCCTCCTCCCTCCTCTCCTCCTCTCCTCCTCCCCTCCTCCTCCTCCTCCTCCTCCTCCTCCCCTCCTCCCTCCCTCCCTCCCTCCCTCCTCCTCCCTCCCTCCCTCCTCGCTCCCTCCCTCCTCTCCCTCCCTCTCGCTCCTCTCCTCTCTCCTCCTCCTCCTCCTCCTCCTCCTCCCTCTCCTCCTCCCTCCTCCTCCTCCTCTCCTCCTCCTCCTCCTCCTCCTCCTCCTCCTCCTCCTCCTCCTCCTCCTCCTCCTCCTCCTCCTCCTCCCTCCTCCTCCTCCCCAAAAGGCGGCCCGTGCTGCCGCGCTCGGCGGCGGCAATCCGCGACTTCCCATGGAAACGGGGCCCGTCGCTAATCCACGCCCCCTCGATCCATGCCTGCGATCGCCTGGCTAATCGGCGATGAGTGGACGTTGTGGGGTCCACGCATCCCCCCTGAGCATATCCCCCCACTGCCGCGGCGGAAGTTGAGTTCAGTGAACTTTCGAATGGGCTTCGCGCGGGGCAGATCGGGCAGGGTGACGCGCTCAAGTGCTCGTTCGGCAGTTGGGCCATGATGGTTTGAATGCTGGTGGCCACCATGGCCATCATAACGACCATTCTGACGCGACTGGCGACCGTCGAGTTGATGGTGGAGTCCACGACGATGATCATGATGAGTAGCGCCGACATGATGATATGACCATGATGGTCATATTCACAATGTCGCATCATGGTCAGCATCGTGACCATGACGATGAGTCCCACGCCCAAATGAACGACACCGAGACCACGAAAAAAACCGAGCAAGCCCTGCGCCCCACGCCCCAAGTAGACGAAGCCGCCACCGCAGCAACCCCCACGGCAAACCCTGCGCCCGAGGCGGCGCTTGCCCTGGTGCCCGCGGCGCCCTCCACAAGACGCAAGGCCGCGCGTCAGAACAGGCGGCGCGGCGACATATTACGTTCTGGAATCAGGATGCATCGATCTCCGCCCCTGACCGAAAAAATTGTGGGCTCAGGCCCCGTCCCGCGGCCGATCGGGTCCCAGAAACGGCGCCAGGCCGAGCTGCAGGCGGCCGGAGGGTCTGAACTGGTTGGGGCCCCAGAAAATCGATCAAGACGGGGGTTGAGGGCAGATCCGCTCAAAATCGATTACCGGACCTCTCCTGTAAGAGATCGAACTCTCTCTCTATATATATATATATATATATATATATATATATATATAAACCGACGCTTGTTACGGCCCTGCATGGCAATTTGCACTGGAGAGCGGATCCTGGTGTATACGGGGCCCTGGTGTATACATGTTTCGATGTTACCCCGGGACATCGGGGAAAAGGGTATACACCACACCACCCCAGCGTCGTTCTCGACCCTCAAAAAGTCCTAGGATTGAAAAACAGCCCACCACTGGTACTGTATATGTTCCAGTTTCCGATCCTGGGGCCACTCAGTCCAATATGTCACTGAAGATCGGTTTTTGGCAATTCTGGGGCACGTAAGCGGCCCCCGAAGGCCAAAAGAGGCAACAAAAACCTTCTTGAACCTTGAGCCTCGAACCTGGCACCCCTTCGTGCTCGCCGGAACCAGTGCTGGGCCACCTCAGACCCCCAGCAGGCTCCAAGGGCCGAATCTCACTCTTCAAGCAAGTTCTTTAGTTCCCCTGTTCTATGCGACCCGATGGATCAGGAATCCACAGTCTGAAAACCTTCTGGAGCACCAACTGAGCCTTGGCCATGGATGCCACCGCCACCCTCACCAGATGAGCCTCCAGGATATGAAGCCTCTTGGGCACTTGTTCGATTTTCTGGGGAGTTTCGACTCCAGGGCGTGGCAAAGGACGTGGCGAAGCAGGAGGACGAGAACCCGGAGGTGGGCGACTCTGGGAGGGGGCTACGACCCCTGCAGGTGCGGCTTGCCGCACCCACTATGTCGTGTTGCTGCTTCTCTTCGTGATCAGCGGCCGCGGCATGTACAATATTTTGTGTCCTCAATGGCCTCACCGTATCCTTGGGTGAGCGGGGAGCCTCCGTGGACCTCCGCGGCCCTGTTGTACATGTGATTTCGACCGTACTTCGTGCAGATTTCGACCCGCCCTCTTGACCCTCTCGTCCAGAGTTCGTCCGAACCTCGTCCAGGTGTCGAACACATCATACAAAAAACTCTCAAGACCGCAAGAAACCCTGGGACCCTATGGGTTAGTGAGGGGGTCTCCTACAGCGACCATTAGCAGGCCATGGCTGTTAACTTCTTGGCCCGCGGAATGAAAACACAAAAAAACGAATTTGACAGACGAAGCGCCTTGAAATTTTCAAAATTCCGCTGAGCACTGATTTGTGCACGGCCTGTTTTGCCATCGGCTGCTTTGCAATATTCAGAATTCCACGAGGCATTGATTTTTGCCAGGCATGTTTTGCCATGGGGCGATGTGTCATCGATTCAAACGCGGGGAACCCCAGGCGATGCTCACTGGTACAACGCCCAAAGGGTTTCCGAAACAAACAGCGCACATGTTGGATTTGGCGCGCGGCGTACGCGAGTGAGAAAGCAGCCGCTCCTCTAGGGCAGCGCGCGCCTTGAGGGGACGCAAGCTTCAACGTGCGAGCGCGTCCACCGCGCAAGCGCAAACGCTACGAGCGACGGGAAAAAACCGTCCGCTGCTCGGCGATGCGCACACCTGTCGCGACATCACTCGAGAACGTCGCAATACCATTTGTTTCCGTCCAACTTTGAAGACGGCGCTGCGTAACCAAAGCGCGCGCGGGCGCGCCAAAATCGAAGCAAACACGCACGCGCACACGCACGCACACACACACACACACACACACACACACACGCGCACACACACACGCACGTGCACGTAGCGAGCCAAACTTTTGAGTCGCGACGGGTACAAGCTAGACCAGGGCGCGGCTAACATAATTGACGGCAGCGCAAACATCTCTCTCTCTCTCTCTCTCTCTCTCTCTCTCTCTCTCTCTCTCTTTCTATATATATATACATTATCATCTGTAAATGGAAACAAAGAAAACGGATCGCGGTATATTGCCCAGCAGCCAGCCCGGAAACGCACCCGAACGGGCTCCGCGCCCCACGGGTGCCACAAGGAGAATTGTCGAATGCCGACGCGCACTTCCGCGCCGCGAAAGGGCCCCCATGCCGCTGGAGCTTCCGCCACCGCCCACCCTTTCCCGTAGTGCAAGGTTTCATCGTCTCAAACGCGCGGGTCCGCAAGCGATATTGCTTTCTGGAGCGCCAGACGGCTTCCCCGCAATATCCGCGCGCATGTTGGGCTTGGAGCTTAACGTGCGGGACATGGGAAACGCACTGATTATACAAAGCAGCGCGCGGCCAGGAGAAGCGCGAACTTAACCGCCGCGCAAGCGGGAGGAGCATCGGCCGAAGAACGGCCGTGACCCGGCCTCCGTCGGCCTCCTCAAAAGGCCCCAGACAAATTCATTTTCAGTTGCGGCACTTATATGTCAACTTCTATATTCTGGAAAATGCTGAATTATCCCGCGCGCGCGAGCGCCGGTGACCCGGCCTCCGTCGGCCTCCTTAAAGGGCTCCAGAAAAAATTAGATTTAGTTTTGGGAATAACATGTTGACTTTTAATTTCTGGACAATGCAGAACTCTCCAGCGCGCGCGAACGCCGGCGACCCGGCCTCCGTCGGCCTCCTTCAGGGGCTCCAGAAAAAATTAGATTTAGTTGCGGGAATAGCATGTATACTTTTATATTGTAGACAATGCTGAACTCCCCACGCGCGCGCGCGGGTGACCCGGCCTCCGTCGGCCTCCTCAAAGGGCTCCAGAACAGAACAAAACAAAAAACATGTTCAAACACGGCACTTTACATGACGACTTGTATATTCTGGACAATGCAGAACTATCCCGCGCGCACGAGCGCCGGTGACCCAGCCTCCGTCGGCCTCCTGAAAAGGCTCCAGAAAAATTCAGATTTAGTTTCGGGAATAACATGTAGACTTCTATATTCTGGACAATGCAGAATTCTCCAGCGCGCGCAAGCGCCGGTGACCCGGCCTCCGTCGGCCTCCTTAAAGGGCTTCTGAAAAAAACAGATTTAGTTTCGGGAATAACATGTCGATTTTTATATTGTAGACAATGCAGAACTCCCCACGCGCGCGCACGGGTGACCCGGCCTCCGTCAGCCTCCTTAAACGGCTCTTCAACCAGCCAACCTGCCTACCAGCCGGCGCACCAGCCAACCAACACACTGGACTTAACCAACCAAACGGCGCACGCGGAGCCTTACGTGTACAAATTTGTAGATAGGCGAAGATTATCGCGCCCCGCGATGCGCGGCGCGCGGTGAACTTCACGCCCCTGCGCCGCCGCCCTGGACAAGGGCGGCTCTCCTGCCCGGGCCGCGACGCGCGAGGCGCAATAATCTTCGCGCCCCCAGGGGTGACCAAGTGCACCGGCCTTGGGCGGCCACGCGTTTCAGAAATATGAAAACCCACGGATGCAAAGCACAAAATGAGTACGCAGGCGTACAGTGAAGGTCTTGACCTAAGGTGTGACATAAGGAACTAATGCCCCCACCTCGGCATGCGGATACATGCAGGGGCGACAACGGGGGGGCCCGAGATAGGAGCTGGACCATAACGCAGCCACCGTTCAATTATGTCGAGCCAGTGAGCTCCGAACCGCGTGGCCGAAGGAACGGGGGGGGCTCTTGCGAGGAACTGGACCTCAATGCCCCATACCTTGGCATGCGGATACATGCAGGGGCGACAGCTCCAGCGCGCGCCCCGCAAGGAACGGGGGGGCCTGAGAACGGAGCTGGACCATAACGCAGCCACCGTTCAATTATGTCGAGCCAATGAGCTCCGAACCGCGTGGCCGAAGAAACGGGGGGGGCCCTTGCGAGGAACTGGACCTCAATGCCCCGCGCCCTGGCGCGCGGAACGGGCGAAAGCTCCAGCGCACGCCCCGCGAAGAACGGGAAGGCCCCGGAGAGGCGCAGGGCTTATACGCGACCGCCGTCGCATTACGTCGAGCAAGCGCAAGGAACCGAGCCCACCCGTGGAGCCCCGTTCCTTAGACCGTCCGCCCCGATCGACAAAACGAACCCGCGCGTCCAAAATCGCAAGGAACACCGGGGGGGCTCGCCGCCAAAAAGGCAGCGGAACGCATGCAAACCTAAGGAACGTCCGAGCCCCTTTTGAAAAGTAAGTGTTCCTTACTCAAGGCGCTCACTGTGCGCGCCTCCGTCGGCCTCCAGAAAGCTTCACAGAAAAGTTCAATTCAGTTTTTGGATTTACAAGGCGATCTTCTTATTGTGGGCAATCCAGAACTTCCTACACGCGCCCGCGCCGCGGCGCGCGCGCGTGGTGAGTTCTGTATTGTCCACAATAAGAAGATCGCCCTGTAAATCCAAACATTGAATTTGACTTTTCTTTGAAGCTGTAAGGAGGCCGAGGGGGGCGCGTAGTTCTGTATGTGGACGCTACAGAATTCACCGCGCGCGCGCGTAGGGAGTTCTGTATTGCCCACAATGCTATGCAGAACTGCGCGCCTCCGTCGGCCCCCTTACTACTTCACAGGTAAAAATAAATTCAGTCTTTGGCTTTACAAAACGATCTGCTTATGGGGGGCAATCCAAAACTCACCACGCGCGCGCGCGGGGAAACCAAATGTGAAACTGAATTCTCTGGCCGGACTCGCCGTACAATGAAATGCGCCGCAGCGCGCGCCGCAAAGTCGCGCGCGCGCGTTGGACAATGAGCGGGGAACGCAGCGCACTGCGCATGTGTCAACGATGTCAGCCTGAAAATCAATAGGGGAAACCCTAAGCAAAATTTAGTTCTCTGAATCCAGGAGATGGCCACACGATTAGCAAATGCGTGGAAAACCACAGTGCGCAGCGCAAAGTTGCGCTGCGCACTATGGCTTCCCACGCATGCGAACTCGAAGTCCAAATCGGGAATGCATCATGTAAACAATATTTCTCTGGCCCCAACAGATGGCCATGCAGTTGATAATTGCGCGGGAAAGCCAGCGCGCAGCGCAAGGTCGCGCGCGCGACGTTTCGGTGCGCACAACGGTTTCGCCCCATAAATTTGTGAACGATGTGAACGCGAAAACCAAACGATGCGCAATTTAATACTCGTCGCAACAGATGACCATACAAGCGGAAACCATAGTGCGCAGCGCAAAATCGCGCGCGCGCTGCGCACTTTGGTTCCCGCGCGTTTGTCGTCGGTGTGAACGCCAAAACCCTAAGGGAAAACCCGATTTGAAATGTAGTTCTCCGGCCAGACACTTAACAAATGCGCGGCGCCCAATGGTTTTCCACGAACTGTTAAGTGCATGGCCATCAGCGCGCCATGGCTTTCCTGCGCCGGCTGCCGCGGCTTGCTGTGACCAGCGGGCGACCAATAGTGGGCCATGGGTGCAAACGCGCCCAAAAGGCTAATCACGGGAAAAGAATCCACGGGGGGCGGGCCAGGGGCATCGGGGCCTTGTTTTCGCCCCAAAGAAATCGGGGGGGCGGGGGGGGGAACTCCTGCGGTTAACCCGCGACATTCCCGGCTGCGGGACCCGCCGCGCGCGCAATATTTCCATCCGGGCCACTGCCCGATCTGGCGCAATTGCCGGCCGGGTTCGCTGAATTCCCAGCCAGGTTACCAACCAAAATCGCCGAATTACCGGCCGGGTGCGCGGAGTTACCAGCCGGGCGCGCGGGAATTAACAGCCGGGCTACCGGCCGGGTGCGCGGAGTTACAGCCGGGCTGCCGGCCAGGCAAAGGGCCGGCCGTCTGCGGCGTTCTGTAGCGGCGCTGTAGCTCCGCTACAGAATGTGCTGCAAGGCCAAGCTAAGGGCCGGGCTACCAGCCGGGCTACCGGCCGGGTTACCGGCCGGGCTGGGAGTTAACAGCCGGGCTACCAGCCGGGTTACCAGCCGGGCTGGGGCTAACAGCCGGGCTACCAGCCGGGCTACCGGCCGGGTTACCGGCCGGGCTGGGAGTTAACAGCCGGGTTACCAGCCGGGTTACCAGCCGGGTTACCAGCCGGGCTGGGGCTAACAGCCGGGTTACCGGCCGGGCGCGCAGTTAACAGCCGGGCTACCAGCCGGGTTACCGGCCGGGCCGGGTCACCGGCCGGGTTCGTAGAATTACCGGCAGGGTTACCGGCCGGGTTCGTGGAGTTACCGGCAGGGTTGCCCGCCGCGTTCGCGGACTTACTGGCCGGGCTACCGGCCGGTCACCAGCCGAGCTACTGGGTGGGCGAGGGGCCAGCCCGCTGGGTACCGGTCAGGGTGGGCAGGGCTGCTTGCCGGGCCAGGCCCCAGGCCGGGGGCGACCGGGCTGCGCTGAACACGGGCCGCACATGGCCTCGGCGCTTTCCCCTCGCGCATAATATGGTGTCCCGCCCTAACGCGCGGCGGCATTGCCCCTTGCAACCGTGTGTTCGCCTACCTACGTAGTGGCCCATGGCCACAGTGCGTGTGGCTGCATTTCCGCGCTCGCATATTGCGTTTATTTCCCACGCAGAAAGGCCTGCGGCCGCCGCGCGCCGAATGCACAGCTCGCGCCCGCGCGCGCGCGTAGTGCGCTGAGCCACTTGGCCGACGTGCTACAACCCCATGTTAACTTAGAAATCCATTCGGCCACCGCTGAAGGGGCCGCTTGAGTTCCCAGGCAAACATAACGGCCCGTCTATTGTGGGCACAACAGAATTCACAGCTCGCGCCCGCGCGCGCGTGGGCGCGTTGCGCGCTCAGCCACATGGTCGACATGCTCCAACCACATGTTAACTTGGAGATGCAGTCGGTCACCTCTCAGGGCCACCTTCGTTCACAGGCCAACACGGCGGCCCTTCTTTTGTGGGTAACCCAAGATTCACGACTCGCGCTCGCGCGGTCGCGGGCGCGCGCGCGCGGTGGCGCTTTGTAAATCGAGCCACGTAACCGACACGCTACAAACTCATGCTAACTTCGAAATCCAATCGGTCACCGCTAAGGGACCATTTGAGTTTCCTGGCCACAACATGGCGGCCCTTTCTAATGTGGGTAGTCCAGAAGTCACATCTCGCGCGCGCGGGCGCGTTGTACGCTAAGCCACGTGACCGACATGCTACAAGCCCATGTTAACTCGGAATGCAATCAGTCACCGTTAATTGGCCAATTAGATTTTCCATGTCAACATGGTGGCCGTTGTACGGTGGAAAAAATACAGAGTTCACAGCTAGCGCGCGCGTGGGCGACGTGTACGCTGAGCCACCTGGCCGATACGCGACAACCCCCATGTTAACTCGGAAGTTCAATCGGTTACTGCGGAGGGGCCACTTGAGCTTCCATGCCAACATAAAGGGCCCGATATTGCGGGTGGTGCGGCTTTCAGAGCTCGCGCGCGCCGGGGGGGGGGGCGCGCGCGCGCGGGCGCTATGTGCGTTCAGCCACATGCTACAAGCCCATGTGAACTCGGAATTCCAATCGGTCACCGCTCAGGGGCCACATGAGTTTCCAGGAGACAGCGGCCCGTCTATTGTGGGTAGTGCAGGATGCACAGCCCGCGCGGGCGCGTGCGCGCGTTGTGCGCTGAGCCACTTGGCCGACATGCAACAACCCCATGTTAACTTGGAAATCCATTCGGCCACCGCCACGGGGCCGCTTGAATTGCCAGGCCAGCACGGCAGTCCTCTGTCGTGGATGATACAGAGTTCACAGCTCGCGCCCGCGCGCGCGGGCGCTTTGTACGCTGAGCTACTTGGCCAACATGGCACAACCACATGCTAACTAGCATATTCAATATTCTACCGCAGCGGGCAACTTTTAGTTTCCAAGCAAACGTAGCGGCCCTTCTGGTGTGGATAGTTCGTAAGTCACTGCTCGCGCGCGCGCGTGGGCGTCCTTTACGCTGAGCCACTTGTGCGACATGCTACAACCCCATGTTAAATTGAAAATCCAGTCGGCCATCGCTACAGAGCCCCTTGCGTTTCCAAGCCAATACGGCGGCCCTTCTGTTGTGAGCGATGCAGAGGTCACAACTCGCGCCCGCGCGTGCGCGCGGGTGCGTTGTACGCTGAGCAACTTGGCCGACATGCGGCAACCCTAGGTAAACTGGGAAAACCAATCGGCCACCGCTAAGGGGCCACTATGGATTCCAGACCAACATGACGGCCACTCTATTGCGTGCAATAAAGAATTTACGGCTTAATCGGCACGCTGCGAACTCATGGTCACTCGGAAATCGAATCAGCCAACGATAGGATTGCACTTCAGTTTCCAGGCAATCGTGGCGGCCCTTTTATTATGGATAGCCAAGTGATCCAGAAATCGCAACTCGCGCGCGCGCGGGCGGGCGCGTTGAGCGCTGGACCACTCGGCCAACGTGCCACAAACCAGTGCTAACCTGGAAATCAATCCGGGGTTCCAAGCCAACACGGCGGCCCTTCTACTTTGGATCAGGGTTCGCAGCTCGCGCCCGCGCGCGCGGGCGCGTTGCGCGCTGAGCCACTTGGCTGACATGCTGGAAGCCACCGCAAAGGGGCTACTTGAGTGTGCAGGCCAACATGGCGGCCCTTCTACTGCGGGTAATACGAAAATTCACAACTCGCGCGCGCGCGGGCGCGCGCGAGGCGCCTTGCACGCTGGGCAACTTGGCCGACATGCTACAAACCCATGTTTAACATGGAAAATACCATCGGCCACCGCTAAGGTGCCACTTGAGTTCTCAGGCCAACGTGGCGGCATTTGCATTGCGGAGAATACAGGGTTCACAGCTCGCGCCTGCGCGCACAGGCGCGGGCGCTCTGTGCGCTGCACAACTTAACCGGCATGCTACGACCTTTTGCTAACTTGGAAGTCCGTCGGTTACTGCTGAGGGGCCACTTAAGTTTCTAAGCAAACATGGCGGCCATTCTATTGTTGGTGATACAGAATTCAACGCTCGCGCGCGCGAGCGCAAGCGGGCGCGCGCGCGCGTGGGCCCGTTGTACGCTGAACCATTTAACCAAAACGCTAAAAACTCGAGCTATCTCGGATATTCAATCGGTCACCGCTAATGGGCCGCTTGATTTCCAAGGCCAGCATGGCGGCCCTGCTATTGCGGGTAGAACTCACAGCTCGCGCGCGCGCGTGGGCGCGCTGTGCGCTGAGACACTTGGCCGACGTTCTAGAAGCCCATGTTAAATTGGAAAAAGAAATCGGCCACCACTAAGGGGCTGCTTGAACTCCGAAGCCACCATGGCGGCCCTTCTGTTCTGGATAACGCAGAGCGGCGGCTCGCTCCCGCGCGCGCGGGCGACTTGTGCGCTGAGCCACTTGGCCGACATGCTACATCCCCATGTCAATTTGACAATCCAGTCGGTCACCGCTGGGGGGCCACTTTAGTTTCCAGGACAGCACGACTGCCCTTCTTTTGTGGATAACACAGAATTCACAGCTCGCGCCCGCGCGCGCGCGTGGGCGCGTTGCGCGCCGAGCCACTTCACCGACGCGCTACAAAGCCATGGTGAATCGGAAATCCAATCGGTCTCCGCTAGGGGGCCACTTGAGCGTCCATGCCAACATTGCGGCACTGCTATTATAAATGATACAGAATTCACAGCTCGCGCCGGCGCGCGCGCGCGGGCGCGTTGCGCGCTGAGCCACTTGGCTGGCGCGCTGCAGCCCCGCGCTACCTGGAACGCCCATTCGGTCACCGCCCAAGAACCCCTTCGTTTCCAGGCCCCTTCGTTGCCAGACCGCTGAGAACAACGCAGAGATCACACCTCGCGCGCACGCGCGCGTGCGCGTTGTACGCTCGTCCTCCTCCTCCTCCTCCTCCTCCTCCTCCTCCTCCTTTCCTCCTCCTCCTCTTCCTCGCCCAATCCTCCTCCTCTTTCTCCTCCTTTCCTCCTCCTCCTCCTCCTCATCCCCCTCCTCCTTCTCCCCCCCCTCCTCTTCCTCCTCCTCCCCCCCAAAAGCTTGCGCAGTCAATGTCATCATACTTCTGCTCGCCCCTTTCCTGCTTCTCCCGTCGCTCCCCCCTTCTTCCTTTTAGTCCTCGTCCTCCTCGTGTTCCCCCCCCCGCCTCCCCCTCCCCCGCCCCCTCATCATTCTTCTGCGCCCTGCCTGTTTCGGCAAGGGCCGCGAATGTGCATTCGCGCCCGGGCGTGCCCAGGCTGACCCACGAAATACAGTTTGACGGCTTCCCCATCAATTTCTCTTCGTTACACGGAATGTTCCCGCACATCCCAGATCAAGACATTTCGCCTGGGTACTATTGCTGGGTGGACCGTGATGGATACGAACAGTAACGAAACCAACTACGCGATCAACCGCGAATGAAACTACACACGGAACTCCCCACAAACATGTTTCGCACGTGGCGTTCATCGTGCAACAGCACTTCCAGAAGGGCGAAAGAGGCGAAGCCTTCCCACAATAAAATCACGATTTCTGAATTCAAGCACACACAGTCCTTCAGGGCAAAAACAACAACAAACAATAATTCTGGATTTTCCAAACCATGCCTTCGGACAAAAACGTATTTTTGAATATTACAGTTTAGTTGTGCCCCCCGGCCTGGCTGCTAGCGTTTTTGGGTGGCCCCCCCTTCCTGTAGACGGCCCCCTCACTAACCTATGGGGCTCCCGTGGAAGACCGCACAACGTGACAAACGCCCCCACCCTACTCAACTCGGGCCGGGAGAAAGGTTGGGATAGCAAAGGCAAGGTTTGAGAATCAGCTCTCGTAGCGGATTTTCCCGGCGCCGGAGGCGGCCATGTATCGAGGCATGGGCCCCTCGGAGGGGCTGAAACCAGCTGCGTGCAGCAGATTTCGACCCCCCCCTTTCCCTATCCCCCCCTTTCGTCTGGCCCGAGCGTTGTTTACCAGCCTCGAACTTATCCCTATCCCCAAGATTGACACGCCAAAAGGCGATGACAACCTTAGGGATCCGCCTTCCAAAAAATATAAGGGACCCCCTAAGATTGGGATCGTGAGGAGGAGATGCCCAGCACAGGGATAGGGATATGTTCCAGGCTGGTAAATTGTACCCATTATTCCTCCTCCTCCTCCTCCTCTTCCTCCTCCTCCTCCTCCTCCTCCTCCCTTTCGTCTGGCCCGGGCATTGTACTTACCCATTCTTCCCGTACCCCTTTCGCTCGCGCCGGCCCCCGGCTCTTCCTGTGCAGCACCTGCTGGCCGGTGGCCACGAACGGCGACGTCGGCCGCTGGGCGGCGGACTGCGCGGCCGCCGCGGCGCCGGTCGCCTGGAGCACTCCGGAGAATACAGTCGGGGCCTTGACCTAAGGAACCCTAAGTAAGGAACGAGGCCCCTTTTTTCCATAAGTTAAACTTCGATTTCCCATCGAAAACATAGGGAAAACCTGAGGCAAGCTGCGAAACAATTAAGGAACACGGAGCCCCTCCCCAACGAACAGGGTTCCTTCTTCAGGGCCCCGACTGTACGGAGCCATGCCATACCCTGGCACTCCACTGAGGTGCAGCGATAGGGGGGGGGCTGGCAAGGGGGGGGCTGCATCGACCTGGAGTCGCCGAGAGAGCGGCGATGGGCCTCCGATGATGGATTCGCAGCTTCCTGGGCAGGTTGTGGCTATCAGGCCCCTGTCGGCGATCAATGGGCGATTGGGGGTCGATGCATCCCCCCCTTCTGCCTATCCCCCCTATCGTTGCCCCCGATGCACCTTCCACACCTTCCGACCAGCGGGCTGCTGATGTAGTGATCTGTCTCGGGGACACCGCGACTTTTCTCTGAGGTCTGATCTCTTGGATCGGCGATGGACCCCCCTCGCTGGCGCGCGGAGCGCGGTAGGGGCGGCCCCGGAGGCGCCGACAGGGGGGCCCAGCGCCGATCCAAGAAATCCGCGCGGAGCTCCGAACATTGAGGTTCAAATGTTTTTACTGCCCCTCGGGAAGACCGCTACATCAGCCACCTGCTGGCCAGTGGAGAGCCAAGGCAATTAGGCGACGAAGAGGCCCAGATCCTCCGCGACCAGAACAAGTCGGTAATGGTTGTGGGGCGCCCCAAATTAGAGTCCTCCTAGATGGGGTCGGATCGCTCGCCGATGCATCGGCGATGCATCGGCGACGTCGGCGATGCGTCGCCGACGTCGGCGTGGAGAAAATCGGGCTCGGCATCGAGCCGCATCGTCGATGCATCGGCGATGCGGCGCGATCCTCCGAGACCCATCTACTGGGACCCCTATCCTCCTCCTCCCTACTTCTCCTCCTCCTCCTCCTCCTACCTACTTCTCCTCCTCTTCCTCCTCCTCCTCCTCCTCCTCGTCTAGGTGGCCTAGACCAATTTTGATCGCGACCAGAGGGGGTCGCATTGCGGTATAACAGTGAGAAGCGGCGCGTCGGCGCCCACGCGAGGGCCTCGAGGGCGTCGACGGCTCGCTCGTTGCCAGATGCGCGGCCGCAGGTCGAGCTTCAGTCACGACAGGTTCGTCCAAAGCGCTAATGGCAATCTTCGGCAACGGAAGATTGGAAAACGATGGGCATTTTCTTCCACCAGCACCACCACGAGTTGGAGGGGGAGGGGGTCCTCCTCCTTCTCCTCCACCTCCTTACCCCCTCCAACTTGTAGTGGTGGTGGTGGGAAACAGGCCCATCAGAAAAAGGTCTTACGCACGATGACATAAAACCTTACGCTGCGGCGTGCGCGGGCCGCCAGCGCGGCACGCCGAGTAGAGAACGATTGCAGCCTTACGTGGGCAACTTACGCGCGCATGTCGGCGCAGTCGACACCGCTCCCTGGAGAAACACAACAGTACCCATACCGCCACTCCCCGGATCTCTCCTGGGGTTCTTTCTGACCAGGAGGGGGAGGAGGAGGAGGAGGAGGAGGAGGAGGAGGAGGAGGATTTCGAGAGGGATCCAGCCGTGGCGACGAAGGCCAGGAGGCCCAAAAATGACTACCTGCCAGACCACCCCAACCCAGCCCGAAGACCCGAATTTCGGGTTAGGATTGCAAAAAAAACCCGAAGGATTGCAAAAAAAACCGTTGCCTTGCAAACAGACAAGAAACAGATACATGTTAGCCAACGAAGGGTACGGGTTCCAGATGTGCGCTTTCAATGTTACCCGAGCCCTCCCCCCTGGGAATGGAGGGCAAATTGCAGCCTTCGGGTTGGGTCGGGGTGGGTTGGTGGGTGGCGACAAAAAAAAGGCGCAAACGAACAACGGGTAGCAGTACCAGTACCTTCTCGAGGAACCAAGGAAACGAAAATGCCATGTTCGGAGGTCCGCAAGGACCTTCGAGAAATGGCGTTTATGCCAGTGTTTGCTCTTCGCGATGACGCCAATTACTTACCAGCCCCGACCCTCACCCCACCCCCCTTGTCACGTCACGATGAGCGCCGGCGCCTTCTGTAAATAAGCCATTCCTAAGAATTCGAAGACTGCGCCCGCACGAATCGTGACGTTACAAGCCATCTTCCCCCACTCCCTCCCTCCCGTCACGCCCGTTATCGCCAGGGGATTACGACACTGTCTCTAGCAGTGTCGGTACTTTTTCGTCTTCTGATCTGCACAGCTCCGGGCAAATAGTTGTGTGACTGCACTGAAATATCCAAAGGACTTGCCTGGGAAAAGCCCAGCGAGAGCGATCCCTCGAGACAAACACGGCCCCGAACAAGGAACATCCAAGCCATTGCGCTCACCTCGTCCTGACCCCCAAAGAAGCTGACCCCCAGTATTAGGCCGGGCGTGTCCCCCTACAGGCAGATTTTGGGCGAACCCAACAAAAATGCCCCAGAAATACTCTGAACATCTTGAAACATAGTCGAACCATCGTCCCCAGACTCTTTCTTGACTGTTTTTGAGTACTCCCCCAGTAGAGGGGAGGGACAGGCCCGACTTCACCCCAGCTGCGGGCGAAGGATCCGACGTTGCCCCCCCAAAAAGATCACGCCCCCGGGTCCCGGACCCCAGCTGTCTGCTGCCTCGTGCGAGCAGGGCCCCGCGCGGGCCCCGGAGCCCGAGCCCGGGCAGCTCCCGCCCGCCGCGAGGACAAACCGCTGCGGCGCCCGAGGCGCCGCTGGTGGAAGCCGCCCCGGGCATCGGGAAGCTCCGAAGCTTGGCTGCCCCGATACGGCAGGTTCGTGTCGTGACGACCCCGGCGTTGGTTTCTGACACTGCGTGAATCGTTCAACCTTGAACGATCGGCGGCTTTTCGACCGCCCGATCGTTCCATATTAGCCCATTCTGGGCCACTGGCGGCGTTCAGCCTTGAACGCCCTGGGCGGGGTCGCCGCCGGTCGACACGACGCGAACCTACCGTACGCAACACTTACCAGCCTGGAGCATATCCCCGTCCCTATGCTGGACATCGCCTCGTCACGATGCCAACCTTAGGGATCCCCTTATATTTTTTTCAAGGCGCATCCCTAAGATTGTCATCGCCTTCTGGCGTGTCAACCTTAGGGATAGGGATAAGCTCGAGGCTGGTAAGACACGTACGGTTTGAACACGGACGCTTTGAACACGGCACGTGTTACGTTTTTCAAAGCGTGCGCATCAGAGCAGCTCAGCTCCGAAACCGCCCGACTACACTGCCCTCGATCCGCGGTCCCCGTGGTCTCGACCACTTCGCCCCGAGTCCCTTCTCGATGGCCCGAGGGGGCCCGAAAGTGGCCTCAGGAGGTCCTAATGATGGAGAAAACTGAAGGGGCCCTGGGACACACAAATAAATACACACAAATAAAAGGATCCCTCATATTTTCCAACATTTTCTGGGTTTCTGTCTTCCCTCCCAGCTCAATTCCCATATTTTCCCATATTTTCCAATATGTGTGTTTTTCCCTCCTGAAAAACGCCTGACTTGAAACACAAAAAAAGACATTACACCAGAGAAGAACCCCAATCAGTGGATGGTTTTGGCTGAGGAGATCGACCGGGAACCCGGGAGCCCGGGAACCCAGAACCCACCGAGATCGGCCTGGAACCAATGACCGGGAATCCGGGAACCCAGAACCGGGAACCCGGGAACCCAGCCTGCTGCCAGCATCGGCGGGGAACTTTCGCCACATCTGTCAATTGCCGCTGGGACTCCTTCAGTGCAAGCACTGATTGGGGAATCAGCCCGAAGCGTGGGCACGTACAGTTAGGTCGGGCCTGTCCCCCTACAGGGGAATTTTGGGCAAAAAATAAAGAATAGTCAAAAATACCCCCACAATGCTCAAAAAAAATCAAAACATCGCCCCCAGACTATTTTTTACTATTTTTGAATATTCCTCCTGTGAGCAAGCATCCCGGCTCAGTAAGCATCCCGGCTCACATCCGATACCCTTACTACACTTCCCTCACATCCTACCGTTTGTCCGATCATCTGTTTCTCTCTTCTCTGCTCACTGCGTCGGGACAGTTGGGAGGATGCCAGCGAGCACGAGGGCGCCGGGAACGCCCCTGGGCGCAGAGAGGGTTCCTCCTGGTGCAAAGGTGGAGTCGCACATCATTGCGTCTCCAGAGGGCCACGGCGACAAGCGGCCCCGCTTGAAGAGCCCGTTGAGCAGCCCACTAAATGAGATGGATGGGGACACGAGCGAGCCTCAGGCCACTGGAGCTGCTCGTCAATTTCACTTCGAAAATCCTCACACGCCGCCGGGGGCCTCCCCCGCTCCCGTCACGATGGACGGCATCGCAAAGTTCCTGAACGACACCTTAGATGAGAAGCTGAGCGCACAGTTAACTCCGTTGTCTTTGAAAGTGTCTTGCCTTGAGGGGAAGTACGGTGAGCTATCCAGCGACATGGGAATGCAAGCAACTGAAGTAGACAAAAGGTTCAACGACATGCATCAGAAGTTCGAGAATCACATCACCAGCATCAAGGAGGATATTGCGTCGCTGCGAGGGGTTCTTGGTTCCTCTCCTGGGGTGTCCGCTCAGACCACCCCCAGGGCAACGTCGAATCCAACAGTATTCATTGGTGGTTTGAGCAAGTTTGCAGATGAGGACGTGGCCAGGGAGTGGTTGCGAAATCAATTTTGGAATGCATACATCAACGAGCCACTTGAGATGTACTTCAAAGGAAAATCGTTTAAAGGGCAGTTATTTGCTAAATATGCCAATCAAGCGGAGGCCGAATCCATCGCAACGAAGATCAAAGAGGCCAACTGGGAACACGACGGCGAGAAGGTATACGCCAAGCTGGACTTCCCTGTCAGCGTGCGTGTTCTCCGGACCGTCATGTACACCAGCAAGGACGTGCTCATTGACGGAGGTTGGGAAAAGACAGCTTTGTGGACCGATGCCGATACTTTCAAAGTGTGGTGTGGAGCCGACGTGGTTCTCACGGCTTCGATTTCTGAGGGCAGTCTTTCAGTGTGTTTCGAAGAAGGGTGGCGCGAGTATTTCGAGGGCGTGCCAAAATGGGATGCCATGGTCGCTGCCTCCAATAAGAAGCTCAACGACAGCAAGACTCCCACGAAAGGCCTTGGCAAGGGTAAGACCAAAGGCAAAACGAAGGGCCACTCCTCAAGCGCCTCTGCAGGCACCGGCCATTAGGGACAACTCCAGTCAGACACATGTTTCACTTTAGACTCTTGCAAACCTTCTCTGGTCATATTGGCAAAAAAACGCCCGTATTGGGTCAGATGAGAGATTGCAGGAGGTAGTTGCAGAATTAGACACTATGGATTGGGATAGTGTTCTCTTCTCGGAAACGAGAGCACCAAGCCGCTCGTGCGAAATCATTGGCGGGCACGCGCTTTATGCAAGCGGCAAAGGGCATGATGCCACAGGCGTTGGTGTCCTCGTCCACGCCAGACACGTTGGCAAACACGTATCTGTTGGTATCAGTGACCAGGTCATGTACGTCGATTTGGAACTGCACGGAAAAGCGTGCAGAGCAATCGCAGCTTACCTTCCGCATGCCGGCTACCCCGCCACGTTCGTGGACGCAGTTTACGAACAGCTGTCATCCTGCTGCCGGACAGCGCGAGTTGGCATCGTCGGAGGCGATTTCCAAACAGAGCTGCATGAACCAGTTCGGGGGGCTGCGCTGCTCGATTTTGCTTCGAGGGCAAAACTGACATTCTGTAACAGCTCTGGGGACTGGACGTTTCGAAGCAATCTGGGAAGATACCGTCTTATCGACTACATCCTTATCGGCTCGCGCGCCAGATGCATTACGAGTGACAGCACAAATATGCTCGACCTTGGCTCGGACCATCGTGCCGTTTCTGCTACCATCGAGTTCAAAGTTGCCAGACGATGGACAAGCAGACAGCATAATTCTCGATGTAAATGGTCAGATGTGTCAAGCCAGGACATTCAACGATACGCGGAGTCAGTGGGCTGCTGGGCCTCGCAGCATATTGTCGACAATTTCGCGGAAATCGAAAATGCCATCCGGTCTTCAGCAGGGGAACATCTGCAAACGCAGACAGCGACGACCCAAAGCCCCTGGAATTCTGATGTTGTCCTGCAGGCGAAAAGAGACCGGGATCAGGAGAGAGACCCTTTCAAGAGGAAAGCCTTGCATTGGCGCTGGAAGCGGGTACTCCGGAAAGAAGTTCGGATTTGGAAGACTCGGCAGGCCGCAAAGATCTTATCTGCGTTTCAAGGTTTATCCCGCTTGGACGTTGTATGTCACGTTCCGGTTGAGCGGGAAATTCCTGCCAAGCGGCCAAGCGACGGGGAGCTTGCGCGAGCTCTCGCCGAAGTGTACTCGAGGGAGACGCCGACTGAAAGACCGCTGCCGCGAAGTGTTCTTCGCGACGTTCCCCCGCTCAGCACTGCAGAACTCAGGGCAGCTTTGAGAAAGCTAGCGCGCAACAAGGCCGCAGACACCGAGGGCATTGCGTTAGAGCACATTCTGCATTTACCTCTGCGAGCAAAGAAGCTCATTCTTGACCAGTACAACAAATGTCTGAACGAAGTGGCTTTCCCGAAGGAGTGGCTGCATACGACTTTCACAATGCTGCCCAAGCCGGGGGACGCGTCGAAGGCTTCCAATTGGCGCCCAATCGCCGCGCAAGGGATATTGTACAAGATTCTGGCTAAAATGCTTCTGTCAAGGATTTCGCCGAAGTTGGAAGCAGCGCAGGGGAAAGATCAATGTGCGTACCGGCCTGGCTTCGGCGCCGACGAGGCTCTGCACTGCGTGGAACACATGATAGGATTTGCGCACGCGTTTAACCAGGATCTTTGGATCGTCAGCCTAGACCTGAGCAAGGCGTTCGATCAAGTCTTTCACGAATCTGTTATCGAAGCAATCTTGCAGCAAGGTGTAGATGAGGCTCACGCTTCCTTGTTGCAAGAGCTGTACTGGGGACAGACGGGCCAAGTTGGTACGAGCGACGTCTTTCAGCTCTTCCGGGGAGTTCGCCGGGGCGACGTCCTCAGTCCGTGCTTATTCAACGCAGTCATGGAGATGGTGTTCAACAGGTGGAAAGGCCGCCTCACTACGCAGGGTTGGGAACTCCCGGGACAAGCAGAACGCTTCACGAACATTCGATTTGCAGACGATGTTCTGCTTTATGCCCGCTCGCTGGAGGACGCAAAAATCATGCTCTCGCTCTTGATTGACGAGTTCCAGGCCGTAGGGCTGCAAGTGAACGCCGCGAAGACTAAGATCTTATCTTCCAGAGACGTGGGTGCGCCACCCGGCACTTGCAAAATCGAATGGATTGCTGGCCGCTGTTTTCAAGTGCTGTCCGCGAATGATTCCCACGCATATTTGGGGAGAGCCCTCAACTTGTCAAAGAACAGGGCAACACTTGCCGTCAAAAGGAGGATATCAGCGGCACGGCACCAATTCCAAAAGAAACGCCACATTCTCATGAGCCAGCATATCGGTGCCAGTCACCGAATCAAGCTCTTCAACTCCACGGTATTGCCAGTCTTGCTGTACGGGTTGACCACCCTGGCGCTGAAGCCGCAGCACCACGCCATGCTCCGGGGAGCGCGGACAAAGATGCTCCGAAATATGGCTGGCTGGAGGAGAGCAGAAGGCGAAAGCTGGCAGGACACGATGCGGAGGATGCAGACGCGCGTGTCGAACATGCTGTCCACGGCAGCCTCCCCAGACGCATCGGAAAGGATATTCTCTTTGAAATGGCGGCTGGCTCGCCGGCTCTTCTGCGCAGGAGTTGAGAAATGGGCTCCCCATCTTCGACACCTGCAGTCTGCTCACAAGCGAGCACGAGGCAGACCACCGCTGCAATGGATAGATGACTTCAGACAGTTCTGCGCGCACGTCGGCGCAGATTCTCTGGAACAGGCGCTGCAAACGCCGGGGAGGGAGAAGCAGTACATCGAGTTCTGCATGATGAAGGTGTGATGCCCCTCCCCCCCTTTCCCCTCCCTTCTCCCTCCCTCCCTGCCTCTCCTCTTTTGCATTTTTCCGAATTCCCAATTCCATTTGTGTCATTTTCCATTTCTGTTCATGTCTCACAAATTTGTTGTCTGGCTGGTAGACTGATTGCACACCCATGCCCTGCACAGGGCCGAGCAGCCGGCAGGCATGCTCGAGTGGCTCGCTCGCTCGCTCCTCCTGTGGAGGGACGGGCCCGACTTAAACGTACAGTCAGGGCGCTGTATAAGAAGGGCCACTCTGGCCTCTTCCGTGCAAGCACTGATTGCGATGGGCCTGTCTTCCACCACCACCACCACCACCACCACCATGGGTTGGAGGAGGGGAAGGAGGTGGAGGACGAAGAGGAGGAGGAGGAAGAGGGGGAGGAGGACCCCCTCCCCCCTCCAACTCATGGTGGTGGCGGTGCAAAACAGGCCCATCAGACTGGGGAATCAGCCCGAAGCGTGGGCACGTTCAGTCAGGGCGCTGCATAACTGAGGACCCCTCTGGGCTCACGAGGGGCCGTGGCTCTCGGGCCGCTCCTCCGATCTGGAGGCCGGGGAGCCTCTCCGTGGCCCAGGCTCGCCCTGTCCTGGCAGGGTTAGGTCGGGCGTGCCCCCCCTACGGGTGGAGTTTGGCGCATCCGCCCGAAGCGTGGGCACGTACAGTGAGGTCGGGCCCGTCCCCCGTACAGGGGGGGATCTTGGGCGCAGAATGAAGCATACTCAGAGGTACCCCAACGATATTCAAAAATAGCAGAAAATCGTCCCCTGAGCATTCTCTGACGGTTTCTGAGTACTCCTCCCGTAGAGGGACGGGCCCGACGTCAGCGCACAGCCAGGGCGCTGCAGAACTATAAGGACCCCTCTGGGCTCACGAGGGGCCGGAGCGCTCGGGCCGCTCCTCCGATCCGGAGGCCCGGGGGGCCTCTCCGTGGCCCAGGCTCGCCTTGTCCTGGCACCGTCCCCCCTACAGGTGGATTTTGGGCCAACAAACAAGTATACGCCCAAAGTGCATCCCAAGTGCCCAAGAATTATTCCAGTGCGACCCTACCTAGGAGTTGGAGGATCTAGGAAAGCAACATCTATATGAAGCTAAGTTAAGCTAATATGAAGCTAAGCTGAGATGAAATCAGCTAAGCTAAGGTGAGATAAGCAACGCTAAGCTAAGGGGACGTAACTGGGGGAACCGCGGGGCGTATACTGGGGGAACCGCCCGGGGCGAGTTGCACTGCCCGGTCCTTTAAGCATACCGAGTAAGAACCCTTCTAGGCAGAGCCCAGGTAGGGAACAAATCCAAACATCGTCCCTAGACTTTTTTGGGGATTGTTTTTGAATGCTCCTCCTGTAGAGGGGACAGGCCCGACTTAATGAGGGGGACAAAAAGTCACGCAAACATGAAACTCGGAGGTCCGCGCGGACTTCTCGGATCGGCGCTGGACCCCCCTCCCTGGCGCGCGGAGCGCTCCAGGGGCGGCGCCTCCGGGGGCCCCAGCGCCGATCCGAGGAATCTGCGCGGACCTCGGAGTTTTTGTTTATGCCACTCTTTGTTCCCCCTCATTACGTCGGGCCTGTCCCCCTAGAGGAGTTTTGAAGTTTATGTCACTCTTTGCTCCCCTATCAATGGCAGGATTGAAAAGAGAAAAACATCCGCCCGCAGTCTGGTCGCCAGGTGCAGGTTGGGGGCGCTGCGGCTGGCGCTGGCCGGGGCGTTCGTCGCGGGGCGCGGCCGCCAGCGCTCCGGGCTCGTGTGCAGCTGGCTCTGGCTTGCCTGCGCCGGCGGGCTCGTGTCTGGAGGTCGCAAGAGGCCCGGGCCGAGCACGCCGGGCAGCGGGCGCAGCGGCGAGTGCCTGGGCTCCTCCTCGTTCTCCTCGCTCTTCTCTTCCCCCCGCCTCTTACCCCTCCCACTGGTCCTCCTCCTTCTCCTCCTCCTCCTCCTCCTCCTCCTCCTCCTCCTCCTCCAACTCCTTCAACTCCTCCTCCTCCTCCCCCTCCTCCACCTCCTCCTCTTCCTCCTCAGCTTCCTCCTCCTCCTCCTCCTCCAACTCATCATCATCATCAGCATCATCATCATCATCAGCCGCATCAGCATCAGCATCAGCATCAGCATCAGCATCAGCATCCGCATCAGCATCAGCATCAGCATCGTCATCATCATCATCATCATCATCATCATCATCATCCTCATCCTCATCCTCATCCTCATCATTATCATCATCATCCTGATAATCATCATCACCATCATCAGCATCACCATCATATTCATCAACATCAGCATCATCACCATCAGCATCATCATAATCATACTCATCACCATCATGACGATCACAATCATCATCACCAGCAGCAGCATCATAATCATCATCAGCACAATCAGCACAATCATCATCAGCCTTATCAGCATCAGCAGCAGCATCATCATCATCAACAGCAACATCATCATCACCACCATCACCAGCATCATCAGCATCATCAGCAGCATCATCAGCACCATCAGCACCATCACCAGCACCATTATCAGCATCAGCATCAGCATCATCATCGTCATCGTCATCAGCATCATCATCAGCATCATCATAATCATCATCATCATCATCATCATCATCATCATCATCATCATCATCATCATCATCATCATCATCATCATCATCATCATCATCATCATCATCATCATCATCATCATCATCATCATCATCTTCATCAGCAGCAGCACCATCAGCACCATCAGCATCGGCATCTGCAGCAGCCGCAACGGCAAATGCCTGGATTCGCACGGCCCCCCCATCCCCATGAACGGGCCCCAGCGGACCTCTCCTGTGCTCTCCGTAGGCGGCGCGCGCGAGGGGGTTGCGCGAGGGGGGGGGGGGAGGCGGCCTCTTCAGAAGGCGGAGGGCTTCTTAGAGAGCAGGGGCCATCTTAGCAAGGGCTCCCAATTTCGCGCTTCGCGCTGCGCGAAGCGCGAAGTGCGACTAACTTCGCGCTAAAAGAGGAGGAGGAGAAATCGGAGCCGAACCGCGAAGCGCGAAGCGCGAAGCTAACTTCGCGCCCTCGAGGGCGCCCGTGCTTAGAGAGGCCGGGCAGCTTCCAAGAAGGCGCCTTGGAAACAGCGAGGGCGACCAAGAGGTCACCAACCCTTTTTTTTCTGACGCCCGAAATCGGTACGGGAAAAATCGGTAGGACGCCCCAAACCGACAGCGGCCGCTGTTGGGCGGGCGACTTTCTGTCTAAGATGGACAACGTCCGCGGCGACGCCGACAGCGAACTTCGTACCCGGTCTTGCCGTACCCATGTCGACCGCACCGATCTTAAGATCCCCCCTCCCCACCACCACGCCTTCTCACTGAAAGGCCGCCCCCGCGTCGCCCCCCTCCCCTCCCCGTGCATGCCGCCAGCTCTGGTCAGAACCTAGAGGCGGACCTGGCCGCCGCGGCCGCGGGGCCGCCCAAGGTGGGCGGCCCAGCCCCCCCCCCAAACTTCACAAGCCAACACCCCTCCTCACCTCCCGAGACAACAAAACAAAAAAAGGTTACTGGACCCTTCAGTGGCAACTCATGGAAGCCTCCCATGCCATCTTGCTGTCCCTTGCAAACCGGCGCTAGCCAACACTAATCGACGCTGGTGCCTTCTAAACCGACGCTAGCGATCGCTAGTGTAATCTGAAGACACAGTTGCGAGGACACAAAAAGCTCACATGAATTGGCACCGACCCCCCCACACACAACAAGCCAGCACCCCTCCGCACCTAGAAAAGAAAACGCTCCTCGATCCTACTCCAAAGATAGGGATAATTACGCTACCGAGAAACCCCACATACTTCCATTATGGCTGGGGTGATGGCAGCTGAGGTGAAGCATGCGGTGTCGAGAAACGCCACACCTGCTGTGCCCTGGACGACCGTCATGGATAGCGGCCGCCCTCAGGGACCACCCCGTGCGCACTCTCTGTGGTGTCGAGAAAACGCCACGCCTGCTGTGCCCTGGGCGACCGTCACGGATAGCGGCCGCCCTCAGGGACCACCCCGTGCGCACCCCCTGCGGTGTCGAGAAAACGCCACGCCTGCTAGGGCAAGGACGACCGTCACGGATAGCGGCTGAGCTCAAGGACCACCCCGTGCGCACCCCCTGTGGTGTCGAAGAAACGCCACGCCCGCCGTGCCCTGGACGACCGTCACGGATAGCGCCCTCGCTCAGGGACCACCCCGTGCGCACCCCTGTGGTGTCGAGAAAACGCCACGCCTGCTGTGCCCTGGACGACCGTCACGGATAGCGGCCGCGCTCAGTGACCACCACGTGCGCACCCCCGGTGGTGTCGAGAATATGCCACACCTGCTGTGCCCTGGACGACCGTCACGGATAGCGGCCGCGCTCAGGGACCACCCCGTGCGCACCCCCTATGGTGCCGAGACAGCGCCACGCCTGCCGTGCCCTGGACGACCGTCACGGATAGCGGCCGCGCTCAGGGACGACCCCGTGCGCACCCCCTGTGGTATCGAGAAAACGCCACGCCTGCTGTGCCCTGGACGACCGTCACGGATAGCGGCCGCGCTCAGGGACCAACCCGTGCGCACCCCCTGTGGTGTCGAGAAAACACCACGCCTGTTGTGCCCTGGACGACTGTCACGGTTAGCGGCCGCGCTCAGGGACCACCCCGTGCGCACCCCCTATGGTGCCGAGAAAACGCCACGCCTGCTGTGCCCTGGACGACCGTGACGGATAGCGGCCGCCCTCAGGGACCACCCCGTGCGCACCCCCGGTGGTATCGAGAATCTGCCACGCCTGCTAGGGCAAGGACGACCGTCACGCATAGCGGCCGCCCTCAGGGGCCACCCCCTGCGCACCTCCTGTTGGCGCGCATGTATTGCGTGATGTGCGTGTCATGTGTTTGTGTGCTTGCGTGTTGGCTTGTGTGTGTGTGTGCTGTGCAGTGCTGTGCAGTGCTGTGCTGTGCTATGCTGTGCTGAGCTGTGCTGTGCTGAGCTGTGCTGTGCTGTGCTGTGCTGACCTGGGCTGTGCCGTGCAGTGCTGTGCAGTGTTATGCTGTGCTGAGGTGCTGTGCTGTGCTATGCAGTGCAGTGCTGAGCTGTGCTGTGCTGAGCTGAGCTGTTCTGTGCTGCGCTGAGCTGTAGGAGGCGGGGTGAGGAGACGCGGGTGCGACGCGGGAAGGAAGAACCAGAACCCCACTAAGCATGTGGGGAAAAGCGAAGCCAACTATGGGACAGAACCGGATCGGGATACATAGGTGATCTGAGATCCGTGGTTCTGGATGCACCGGGCTCCGTGGCCGTTCGAGAGCCTTCTGGAGCGCTCTGGAGCGATCTATCCTGACCTCAGGCCTCACTGAAGAAGATCGGGGTCGCGCTAACCCGAACCCACGCGAACCCGGGTCGCGCCAGGGCCGCGTCGCGCACCCCTGGCTGGCCGCGAGCAGCTCCCGAATCCCTGGGGTCAGGGGAGGGCGGGGGAGGGGGCTTCGGCCTCAACGCGGCCGCTCCCAAACGCGGGTCAGCCAGAGAGGATCAGCTGACCCCGTCAGCACTGACCCCCGCTCCGTGCGCCCCAGGGAGAGGTCTCGACTGCCTGCAGCGCCCCCCGCAGGGTCTGCTGCACGGCGGCTCCGGGGCCGCCCGGCACCGGGAGGCGGAGCGTTCGGTGTCGGATCGCCACGTCGGAGCGGGTCGGCACGTGCACCGAATCGGGACGCATCGGCACGGAGTCGGGATCGACTCGAATCGGCCGCGCCAGGGTGCAGAACAGCGCCAGCACCGCATCGGGTCGCAGTGGCATCGGATCAGGGCCCCTTGAGCCAGGACTTTGCAGACCGGGACTTTGCCAGGCCCAGCGGGAACAGAGAGTGCAGACTGTGCTGGACCACGGCTGCATCTCTCTCCTGGGTGCGCCAATGTCCTGGCTGATCGAAGTCCCCGCACGAGGCCCTGATCGAAACGGAATCGGATCCCGAAACCGATATCGAATCGGATAGATTGGATCGGAACGGACCAGGCAGGGGCAGCTCAACGGCCCGCCAGCCTGAGGTTCTTGGACGCCTCCTGCCACAGCGGGCCGTCCACTTCCTACAGCAGGCGTCGCTACCCCTCCCTCCTCCTCTTCCTCCGTCCCCCTCCGCTTCCTCCATCATCCCGCTCTCTCCATCCTCACGCTCTCTCCCTCCTCCCGGTCTCTCCCCCTCCGTCCTCCTCCGCATCCTCCCTCCTCCGACTCCTCCCTCCCCCAGCTTCCCCACTCCCTTCTCCCCCGTCCTCCTCCGACCTCCTTCCTCCGTCTTCCCCCTCCCTCCTCCCTCCTCCTCCGCCACCCGTCTGGGCTGCGTTTTAGCCCAGGTTGAGCACGCAGCTCCGCCCGAGGACGCGCGCCTCGGGCGCAGACTTTGCATGCGCCTGTGAACGTGCACGTGCACGCGCACGTGCGTGCGTGTGTGTGTGTGTGTGTGTGTGTGCGTGCGTGCGTGCGTGCGTGCGTGCGTGCGTGCGTGCGCGTGCGTGCGTGCGTGCGTGCGTGCGTGCGTGCGTGCGTGCGTGCGTGCGTGCGTGCGTGCGTGCGTGCGTGCGTGCGTGCGTGCGTGCGTGTCTGTCTGTCTGTCTGTCTGTCTGTCTGTCTGTCTGTCTGTCTGTGTGTGTGTGCGTGCGTGGGTGGGTGGGTGGGTGGGTGGGTGGGTGGGTGGGTGGGTGTGTGGGTGTGTGTGCGTGGGTGTGTGTGCGTGTGTGTGTGTGTGTGTGTATGTGCATGCACACGAGGACGTGCAGATGCCTGTGCATGTGCATGTGCCTGTGCCTGTGCATGTGCAGCTGCACGCAACCCGACTCGCCCACACGGGCTGCAGCCACCGCGTGCCGCCCCCCCAACGGAGGACGTATGACAGACCGGGAAGTCCGGCGGTGGAGGCCGCCCGCGCTCCCCTAAACTCAGTCGTGAGTCATCTTCCCAAGGGGGGCCCTCTCCACGCCGCTGCTGCGCCCCCTGCCGAGAGCTCTCCCGGGGCGCCCGACCTCGTCCCGCCCCACGACGGCCTCGCCGAGTTGCCCGCCTCGGCTGGAAAGAAACAGATTCAGAAGAGGGCCGGGGACGGGAGGCAGAGGTCTGCGGCGAAGACCACCAGCAACCCCACTGCCACGAAGCCCCCTCTGGCGGAGGAGGCGGGGAGCAGGCGTTGGGTACACCGGGGCCGCCAACGACCCCCCCGGCCACGGCCGCCCGCATCGACGCGAAGCAGCGCTGCCCCCATGGCGGACAAGCGCTCCCTGTGCCAGGACCTCCCCTGCCAGAACCGCATCGCCCTGGACCTGGCAGTCTGCTGGGCCCTCTCCCCTTGGGGTCCCGCGGTCCCGCCGGGCCCAGGAAGGGCGCGCGCCTGCCGCCCGACTCTCGCTCGGTGACGCCTCGGCTGGGGCGTGTGGTGGCACCAGTGTTGCCCGCGCAGGGAGGTCTCCTCCGCCACGGAAGGACCGTGCAACGGAGGAGCACCACCCCGGACACCACAAGGCGTCCCTCGTCGCCACGGCAGGACATTGGCACCCCACCTCCTCCTCCTCCTCCTCCTCCTCCTCCTCCTCCTCCTCCTCCTCGCGCGCCGTCTCACGCATGCGCATCGCGCGCCGCTGCCCAGGCGGGGCGGCGCCTGGCGCCCCGCCTTGCGCGTCCTGCCAAAGGCTGCGCTGGCCCGGCCGCGGGGCCGCGCCGGCGGGCAGCGCGACTGGCCCCCCCTCTCTTCCGCGGCCACTTCGCGCCCCGCCCCCCTGTCCGTGTGGCGAGGAATGCTGGCAGCTCGAGCGCCGAGGATTACCACACGACCCCCCAGGGCGGGAAGAGTGCCACCCCTGTCACAGCTAGGGCACCCGACTTCGCGCTCCGCGAAGCGCGAATAACTTCGCGCTCTCGCGCCGCCCCCCCAAAGGGAGAAAAGGAGGGCGAGGAGGAGGGGGAGAAGGAACGAGGACCGCGAAGCGCGAATAACTTCGCGCCCTCGTGGGAGCCCTTGTCTCAGGTGTCCTCTGCCACGACCCCCTCAATACCAACGGGGCCCTGGCCGCCACAACGAAAGACATACAGCGAGCAGGCGGCGGTCCCAGTGCGGCCTGGGCCAGGCATTGCTCCCAGCGCGGTGGGGGCAACAGGACCCCAGCCGACACGACGCCGCCTTCCTTCGCGGCTTCCTCGCCTGCCTGGCCTCGTCGCCTCCCTGATTCCCGACGGCTGCACCGAGGCGCCACAGCCACAACAGGCCTTCCACGCGCCGTGGCGCTTCTGCGACGGAATGCGCTCCTGGCCGCAGGGAGTGCTCTGCAACCGTCATGACACCTGTTCGGCACCCGCCCTTTTGCCTGGTTTGCGGGCCTCGCACCCGTCCACCCGATACTGCTGTGCCGGACGCTGCCGCTCTCCTGCGGCGCCTTGCCCCGCCAGCGCGGCTTCTTGCGCCTCGTAAGCCCGCTGGTCTCGGCGCACGCCCCGCCCTGGTGGCCTCCCTGGCCCACGTCGCCCCCCCGTCTGGCGTGGTCCTCTCCTTCCGCTTCGCCCGCCTTCCCTGGCGCACCCCGGAGTGGCTCCGATTCTGGGTCGCCGCTCTCCGTCACTCGCTGGGCTACGGTGTCGCTGTCGTGGCGCCCTTGTGCCTGCCCGCCTTCCGCCGCTCGCCTCTTGCCGCGCCTCGTAGGCCCCCCTGGTCTCGGCGCGCTCCCGCCCCCTGGTCTGCCGCGCCTCGTAGGCCCCCAGGTCTCGGCACTTCGGCTTTCCCCCCGGACCGCGCCCATCGGTTCGCTGGGTCGAGTCCCTGGTTCGCTCGTGTTGCTCCCCCATCAGCCGCCCACTCTGCTGGGCTGCGTTCCCACCCAGCTTCAGCTCAGTGCATCTCAGTGCCGGCGCTGGTTCCCCCCTCGGCGCTCCCCCTGCCGCAGCCTGGCTTCCTCTCTTCCTGTCGCGCCAGTGATCCTCCTCCTCCTCCTCCGCCGTGCATGGCGGCTTGAATTTTCATACAGCGTGTCCCCTTCTGCCAATCCGCCGGAGCAGCCACCCTCTGCCCAGCCGCCGACGAAAAACAAAGCACGTGCATATACATGTGCATGCGCATGTGTGTATATGTATGTGCATCTGCATGTGTATGTATATGTGTATGTGTATGCGTTTGTGTGTGTATCTGTATGTGCGTGCATGTACGTGTGCGTGGGTGCGTGCATGTGCACGTGCACGTGAACGTGCATGTGAATGTGCATGTGCATGGGCATGTGTGTAAATGTGTGTGAGCGTGTACGTGTGCGCGTGCGTGTGTGTGTGTGGGTGTGTGAGTGTGAGTGTGAGTGTGAGTGTGAGTGTGAGTGAGTGTGAATCTGAGTCTGCGTGTGCGTGTGCGTGTGCGTGTGCGTGTGCGTGTGCGTGTGCTTGTTCGTGTTCGTATGCTTGTGCATGTGCATGTGCATGTGCATGTGCGAGTGCGAGTGCGAGTGCGAGTGAGTGTGTGGTTGTGTGGTTTGTGGTCGTGTGGTCGTGTGGTTGTGTGGTTGTGTGGTTGTGTGGCGTGGTGTGTGCGTGTGCGTGTGCGTGTGCGTGTGCGTGTGCGTGTGCGTGTGCGTGTGAGTGTGAGTGTGAGTGTGAGTGTGAGTGTGAGTGTGAGTGTGAGTGTGAGTGTGAGTGTGAGTGTGTGTG
>CAUYUJ010000858.1:253319-292522 GCA_963575745.1 Prorocentrum cordatum
AGGTGCTGGGGTGAGCCTTCCGGGGAGCAGCTGCGAGCCTCCGCGGCCATGCCACAACAACTGCGATTTCGACTGCCCGCCTTGCAGGTTTCTGCCACCACGCTCTCTTTACCCCTTCCGTCCCGATGTCGTCCCAACGTGGACCAGACCCGGCGAGATCCGCAGCCATCGCCAGGAATTCTGGGACCCTCCGAGGCTAGACGAGAGCTGCGCTCCTCGGCGGAGCGCCGAGGCAGGGAGCTTTGGATCCGAGTCTCGAGGCTTCCAGGCGCTTTCGTCGCTTCTCGGCGATTTTCCAGCCGCGGGATGCGTTTCCGCGGCTGCGCCTCGCCGAGGGCGTTCCACACGGGGTGCCCGAATCGTCCCGAACGGCCACCAGAGCGCCGAAGTTGATTGGGCCTGTTTTCCACCACCACCACCGCCATAAGTTAGAGGGGGAAAGGAGGTGGAGGACGAGGAGGAGGAGGAGGAGCGAACGTCGCTCCAGAGGAAGAGTCGCCTACCTACCCGTGCGTGCACGTGCAGTAACAGGGCAACAAAGTACGTACTGTGGCCCAGAACCAGGATGCGCTGAAGTGATAGCGTGCCACTGGTGCGTCAGGCAAAGCCTCAAGACCGACCAAACGAGCGAGTCATCGGGGGTCGAGGCGTGGTCCCACAGGGACCCAAAACAAAGCTTCAGACTTACAGAGTTAGAACAAAAAACCCTAGGAAAACAGGCGGACCACCACGGGCGCCGACACCTCAAATATTGTGACATATTGCCAGATTCATTCTCACACCCAAGCTTACAGAGGGCCGAGCGACTACTAGTGACATGCATTCTGGCCACTGTGGGCCATGCGCCGCGCATTACTTTGATCACCACCCACCTCACCCCCATCCCTCTATTGCGAAGGACGCATTTAAGCGCCTCCCATCTCTGCGCCAACACACATGTGGCGGGCACAAGGGCGTGCCACGCAGCCGACCTTTTCTTCCTCTCACGATGGAGCTGCGCCAGCCAGGCAGCCTCCGTCGCCCACGTCCGCCTCTTCGCGGCGCACAGACAGGCCACCGTCCGATGCCCGTTCCTGGGCCTGCTGGTCAGCGTGCAGCTCATCAGTGCGCCCCTGATGTGGCGAGCAGGCCCTCGACGATCCTGCCACCACGACGAGGTGAAGAGGTCCGTCGGCAGGTCCGCCAGCCTGCCCAGCGCCACGCCCCACACGTCGTAGCCGAAGCTCTCAACGCCCTCGAGGAAGGCGAGCCACTCTCTCGGCAGCTTGCACGCCGCCCTCATCCACGCCGTCGCCGCCGAGTCGAAGAGGGAGAGCGGCGCCGTGACGCCCGAGGAGGGGCCCATCGACAGGAGGTAGTCCTTCATGTCCGACTTCGTCGGCACGCACAGCGGCACGTGCAGCAGGTCCCGCACCTTGCCCCCGCGCACATCGGGGAACGGGGGCATCATGGCCACGTCAAGCAGGCACGGGATCTCCAGCCCCTTGTACGCACGTGCCACTGCATCATTGTATAGGGCGTTGGCCCCAAGCGCTCTCATCCTCGCCGCATACTTGGACAAAGAGTCGTGCCACAGTCTGGCGAGGTCTGCGCCTGGCACCAGCCAGCAGCCCAGGTACTTCGTCATGGAGTCGACCGAGCAGCCCAACCAGCCAGCAGTGCTCACCCCGAACGCGCTCTTCCCGAAGATCATGCTCGCCTCCGAGATCGGCGCCCACAGCGGCACCAGGAAGCACTTGGCCAAGTTGTGCTCCAGGCACGTTGGCTTCTGCCTGTCATGTCCAGGGGCCACATCACGACCTCGTTGAGCTGCCCGTAGTAGATCCTCCTTGCTGTGGGCAAAGTCCTCGCGCGTGCTGGCGGGCGCTGGCCATCGCACGATGTGCTCCCTGGCCGCCACCTCGTCGAAATCTTTCTTCCTGAAGATGTGGCCCCAGTACTCACGCACTGCAGCCAGCATAGCGTCAGCATTCTTCATCGTGACATCGAATGGCCGCACGGAGACGCTCTCCAGCTCAGGTGGTGCAGGGGGCTCTTCCATACCCCGCACCTTGACGCCGCTCAGCTGCCCGGCGGGCAGCTTGCGGAGCCACAGCTGGGCCTTCTTCACTATGTTGCCCTGCTCCCGCTTCCAGTACTCGCCCTCCAGCGCCTGCACCGTCGCACAGGCGCAACGGACCCGTCTCGCAGCGCCCTTACGCCGCAAATCCAGCATACGTTCCAGGGTGGAGCATACGACTTCCCCGAAAACCAGAGTGCCGTTCGCCAGCACCTTGCCATCTTGAATGCGCAGGTGCCTCCGAGCCAAAGGAGAGAACTTGATCAGCAAGGGCGCCGTGGTGCCATCGTTCGTCCAGGCCGTCTTGGCCACCGAGCGCGTCACCAGGGCGAAGAGCTCCGCGCCCTGCGAGTTCTGCAGTTCCGCGAGCGCAATCATGCGGTCCCTCGTGGCCTTCGCCGCTGAGACCAGGGGCCGCTTGGCAGCAGCCCACTCCTCTTGAACGTCTCCGTCAGCTCCCCGCCAACGAGGCAAATCCGTCGGCATGCGATAGTAGCGTCGATCCTCCACTGGGTGGGTGAAGTCGCCGCCCACATCGCAGAGCTCCTGCAACGGGGACCTGCGCACCTCCCTCATTGCCCTCCGCCAGGTTGCCGCCTCTCTCGACTTGTCCTCCCCGCTGCGATCGTGGTTGTGCACGTTGATGAGAGTGTCCCCGCCACGACACCCTTCAGCCTCTGCAGGCAATTGTGTGGCCGAGTCGGGCTTCCACGCCATCACCCAGACCTTCATCATTAATATTCGCACAGGGCCCAGCTCCGAGGTCGTCGAGTCTGGGTGCCACGAGGGTTGCATCTCCTCCCCGTCATACTGCTCCAATGATGGGATCAGCATGGCCACACCTTCGCCACATCCCTCGCGGAGCGCAGAGAAGTGGAACTTGTAGGGGTACATCTGCGAGCGCACGAACGCCTCCAAAATGCCCACCGCGTCATGCGTCTCCTGCATCATGATTAAATACTTCTTTGCCATATACGACCACAAGGTTGCAAGCTTGCATCGCCTACGAGGAGGATCCCGTAGAGGCAAACCACGCACATCCCACGATATGACCTTCAGGGAGCTATTGAATACCTCCTTGTAATGGTACTGCCACAGGCGCCACCACGCCGAGCGAGTGTTAGGGACACCACTGTACCTCTCTGGTGCCACTGCCGACCATGCGATTGAACACCTCCTGCACCTTGCTTTTGTCGATGCCCAGGTTCGCCACCATCGGATTGTTCCAGCGCAGCTCCGTCGGGGCATCCTCTTCCGTGACCACAATACTGACCACCTCCACATTGTCAAACTTGACCTCCCCCTTCGCTGTGTTCGGCCACCAGCGCCCAGCTCCTCCACGCACTTCCTCCAGAGCTTGGCCAAGGCGCTTGGTGTGGAGCTCCACCCGCAACGCCCGCTTGGACTTGTCCGCGTTGATGTACATCTTGTGGCCCCCTGCCGTGAAGCTCCTCCACCCACCCGGCATGCGGAGGTGCGTGACCAACCTCTTGGCGCGTTCGTAGCCCACCACACCGCCCGTGAGCTCCAGCACGAAGTGTTTCCCAGACGGGAGGGAGTGCAGCGAGTACTGACCGCTCGACACCGTGGCAGCCTTGAACCATTCCTCGAGGCCGCAGATAATCTCCGCGCTCGTGACACCCGTCTCGACCTGGATTTGGAAGATGTTCGGCGCGGCGGGTCTGTCCCACATCTCCTGCTTAGCTGCCTGAAAGAGAGGGACCTGGGCCTCCGCGCGCTCCAGGGCCTCCGAGATGCTCTGGACCGCTGCGCGCAGCTCCTCGTTCGACGCTTCGATCCTGTGCTGCCAGTCTCGCATGCGAGCGACATCCGCATCGACCACCGCGAACCGTGCCGAGCACTCCTGGGCGTGGGCGGCAACGACCGTGGCCATCTTGGTCTGGGCCGCCGACGTCGTTGCGTGGAGGTTGGCAGTCGCCTCGACCAGGATCCGCTCCAACTCCAGTGCGACGCTGGCGGGCAGCCCTGCAGCAGAGGCCAGTGCCGAAACTCCTCCCCCCGACGGCGCGGCCTCGACAGGAGCAGCAGCATCTGCTCCAGGTGGGTACGCTCCCTCCGTGCAGCTCCTGCCTCCACGTCCACCACCATGACGCCAGGGGTCCCGCTCTTGTGGATAATCACGCCCGCGATCACGTTCTCTATGCTGTCTTCGTCGGCGCCGACGAGCACCTTCTCCACTGCGGGAGGCAGACCGCCCGCCGTCTGATGCATCGCTCCGACTCGAGGATCTGTTGCTGCCCCCAGTACGCCCAGCAGCGCCAGAATCACAGCCGTCGCCACCCTGCGTGCCCTCCCGCACAGGGCCCATGGCTTTGAGTCTGGATGCGCTCGGGCCGGCAGGAACGGGAAAGGCCTCCGTTTACCCACCGACCCGAGCGCAGGTGTGGAGAACCAAAGAAGATGCCAGACCTCAGGAAGTCTTGCCAGCCGCGGACTAGCGGTATCCGCGTGTTCCCCTGAGGAACTCATCATCTTGAGCCAAAATGGCTACGGAGGAGGAGGAGGAGGAGGAGGAGGAGGAGGAGGAGGAGGACCCCCTCCCCCTCCAACTTATGGTGGTCGTGAAAACAGGCCCTTCAGAAGTATGCACCGAGAGCCGCCAGGCCTCCGCGAGAGGGAGCGGGCCCTGCTGAAGGCGGCGGGTCGGGGCTCTGCTGGCCCGGGCCAATCCAGACCAGGGTCAGTCAGGCCTTGCAAGATCCTCCTCCTCCTCCTCCTCCTCCTCATTCTCCTCCTCCTCCTCCTCCTCCTCCTCCTCCTCCTCCTCCTCCTGCTCCTCCTCTCCTCCTCCTCTTCCTCCTCCTCCTCCTCCTCCTCCTCCTCCTCCTCCTCCTCCTCCTCCTCCTCCTCCTCTCCTCCCTCCTCCCCCTCCTCCTCTCCTCCTCCTCCTCCTCCTCCTCCTCCTCCTCCTCCTCCTCCTCCTCCTCCTCCTCCTCCTCCGCCTCCGCCTCCTCCTCCTCCTCCTCCTCCTCCTCCTCCTCCCTCCTCCTCCTCCTCCTCCCCTCCCCCTCCTCCTCCTCCTCCTCCTCCTCTCCTCCTCCTCCTCCTCCTCTCTCCTCCTTCCTCCTCCTCCTCCTCCTCCTCCTCCTCCTCCTCCTCCTCCTCCTCCTAATTGGTTTTGGCTTAAGCCTCGCCCGCTGGGTCGCGCCGCCGCGCGCCTCCCGCGCCGTCGCCGATGCCGCCGACGCTCGACGCCCGCCGGGTGCGCGCGGCCGAGGACGCCCTTCGCGGCGCGCTCCTCGCCACGCACGCTGCAGCTGGGCTCACTGGAGGCTGCCGCGAGGCCCAGCGCCTCGTGCGCGCCTCCGAGGGCCTCCTGCGGACGGCCATCGCCGCCCTGACGGCGCCGCCCGCCCCTGCCGCGCCTCCCGTGGCGGCGCCCCCCCCCGCTGCCGCCCCGCGGCGGCGGCGCCGCCCGCGCGGGCGGGGCAAGAAGGCTGGCACGGCGAAGCAGGCGACGGCGATGGTCTTGGACGCGGAGGGGGAGGACGCGGGAACGGCGGCTGCGGAGGCGGGGGGGGCCCCTGCTCCGCCATCGCCCCTGCTGGACGACTCCTGGGCCGACGAGCTGCCCCCGCGGCGGACGGCGGCCAGGGTGGCGACGGGCGGCGGGCGGCCTCCCAGCGGCGCGCGCGGCACGGCATTGGCACGTGCCATGGCGGCTCGGCTCGGCGTGGCCCCCCACGAGCTGGGTGCCCTCCTTAGCGGAGAGGCCGCCGCCGCTTCGGAGCCTCCTCGACCAGCTGGGCCTGCTGAGCCGCGTCGTGGACCCCCTGGTGGAGACTCCGGGGCGGACGGGGGTGGCAGTGGGGGGTTGGCAGGGGGGCTCGCCGCGTAGCGAGCAGGCCCGCCGCCCCTCCCCTCCGTCCGCCACATGGCGTTCGTCTTCGGCGTGCGCCTCTACATGTTCCTCTGATCCCGTGGCGTGTTCGAGTCGGATGCGCTCTCGGTGGCCCTCATCCCTCATCCTTCCTCCTCCTCCTCCTCCTCCTCCTCCTCCTCCTCCTCCTCCTCTTCCTCCGCCTCCTCCCCCTCCTCCTCCTCCTCCTCCTCCTCCTCCTCCTCCTCCTCCTCCTCCTCCTCCTCCTCTCCTCCTCCTCCTCCCTCCTCCTTCCTCCTCCTCCTCCTCCTCCTCCCCCTCCTCCTCCTCCTCCTCCTCCTCCTCCTCCTCCTCCTCCTCCTCCTCCTCCTCCTCCTCCTCCTCCTCCTCCTCCTCCTCTCCTCCTCCTCCTCCTCCTCCTTCCTCCTCCTCCTCCTCCTCTCCTCCTCCTCCTCCTCCTCCTCCTCCTCCTCCCCTCCCCCCTCCCCTCCTCCCCTCTCCCCCTCCCCCTCCCGCCTCCCCTCCGCCTCCGCCTCCTCCTCCTCCTCCTCCTCCTCCTCCTCCTCCTCCTCCTCCTCTCCTCCTCCTCCTCCTCCTCCTCCTCCTCCTCCCCCTCCCTCCCCCATCCCCCCTCCCCCTCCCCCTCCCCCTCCCCCTCTCCCCCTCCCCCTCCCCCTCCGCCTGCTCCTCCTCCTCCTCCTCCTCCTCCTCCTCCTCCTCACTCCTCCTCCTCCCATGCAAGATCCTGCGCCCAAACCTGGGTCCATGCGCAGGATCCTGCAGGATCCTGCCCCCAGGCCCGGGTCAGTGCGACCCTGGCCCTGCAGCAGCAAGGTCGGGCGCCCTGGCTGACCCCCGTTTGCACTGACCCCCGTCTCTTCAGCCCCGAGCGGGGCTTCTCAGACGCCCTCCGGCCTTCCGAGAAGCTGTCTCTGCCTTCGGAGAAGGCTCAAAATGCTTCTCGTGAGGCCAGAGGCCTTCCGGGCCTTCTGAGAATACCCCCCTGTGCCTTCCCACCAGGGCGCGCCACCGAGGTCGGGAACTTGTACTTAGCATGTCGCGGCGGCGGCGACGCGCTGTGCCCTGCAAGCATGGTGTCGCTCCGCTCCGCGGGGCTGGAGACTTTTCTTTTGGGGTTGAGGAGGAGGAGGAGGAGGAGAAAGAGGAACTTCATCTGAATCGGCCTCGCCCGCAGTGTGATTCAAAAGGTCGCCAAGCAAACCGTGAACGCTGCAAGAAACAACCTGCGATTGGCAGACCCGTGCGATGGAACCGTGGCCTGAAAGATAAGCGAGCGCCCTGCATGCGTGAAGCAAGGGTCGTGGACGTGGACGCTGGCGACTGGGACGTGCTCGGATGGGCCTGTTTTCCACCACCAGCAACAATCATAAATTGGAGGGGGATGGGGTCCTCCTCCTCCTCCTCCTCCTCCTCCTCCTCCTCCTCCCTCACCCTCCCCTCCCCCTCCCCCCCCTCCCCCTCCCCCCCTCCCCCTCCCCTCCTCCCCCTCCTCCTCCTCCCTCCTCCTCCTCCTCCTCCTCCTCCTCCTCCTCCTCCTCCTCGTCCTCCTCCTCCTCCTCCCCTCCAACTTATGGTGGTGGTGGGCCGCGGCGGCGGCGACGCGCTGTGCTCTGCAAGATCGGACACTCGCGTCGCTCCGCTCCGCGGGGCGGGCTGCCGGGGGCGACTGGGGCCGTGGACGCCCGGTGACTGGCGCGTGCCTCCCGCAGATCTGACGCGGCAGAGGTGTGCAACACCGTGGCAATTGGTAGGATCCCCGGGAGTTCCTGGGATTCCCTGGGATCGGAGTCCTAGAGATTGACACCAACACCAAGATCGGCGGTGTTCCTCCACCGAGGGAAGACGATCCCGATCTCGGTGATGGTGGTAATATTCTGGCTTACAAGGTGACCGAAATATTACCACCAACACCGAAATCTAAGATCATCATCTCCCTGCGGAGGCAAACCCCTGTGCTGGTGTTGGTGCCAATGGGAACTCCAATGGGAGGCCCTCCCAGGAATCTGGGAACTGGTCGGATCCGAAGGAATTCTTGAGCTTCCCGAAGTGCGGGGCTGGAACATGACCACAGCCACTGCTTCTTGTCTGCGCCGCCTTCCAGCTGGCCGAAGAAGAAGCAGTGGTTGTGGTCATTTCCCTGGTGCCAAGCCCAACGAAAATGACCACAACCAATGCTTTGTTTCTGCGGGCTGGAAGGCGGCAACAAAAGAAAAGCACTGGCTGTGGTCGTTTTCACGCCCCGTACGAAGAGACCCCTGACGCGGCAGAGATGTGCGACACCGCAGTGAAAGAACCACCAGAGCCCCAGACTGACCACCTACCGGACCACCCCAACCCAACCCAAAGGCCCCAATTTCGGGTTGGGGGGTGTATACGGGCGTTCCCCGAACCCCCTCCCACTGGAAATGGAGGGCAAATCGGGGCCCTCGGGTTGGGTTGGGGTGGTTTCGTGGGCGGTAACAGACGCCATCTTCCCGCGTGATGTTTCGAGCAGGATCGATCTGCGAGGATCCTGGGGCTCGGAATCGGGGGAGAGCGCTCGCCGCAAGCAGGTTGCAGCGCCCGGAGCCGTGCCGACGCGCGGGCCGGGAAACCAGCGGCGCGGAACGCCAAGCACACGTTTCGAGCAGAAGATCGACTACATTGTTGATGCATCCAAAAAAAAATCTCGTCGAATCCACAAGCAGCGTGTCGAACTGGAACCATCGCGCGCGCGCGCGTCGCGCGCGCTCTCAGGCTCTACTGGCCGTGGGGCCGAGCGTGCAGCGCGTCAGAGGGGCCGTCGAGTCCGGATGGTCGGGTCCTCGGCTTGGAAACGCACGCCTTGGTGTCTGAGGTCGCCCTGGGGCTTTGCATTCGCGACAGTCCTGGGCTATCCCTGGGCACTCTCGCAGCTTTCTTCGGGACCTTTTCAGCCTCCGAGGCCATCTTGGAGCCACGCGTGGGCAACACATGGGAACTCCAGAGAAGAAGAGAAAGCAAGTTGGGATTCTTCTTGGCTGTGACTGATGTGGCCCTCTTGGAAGCCCTGTGCGGGCACTCTGGCGACCTCTTGGGGCCTCACTGTGCTGCTGGAGACTTCCTGGGGCAGCGTTGGGGGCCTCTTGGGACCATCGTGGGGCCCTCTTTTGGAACTTCTGCACAACTCCGGGAGCCTCCCGAGGGGGAACTCGGGGAAGGCTCTGGGGAAGCCGCGGGAGGGGGTGCGCCACGGGGACCCCGGGTGCCCTGTGTGTGCTGCGGCCTGGGGCCCCTGGGGTCGGGCTTCTGGCATATGAGTGGCAGATGTTTTTTGTCCCCCCCCCCGAGGGTTCAACCACCTTCTTTTTGTCTCCTCATGTGAGGATCTAACTCGGAGCCAGGATGTGGCGAGTCCAAACCCTCAGACAAGAGAAACCCAAAGAGAAACATGATGTCGTGAATTCATCGGGCAGGTCCTCTCACTCCCATATGGGCGGTATGAGGGGCCCCATCATCCTCTTCCAGGGTTAGCGCTACCCGCACACGATTCAAATAGGAAACATGTTCAGGCAAGGTATAAGAGGAAGGCGGCAGGACAAGTATCATGGAGGAAGCCGGGAACAGGCGGAAGGTAAATACAGAGGAGGAGGAGGAGGAGGAGGTGGGGAAGCGGGACGGTGGAGGGAGGAGGCAGACGTAAAAGAGAGATGGAGGAGGAGGAGTATAGGAATAGGAGTAGGAACCACTGGCGAAGCCAATCCCGAACAGACCACACTACTGAGAAGACCTTCGCTGCCGCCGTGCTTGGTCGGCCTTGCTTAGGACTTTGGGGGTTAGCCCACTCTGTATGCGATCTAAATATTCACGCCCCGTGCGTGTGGGAGGGCCACAGGGTTTGCCGAGGGAGCGCAGCTGCTTATCAGCTATGCTCCCGCAGTGCCCACAAAACCAAACCTTCAAAACAATATGATAATTCAGGAGGTGAGAGGGGTGCAGCCAGCCCCCCGCTACATGGATACGGGCTCCTCGGCCTGACGGGGCCATCAGGGTGCCGTCAACATTGTAGAGGGCGGGGCAGTCGGTCCTCCACCATACAGGCGCAGTGGCCTGGGTAGCTGACCCGAAACATCTAATACACTTACGTTTGCACTCCGTCAGCCTGTGAGCCGACAGGAGCGGGGCGAGAGCAGCAGCAGCGGGGCGGGGCGGGGGGGGAGGGGGAGGCGGGACCCCCTCACTTTTCCTCTCCCTCGCCTCCAGAGCAGCCTTCTTCTCAGCCTCAAAACAATCAAGGGTAGCCCTTAGGAACCTCATCCTAATTTGGAAGGCCTTCTTCTCAATAACTAAAATATCGTGCCTAACATTCAGAGGTACCCTGCATATATTCGCTGCCGTGCCTGCTAGCTCATCAGCAACCGTGTTCGCCAGCACTAGGCTACTTAAGGCACGGCCCTCGACAACATCCTTACTTTCCTGGTGGCTGTGGGTGAAAACAACTGTGACATCACTAAACTGCCTACAACACATGCGCTCAGCAATCTTGGCCCACAAATCCGCATCGGGCCCTCGGGGGTTGAGGTATTCCTGACAATACCAACTCTCCGCCAGTGGTTGGAAATCAGTAATGCACAACAAATGCCCCCTTGTAGTGCGCAAGGCGAGGAGGAACGCACGCAACCCACCTCGGGCAGCAACCTGCCTGTGTCCACTTAGGGGTCCAATGATCGAGGCTTCGACGGCAAGAGGGAGAGGGAAGAAAACTTGGCGATCGCAACGCCTACTCGGCGGAGCCTCGGCCACCTCGAGTCGGGCCCGCCCGAGGCGCCTCCCGCAACCATAACAGGACAGTCGCGTGAGCCAGTGCCGAGGCACCCACATTCAACCTCATTCACGCCCGTCGCCGTCCAGGAATCACCACCTTCGGGCTCAGGGACCTTTGTCCAGGAGGCGGGGATGAGGCCCCTGATCCAAAAATTTTCGGCCGTCTCAAGCTGGGCGGTGGCCTGAAAAACGAGGTCGTCCGAATTTTCAAAGGCCTTGGACCCTGCGTTTTTACAGCAGTCCCAGTACCTGTGAAACAGCGTTTCGGGCTTCAGGCGGCACCGATCGCACAAATCATCACCTGTGAAACTACATATAATCTCTTTCTTCCTAGTCTTGGGCCAGCAGCCTGCGGCTGCTATCATAAGCATTGTCTCAGACAGACGCTTACCATTGTGGGAGGCGGCTAGCTGGCGCAGCAGGGCACGAAATGAATCGTTGTCTACTCCGCTTTCCAGCCCTCCTCCCGTGCACTGTGTGCTGGCCTGCTTCCAAACCTGGCTCCTCGCCGCTGCGGCAATGTCCAGCAGCAGGTGCTGGTGCTGGTCGATGTGGGGGTTGCCCGTGTAGCCGCTGTCGGGGAAGGTCCACTCCTCGTAGGTGTCCTCGCCCGTGCTGTAACTCCACTGAGACGGCGACACAGGTTGCCACCCTATGCGTAATCAGTTGAGCACCATTGCAGACACGGGGCCTCGCACAAGACGAACTTGATCAGAGTGTTTTGCTGCCTGCAACTGCTGAACAATCCTCGGCCAAACCTTCCTGACGCCATCACGTATATGTGGGTGATCTCGCCACGTCTTTAGCCAAAGGTCTGCCCCTTGCACCACCAGGGCTATAGCAGGATCTGCGTTGGGCATCCTGAGGTCCAGTACTGTAGTCAAGCAATGGCCACGATTGCCATTGCTACACGATTGTGCAAGTCTTCGTCGTACAAGTTTCAACTGCTCTCCATATGCTCCATGAACCTGATGCCCGTACAAACCTGCTGGCAAGCCTCCTTGTCGTTGGAGCTTGGCTGTGACATGATATTGTCTGCTGGCCCGCGTGTAACTTCTAATTTTCTTCGACATCTTCTTATGCTTATCCTCGCGTGACCTCCTGGTGGAGCGGGCCAGCCGTCCACGCCCAAAGTCGACCCCCAGGTATGTGGCCTGGGTGACTCCCTTGATGTGGTAGCCTCTCCCGCGCACAGCTCGAACGATGGCCTTCGTGTCCTTCACGTTGGTGCACATGATGCTGGACTTGTCGGCCACCTTGAGCCGTCGCTGGACCAGCTGCTCACACGTTAGCACGATACATTCCACCATCTGGCATCGGATGGCCTTCCGCGAGCCGCGGATGGTCTGGGATAGGTCGTCACAGCCTGTGTCCCATCCGTGGGCGCATGGTGGTCGCATGAGCCATCACAAAGTGGGTGAGGGCCTTCGCGAACCTGGTGCCAGAGCGTAGGCCCTGGGACACGCTCTGGCTGGGCTCGAACGGGTCCGTGGCCGCCCCCATCTGCTCGAGCACCCGTGGGGCGATGCATTGTACCAGCTCGAGGTACAGCACCACTGGTGGAAAGTCAAGGCGCAGGGCCGCCTCGACTAGGGGCAGCCACGGTATCGAATCGTAAAATGCTTCGATGTCTAACATAGCGTGTCCATAGTGCATCTGAAACTGATGAGCAACTTCCTCATCGATGGATCTAAGAAACGCCTCTTGGAGGCATGAGTTGCCTTTTATCGCAGCGTCCCAGAAAGGGGCCTGCTCAAATGTCCATGTTTGCACGTCGCTCTCACGAATCATTGACCATGCTCGTCCTAACATTGACGCCAATCCAATTGCACGATCTCCATTCGATTTCTTTGGCGTAAGCCCATCTATAATGAGTAATGTTTGGATTGGCCATGTCAGGGTCGCTTCCACTGCCTCCAGCAAAAGAGTCATCTCTGTGAGTCCAGCTTTCGGCAATCTCTCGAAATCCAGCGGTGTGAACGCGTCAACTCCCATGCCAGCCCTAGGTTTCATCTTCTTGCATGCACGAACAATGCTGGCCTCGCTGATGGGTTCCAGTGGGGCGTCGACCGCCACGTCGCGTATGCGATTGAAGAGGTCCCGAGTGTCAGTCAAGCTGGCTGGCTTGGGGGCCCATAACTTCTTGAACTTCTTTACTTTCTCGTCCATGATATCGATCGGGTGGTAGATGGCTGAGCCTTGAATGTCCAGCTCAACTGCGGGGAGGGGCTGCTTTTTCATTGATTTATGTAGGATGCCTGCTGCCGTAGGCTCCTGGATCCATTCTCCGAAATCCTTCAATGACAAGTGCACCGCAATCCGTTGTGCACGAGCCGCCACACGATGAGCACATCTCTCCCAAGACTCCAAAACTGGGCCTGGAAGTTGAGCACCGCCACCGCCTCTGAGAAAGTCACGCCACTGCTGCCATGAGGGGTCTCGGTGCTCACGTAATATCGCGTGGGCCCCGCTCGGATAATCATCCACCAACTTCTGGCGTATCACCCTGTACTCGTTCAACTGCTGCTGTCCATTCTCTCGTGTCGTATGTCGGCGCACTCCTGCCACAATCGTCGCCACTCGCGTCCACCACTGTGCACGACTGTCACGTAGATGGAGCTGCCTCTTGTGCGCGACCTCCTGCACCTGCCGCGCGTGGATTTGCGGGCCGTACGCGCGGGCTGCTCCCGTCATCGGCTGCTGGTGGTGGGTATGGATGGTGCGTTCGACCGTGGTGGCCCACGCTGCATAAATACCTGAGATTAAGCTGAGCGTTTGTCTTTGAGCCAAAGCGCTACGGACTGGAGCAACGGAGGAGTGACATATTCTAAACAACTGGACCCCGAAGCGAACCCGACCTCATACCGAACCTTGCACCAGAGATCCTGGGGAATGTTAAACGACGGTTCAGGGGCGGGGGCTCCAGGGCCAGCGATTAACGGCTCAGGCTCAGGAGTGCTTCTTGAAATGTTCTCAGCTTCTGTAGTTACGGGGGGCTGGCTCGAATTGGGGGGAAGGCTATCAGACAACACCTGCTCTCCAAGACAACTGCCTGGGCCTTCAGGAGCCGCCTGGGCGCTGGCATCGGCTGGCATCTCGTTGGACCTGGGCGCGGGAGCGGGGTCGCCGACAGCCAGCGAGGAGGGAGGGGGGGGGGGGGGGGCGCACCCGCGCCCGCACAATATAAGAAGTTGAGCTCATCTTCCCACGGGTCAGGCTCATCTGGCCAGTCCTCATCAAGATAAAGCTCACTGGGTATTTCAGGCTCTTCTTGGGTGTGCGTACCCTGGGGGGCCTCGAGGTGAGGCGACGACTGGAAACAGTCCCCAAACATTGAATTCAGAAAATCGTTCCGCTTGCTTGCAGCCCCCCTCTTGGGCCACAAGCTTCTGGGCCCTAACAATGCTGCTTTTGGACCCTGGAGTGGGCGTCGTGCGGGGGCGAGGGAGCTGAGGCAGCTTGGAGGGGAGCTCAAGGATCCTATTGATCAACTGTAGGCCAGAGCTCCTGAACGCAATGTGCAAGCCTGCATGGGGCCTCCAAGCAACATCCCTCACCTGTCGCATGTCCTTCACAAAAGGGACTGCCGACTCAGAGCACACCATGAAATCGATCAACGAGTCTGGTCCTTTTTTCTGCGCGCACGTGCCGCCGCCAGGTGCCGTTCTGACGGCGCCGTTGAGCCTCTGCACGAACAGTGAAGCCTTCACAGCCTCTGGCGTCGTATGCAAGTCGCCGACGATCGCCCACGGCAGCCTCGCAGCCTGTAGTAACCCGCCCAGACGACTGAATCGGGTCTTGTTCAGGCCGCGCATGCCGAGGGAGGGGTGTCCGTATATGATCACTATGATCATGCTGTACCCGTTGAAATTGATGACAATCAGTAAAAAAACCGTCGAAGGCCGAGCGGCCTGCCTCCGACAGTTGAGCACGAGCAGCGCGTGCTTCAGGAAGAAGATGAGCCTGTAAATGTTTCCTGCCCAGGAACATTTCTCCACCTTCATTCGATCTGTGCTGCTTGCGCTCCGAAACGACCTTGCCAGAACTGCGCGCTGGATTGTGGTGCAATCGGTAGTGCATCTGCCTGGCCTTTTGGTCGCACTTCTGAAGTTCTTCACGTTCGTGCACATAGGTCTCGATGATACCCCAGAACTGGTACTTCGCTGAATTCTTGGAAATGTAGTTCCATACTTTGTCGGAGAGCTCGGCCACGTTCGCCACAAACATGTGTGTCTCTCCGTCGACCTCAGATGTTGACTGCGGGGCCTGAGGTGCGCCCCCAGCCTCCTGTCAAGCGGCCGCTCCTCCAGGTGCTCCACCAGCCTCGGCCGTCAGCTCGCTGCCCTTGCCCTTCGCCTTGGCCGCGGTCTGGTGCGCCTGGAACTTCGCGTCCGAGATCTTCTTCGCCTCCTGCTGGAGGCGCTTCTGCTTCTGCTCGTCCGTCTCCGTGTTGATGGTCGCCTTCGCGGCGGCGGGCGCTGGCGCACCAGCGTCGGCTGCCTGGGCGGCTGGGCTTTCACCCTCGCCCGTGGCTGCCGTCGCCTCGCCTGAGTCCGCCTTCCGCTTCTTCGCCATCCTCTCTAAGATCACAGCCTGGTGCTTCTTCGCCTGCTCCATCCAAGCTTTGACCTCCTCCGATTTGGTGGCCAAGCTCGTGCGCGTGGCGAGGAGATCCTTCTGTAACTTCTCGAGTGTCTGCCTTTCCGTCTCTGTGCACTCCAGCTCTGGCAGACTGTCGAAGAGCTTCTGGCCCCACTCGATCCTGAACATGGGGCCATCTGTCTCGCTCTGCTCTGGCGAGGTGGAGAACGAGCCAACCCCCTCAGCGATCGCGAGCTTATTCGCCGCGGTCGCCTTGGCCTCCTGTGCTTCGGCCAACTTCATAGCCGCTGCCTGCTCTTTCTTCTCTGCCGCCAAGAGACCCGAACGTAACCGCATAACCGACGCCACAGCTTGCTCACGAAGGTGTGTGGCGTTGCGGTAGGCGCCATCAGCCAAGCGCAGCGCCTCCACGGGGCTTTGCTGGACCTCCTGCGCGCCCTGGTACTCGAGCCTCTTCAGCTGGGCCTTCAGCGTGGACTGCAGGCCCTCGTCATCTGTGGCTAAGATAACCTTCTGGATAAGCTCGGTCACCTCGCCTCCGCCGCGGCCGCCCTTGCCCGTCTTCCGAGGAGGTGTGCCACTGTGTCCTCCTGGCGAGCTGCTGCGGCTGCGGGGCTTCAGGATTCCCTGCGGCTGGTCGACATCCTCGATGCAATCCTGAAGCTCGTCATCCCAGCCGGCCGTGTCCTGCTGGAACGTGACCCTGGGACTGTGATTGGGGCGGAACAACACAACCTTCTTCCTGCACCCCTGGCATACAAGTTTGTTCATCGCCAAAACAGAATTCCACTCACATTTGCCACACGTGCACCTGCTCCACATGGGCTTGCCATAAGCACCTGGAGCCATGGCTGCAGTGGCTGCTCTGCCTCTGTCTTTGTCGAGGCTCTGGCGGTGTGGCAAGCCGCCTAGGACCTAGTCCCTCAAGCACTGCGCGGAAGTGCAGAGGCCCTGGGCGCCAGCAAAATGCTCGAGCCCAAGTTGCTTGAGGATGGAGGAGGAGGAGGAGAAGGAGGAGGAAGAGGAGGAAGAGGAGGAGGAGGAGGAGGAGGATAGAGGGAGGACAGGGGGATGCAAAGTGAAAAGGAGAGGGACGGGACGGGGCAGGGCGGAGGAAGGAGGGATGAAGGTGGGATCATCGAGGATGGGAGGAGGATGGAGGGAACAGGAGGGTGAATTTACGAGCTAGAGGGCAGGAGGCAACAGAAGGAGGAAGCAGTACAGAGGAGGGAACAGAGGAAGCTACACGAAGAGTATAGAATAGGGCTGGATGAGGGAGAAGGTGGAGGCAAGATGAACATGAAGGAAGAGGAGGGCACATCAAAAAGAAGAATGCGAAGTGAGAGAGAAAACGGTGTTGAGGGGTGGGAGGCATACGGATGAGTGAAAAGGAGGAGGATGAGGAGGAGTGGGAGTGGAAGGAGGAGAAAGAGGATGAGAGTGCCTGCATACCTGTGCCGTCGATGTGGGGCGTGCAAGAAATGTCTTGTAACCCGCTAGGGCTAGTCTCTACGGGGGCCAGACCTCTTGAGTGCATGCCCGGGTCTCTGGGGAAGCCTCTGGGCAGCCTTTTGGAGGCTGTTTTGAAGCTCCTCCTCCTCCTCCTCCTCCTCCTCCTCCTCCTCCTCCTCCTCCTCCTCCTGCTGGAGGAGGCTGTTTTGAAGCTTCTGGGGGCGCCGTTCGGGGCCTGTGTGTTGCCTCTTTGGAGCCTCTTGCGCCCTCTTGGTGAGTCCTTGGAGCCCTGCTGGCGGTCTTCGGGCTCCTGTTGGGGCGGAGGCCTCGACATGCCGGTTCGAAGTCCCCCCCTTTGGCTCCTCTTGGGGCCATCAAGATCTAAGAAGCGAGTTTGCTAGAGATGATTGCCTCCTCGGGTCCTCCTGGGGGTTCTCTTGGAGCCGTCTTGGGGTGTTCTTGGGACGCCCCAGGGGCCTCTTGGGGTGTTCTTGGGGCGTTCTTGGGGTGTTCCTGGGGGTTCTCTTGGAGCCGTCTTGGGGTGTTCTTGGGACGCTCTCTGGGGCTGTACGAACGTCATCTTGGCCCGACTGTGACATATTTGAAACCTGCCCGGAAGCTCCAGGGGGCCGGGGAAGATCCGGGGAGGCTCTGGGGAGGCCCCGGGGAGGCCCCATGGGGGGAGGGGGGCCTTCGTATATTTCAGCGGCCCCTGGTGGTCTTTGGCCCAGGGGCCCCATGGGCAGGGTTTCTGACATGAGAAATGCTGTAGAAATGAAAATCTCTGAGTTGTGTCTCGCAGATTCTGCGGAAATGTCATTTCTAGGGTAGATAGATTGTTTTTCTCACCCATCCTGTTGTGTTGGGTCCTCTTCTTGAAGAGACAACGCCCCGCGTTCCTTCCTTCCCGCTGCCCCTCCCTCTTCCCCCTCCTCCCTGCTCCCATCCGCCTCGTCATCGCCATCATCGTCATAAGGATCTCCACCGAAGGCCCCAGCGGGAGCGTCCGCATGGCACCGACGCCTCATTTTGGCACACCCCTCACACGGGGCGTGGCCCTATAGGGAGGGAGCTCCACCGAAGGCCTCAGCGGGAGCGTCTGCATGGCACCGCCGCCCCATTTTGGCACACCCCTCACACGGTTTGTGGCCCCATAGGGAGCTCCACCGGAGGCCTCAGCGGGAGCGTCCGCATGGAGAGCTCCACCGAAGGCCCCATCGGAAGCGTCCGCTTGGCACCGCCGCCCCATCTTGGGACACCCCTCACACGGTTCGTGGCCCCGCAGGGAGCTCCACCAGAGGCCCCAGCGGGAGCGTCCGCACGGCACCGACGCCCCATTATGGCACACCCCTCTCACGGTTCGTGGCCCCATAGGGAGCTCCACCGAAGGCCCTTGCGGGAGCGTCCGCATGGCACCGCCGCCCCATTTTGGCACACCCCTCACACACTTCGTGGCCCCGTAGGGAGCTCCACCGAAGGCCCCAGCGGGAGCGTTAGGAGCTCCGCCGAAGGCCCCAGCGGAACCGTCCGCTTGGCACCGCCGCCCCATTCCGGCACACCCCTCAAACGTTTCATGACACCCATAGGGAGCTCCACCGAAGGCCCCAGTGGAGGCGTCCGCATGGCACCGCGGCCCCATTTCGGCGCACCCCTCATACGGTTCGTGGCCCCAGAGGGAGCTCCACCGAATACCCCAGCTCGAGCGAAACCAAGAAGACTCCCCGCTCGCCCGCGTCAGATTTTCTCCCGCTCATGAACGCCGCAATCAATTTTGCTGCCTTCCCCCTCCTTCGTCTCCTCTCCCTCGCGGTACTCGCAGCAACATATGGTTAGGTCCTTCGTCAGAATAACTTTTTGTCCGTCCCGCGCTCCAGGAGTGTGGGCCGTCGGGGGAGGAGGGGAAGTGGAAGCGTACCCCTCTGACAACTAGTCGTAAGTCGGGCCTGTCCTCCTACAGGGGGACTTCGAACGCAAAATAAACAACAGTCGAACAATACCCCAACGTAGCCAGAAAATGCTGCAAACATCGTTCCAGACAATTTTTACCTAACAGCGAAGACTGATAGGTTTCTAGTAGGGTCAAAAGAGAGCATCATGACTCCCCAGGGGCGTCCGGGCAGGATCCGGGGGGATGCCGGGGAACTCGTTTTAAGCAATCAGTAACGCACTTCGTGGTCTTCGTGTTCCCAGAACTCCATTCCTGGGCATGATTTTGAATGCCCGGAGCCAACTGTAGGCCACTTCGTGTTCTTCGTGTTCCCAGAACACCATTCCCGGGCCACATTTTGAATGCCCGGAGCCAACTGTAGGCCACTTCGTGTTCTTCGTGTTCCCAGAGCACCATTCCCGGGCCACATTTTGAATGCCCGGAGCCAACTGTCGGCCACTTCGTGTTCTTCGTGTTCCAGAGAACACCATTCCCAGGATACATTTTGATTGCCCGGAGCCAACTGTGAGGCTGAGGGTGAGGCAGGCTGAGGCTGAGGCAGGCTGAGACTGAGCCTGAGGCAGGCTGAGGCTGAGGCTGAGGCTGATGCAGGCTGAGGCTGAGAGGCTGACGCTGAGGCTGAGGCAGGCTGAGGCTGAGGCTGAGGCAGGCTGAGGCTGAGGCAGGCTGAGGCTGAAGCCGAGGCAGGCTGAGGCTGAGGCTGAAGCTGAGGCTGAGGCTGAGGCTGAGGCTGAGGCTGAGGCTGAGGCTGAGGCTGCGGCTGAGGCTGAGGCTGAGGCTGAGGCTGAGAGCAGGCTGAGGCTGAGGCTGAGGCAGGCTGAGGCTGAGGCTGAGGAGGCTGAGAGGCTGAGGCTGAGGCCAGGCAAGCCGAGGCAGGCTGAGGCTGAGGCTGAGGCTGAGGCAGGCTGAGGCTGAGGCTGAGGCTGAGGCAGGCTGAGGCTGAGGCTGAGGCAGGCTGAGGCTGAGGCAGGCTGAGGCTGAGGCCGAGGCTGAAGGCTGAGGCTGAGGCTGAGGCTGAGGCTGAGGCTGAGGCAGGCTGAGGCTGAGGCTGAGGCTGAGGCTGAGGCTGAGGCAGGCTGAGGCTGAGGCTGAGGCTGAGGCTGAGGCTGAGGCTGAGGCTGAGGCTGAGGCTGAGGCTGAGGCTGAAGCAGGCTGAGGCTGAGGCTGAGGCTGAGGCTGAGGCTGAGGCAGGCTGAGGCAGGCTGAGGCTGAGGCAGGCTGACTGAGGCTGAGGCTGAAGGCTGAGGCTGAGGGCTGAGGCTGAGGCTGAGGCTGAGGCTGAGGCAGGCTGAGGCTGAGGCTGAGGCAGGCTGATGCTGAGGCAGGCTGAGGCTGAGGCTGAGGCTGAGCAGGCTGAGGCTGAGGCAGGCTGAGGAGGCCGAGGCTGAGGCAGATGAGGCTGAGGCTGAAGCAGGCTGAGGCTGAGGCTGAGGCAGGCTGAGGCTGAGGCTGAGGCAGGCTGATGCTGAGGCAGGCTGAGGCTGAGGCTGATGCAGGCTGAGGCTGAGGCTGAGGCTGAGGCTGAGGCTGAGGCTGAGGCTGAGGCAGGCTGAGGCTGAGGCTGAGGCAGGCTGAGGCTGAGGCTGAAGCTGAGGCAGGCTGAGGCTGAGGCTGAGGCTGAGGCTGAGGCTGAGGCTGAGGCAAGCTGCGGCTGAGGCAGGCTGAGGCTGAGGCTGATGCAGGCTGAGGCTGATGCAGGCTGAGGCTGAGGCTGAGGGAGGCTGAGGCTGAGGCTGAGGCCGAGGCAGGCTGAGGCTGAGGCCGAGGCAAGCCGAGGCAGGCTGAGGCTGCGACTGCGAGAACAGCAGAATTCTACAACTGGATTCTCACCTAAACCTTAAAGGGAATGCTTCCAGATACGCTTCTACACATCGCTGTTAGGTTGCTTTGCCGGGATAACCTTTTACTATTTTTGAAGATTCCTCTTGCAGAAGGACAGGCCCGAGTGAAAACTGGCCCACGGCACGGAGAGGCCGCGGCCGGACCTGTCAGTGCGCGCCGATCGGGGGAGAAGCACTCACACAGGCAATTAAAGAGTGAACTCGGGCATGTCCCCCTACAGGGGGATGTTCGACGAAAAACTCAAAACATATTCCACAATGGTCAACATACTCCAAAAATAGTCCCCAGACTATTCTTGGACTATGTTTGAATGTTCCCCCTTGTAGAGGGACGGGCCCGAGTGAATTAAAGAGCGCAGAGGGGCCTCCGGCCCGCGCACGCAGGGGGAAGGAGGCATACAGGACGCCCAGACAGGCAGACAATTGAAGCAACAAGGTGCTTGAAACAGATGCGGGCATGATGACCCAAACTGTTTTCTTCTGCGCGGCGGGGATTTACCCCTATCCACCGCCTGGGAACCGACGTCCTGGTGCCCCAGCGGGCGGTGGACATGGATACATTTCGGCCCCTGGGGGCCCGAACATGTCCATATCCGTCGCCTGCCGAGGCTCCGAAAACTGACCCACCAGGCGGTGGTCATGTATAAATTCCCGCCTCGGATCTTCAACCTACCTACGGACAGCACTATGAGAATACAACCAACCAATAGGGGGCCACGTGTGAACCCTACCCCTACCCCCTACGATTTCCGAGGGGGAGGGTGGGGTTCACTTCGTTCGGGAGCTCCCGAGCGAAGTGAACCCCACCCTCCCCTCAGAAATCGTGGGGGTTAGGGGTAGGGTTCACATGTGGCACCCTGACCAAGAGCATAAAAGTGGCCAGGAAATGAGACTTTGCTCAGCCAGCCTTAGGGTTGGAAGCAAACGCGGTTCCGCGAACTGCTTGCCCAGACCACATTGTTGAAGGGGCCCTGGGACACACAGATCAATACACACAAATAAAAAGACTCCCCATATTTTCCCACATCTCCTGGGTTTGTGTCCTCCCCCCACTTCCCATACTTTCCCATATTTTCCTGGGGAATCGACGATTCATTGTGTCTGTGTGTGTTTTTGTTCCCCTCCCGGACCACATTGTGGGCGGAAGGGGGGCACACCAGGACGAGAGCGCCCGACAGGGGGGCACCACCGGGACGAGCCCGAGAGAGGGGGGGGCAGGGCCTTAGTTTTCAACGCCCGAAATGGGTACTGAAAGAATGGGTACAATGCCCAACAACAAATGTTGTCCCAAACCGACAGCAGCCGCTGTTGGGCAGGCTGTCTTCTGTCTCGAATGGACACAGGCCGCGGCGGCGCGGACAGCGAGTCCTGTTCAAAATGAACAGGAACGCCCAGATTAGTGGGCGCTGGAAACGACAGGTCCGTTTTTTAACCGGTTCCGTTTTGCCGTTTTTCTTGCCGCTTCCGACGACGTTATTTTACCGGTTCCGTCAGCGTTTTTGGACCGGTTCCAGCTCCGGTTCCAATCCTGGAGACGTGTTTTTAGCCTTTTCCGGCCGCCGTTATTGCGCCGTTTCCATCTTCAAGGGACATTTTTTTGGAAACGGCGAAAAAACGGCCCTGCCGTTTCCGGGCCCACAAATTAGGGCAGGGCCACAAGAACGCGTCCCTCCGAGGGGGGGGCCTCGAGGCGAAAAGCGGTCTGCGGACCGGCCGTGGCGGGCCGGGCCCCGGAAGGGCGCACAGGGAGCGCCTGGGCGCAGACCGCGAGAGAGGGGCGAGCGGGCAGACGCGCCGCGCGGCAGGCGGCGCGTGGGCTCCAGGGGCCTCGCCTTCGCCACACCCGCAGCGTCCGAGGACCAGGCTGGGCCTCAATGGGCCCCAGAAACTGCAGGGCCGTCTTTTCACCGTTTCCGGAAAAGTGTCCTTTGAACGTGGAAAGGGCAAAAAAACGGCGACCGGAAACGGCAACAAAAACGGCTCCAGGATGGGAACCGGAGCGGGAGCCCGTAAAAAAACGGCGACGGAACCGGTAACAAAAACGGCGTCGGAACCGGCAATTACTCGACGCGGGGCTCCCCACATGTGCATATCATTCTCTTGGTACGTGTTTCTGTTGGCGCCTGTGTGCGCGGGCGAACCGCTCGCTCGAGACATTCCCACAGTCTGCAAGCACGAGTGCGACCAATAGCAAATCTGAGAGCGACTGATTCTGAGTGTGAGTGAATCTGGGTGCGATTGAGCCTGGGTTGGAGTGGGTATGCGTGTGAGTAAATATGAGCGCGAGTGCGTCTGTGCGCGAGTGGGTATGAGTATGGACGAATCTGAGTGTGAGCCAGTCTGTGATTGAGCGGATCGTAGCATGATGAGTCTGAGCATGAGTGTCTGGGCTTGAGTGGGTCTGAGTGTGAGAAAAAGTGTGTGTGTGTGTATGTGTATGTGTGTGTGTGTTAATGAATCTGAGTGCGAGTGAGCCGAGTGTGTTTGGGTATGGATGTGAGGCAGTCTGAGTTTGAGTCGGTCTGCGTTTGAGCGGACCGAAGGGTGATGAGTCTGAGCAGGAGCGAGTCTGAGTATGAGTGGTTCTGAGCGTGAGTCTGAGCGTGAGTAAGTTTAAGTACGGATATGAGCGAGTCTAAGTGCGAGTGAGCCTGCGTGTGACTGAGTCTGAGTATGAGTGAGTATGAATGCAGAAGAGTGAAGGAGAGCGGAGAGCGAAGGAGAGTGAGGCGGAAGCGTTTGAGTAAAACCTAAAGCCTTGGAACATCGAACCTCGATCGCTTGGCCCTGGCTACTCGAATTGCCCACGTCCTCCTCCTCCTCCTCATCATGCTGAAACCAGCAAATCGCCTGAGACATCCTCCCAAAACTGTTCCGACAACGACAGATGCCCAGCATCATAACGGCCAAACCGCCTGAGACATCCCCGCAAACTGGGCGCGAACGTCCTCCAAATCTGCTCCGAAAGCGAAACATGTTGGAAGAGAAAATGGCCAAACCGCCTGAAGCATCCCCACAAAATCCCGCGAAAGGGGCCGAGTGCAATACCCCCCCGCCGCTCCCCTTAGAGTGCTGAAACCACACAATCGCCTGAGACATCCTCCAAATCTGCTCCGAAAGCGAAACGTGCTGGAAGAGAACATGGCCAAACCGCCTGAAACATCCCCACAAAATCCCGCGAAAGGGGCCGAGTGCAATACCCCCCCGCCGCTCCCCTTAGGAGTGCTGAAGCCAACGAATCGCCTGAGACATCCTCCAAATCTGCTCCGAAAGCGAAACGTGGTGGAAGAGAGAATGGCCAAACCGCCTGAGACATCCCCACAAAATCCTGCGAATGGGGCCGAATGCGATACCCCCCCGCCGCTCCCCTTAGGAGTGCTGAAGCCACAGAATCGCCTGAGACATCCTCAACATCAGTGTGTGTGTGTGTGTGTGAGTCATCCGATGAGTGGACCTGAGTGAGTGTAGTGAATGTATGAGTACAAGTACGAGTGAGTCTGAGTGATGAGTGAGTCTGAGTGATGAGTGAGTCTGAGTGATGAGTGAGTCTGAGTGATGAGTGATGGGTCTGAATCATGACTGGGTCCGAGTGATGAGTGAATCTGAGGGATGAGTGACTCTGAGTGATGAGTGGGTCTGACTGATGAGTGAGTCTGGGGTGATGAGTGAGTGGGTCTGAGTGAGAGGAGTGGTGTGTTTTCTCTCCTCCGGCGCGGTCCGCCAATAATCCCACCAGCCCTCTGGGCGTAGGTGGTCTAGAGCAGATCCTCTTCCACCCCTCCCTCTTCCTCCTTGGGGAGGGGTTTACCCCTCCCCCGACCCCCTTCCCCTGGACCTGGACGGGGGGGGCAGCGGCGCGTTGGAGCGTCCAAGGTAGCCAAAGATGGCTTCAAAAGCGCCTCAGAGAGCCCAAGATGAGTTCCAAGATGGCTCAAGATAGCGCAAGATCGCTCACGATGGCGCCCAAGATGCCCCAAGACGATCCCAAGACGGCCCCAAGTGGCCAAAGAGCTCCCTAAGGAGGCCCCGACGAGGCCAAAATCGTCCCAAAACCGAAGGACAAGCACTGTTTTTTGCTTTCTCGCCTTTTCGCTTCCGATGGACATCCGAGGCCTCAATATGGCTCCAAGATGGCCCAAAAGGGCCCCACGAGAGGCCCAAGAGAGCCCCAAAACGGCCCCAAAAGCGCCCAAGAGCGCTCCAAGAGGGGCCCAAGAGGCGATTTATGGGGCTCCCGAGGGGGGAGGCTAATTGGAGCTCCCCTCTTGTTTGATCGACTCCCTCCAAGATGGCCCCAAGAACGCCCCGAAGGCTCCCTAGAGCGCCCCAAGATGGCCCCCAAAGCGCCCCTACAGCCCCCAAGATCGCCCCAAGAGCGCCCCAAGAGGCGCCAAGACGTCCCCAAGAGGCGCCCAAGAGGCCTCCAAGAGGCTCCCAAGATACCTCCAAGAAGCCTCAAGAGGATTTCCGAAAAAAGGCATGCAAGCTGGCTCTTCGGTTCGCCGTCCTCTTCCTCTTCCTCAACCACCTCTTCCTCTTCCTCCTTCCTCCTCCTCCTCCCCCTCCTCCTCCTTCTCCTCCTTTTCCTCCTTCTCCTCCCTCTGCTCCTTCTCCTCCTTCTCGTCCTGCTCGCCCTCGCCCTACTCCATATCCTCCCCATTATCCTCCTCCTCCTCCTCCTCCTCTTCCTCCTCCTCCTCCTCCTCCTCCTCTTCCTCCTCCTCCGACGACGACGATTCCTCTTCCATCCTCCCCCTCTCGGGGTCTGTGACAGCTTCCCCCGCCCTTTGTTATTCTGCATGCTCCCCGGCTTCCCTGATCACCTCAACTCCCCTGAGCGTCGTTTCTGGATGGGCTGGTGGGGATACGCGAAGCGTCAACAATTACTCGACGCGGGGCTCCCCATATGTGCATCCCATTCTCTTGGTACGTCTTTCTCTTGATATCTGTCAATGAGCGCCTGTGTGCGAGGGCGAACCGCTCGCCCGAGACATTCCCACAGCCTGCAAGCATGAGTGCGACCAATAGCAAATCTGAGAGCGACTGATTCTGAGTGTGAGTTAATCTGGGTGCGATTGAGCCTGGGTTGGAGTGGGTATGCGTGTGAGTAAATATGAGCGCGAGTGCGTCTGTGTGCGAGTGGGTCTGAGTATGGACGAATCTGAGTGTGAGCCAGTCTGTGATTGAGCGGATCGTAGCATGATGAGTCTGGGCATGGGTGGGTCTGGGCTTGAGTGGGTCTCAGTGTGAGAAAAAATGTGTGCTAATGAATATGAGTGCGAGTGAGCCGAGTGTGATTGGGTATGGATGTGAGGCAGTCTGAGTGTGAGTCGGTCTGCGTTTGAGAGGACCGAAGGATGATGAGTCTGAGCAGGAGCGAGTCTGAGTATGAGTGGTTCTGAGCGTGAGTCTGAATGTGAGTAAGTATGGATATGAGCGAGTCTAAGTGCGAGTGAGCCTGCGTGTGACTGAGTCTGAGTATGAGTGAGTATGAATGCAGAAGAGTGAAGGAGAGCGGAGAGCGAAGGAGAGTGAGGCAGAAGCGTTTGAGCAAAACCTAAAGCCTTGGAACATCGAACCTCGATCGTCTGGCCCTGGCTACTCGAATTGCCCACGTCCTCCTCCTCCTCCTCCTCCTCATCATCATCATCATCCTCCCCTTCCTGCTTCTGCTCCTACCGTGTTCATGCTGTCCTCCTTTTCCTCCTCCTCTTCCTCGTCCTCTTCCTCCTCCTCCTCGCTTCCTCCTTCTCTTCCTCTTCCTCCTCCTCCTCCTCCTCCTCCTCTTCCTCCTCCTCCTCCTCCTCCTCCTCCTCCTCCTCCTCCTCCTCTTTGGGAGTGCTGAAACCAGCAAATCGCCTGAGACATCCTCCCAAAACTGCTCCGAAAACGACAGATGCCCAGCATCATAACGGCCAAACCGCCTGAGACATCCCCGCGAACTGGGCGCGAACGTCCTCCAAATCTGCTCCGAAACCGAAACATGTTGGAAGAGAAAATGGCCAAACCGCCTGAGACATCCCCACAAAATCCCGCGAAAGGGGCCGAGTGCAATACCCCTTCCGCCGCTCCCCTTAGGAGTGCTGAAACCAGCGAATCGCCTGAGACATCCTCCCAATCTGCTCCGAAACGAAGCATGTTGGAAGAGAAAATGGCCAAACCGCCTGAGACATCCCCACAAAATCCCGCGAAAGGGGCCGAGTGAAATACCCCCCCGCCGCTCCCCTTGTGCTGAAACCAGCGAATCGCCTGAGACATCCACCAAGTCTGCTCCGAAAGCGAAGCATGTTGGAAGAGAAAATGGCCAAACCGCCTGAGACATCCCCACAACATCCCGCGAAAGGGGCCGAGTGAAATACCCCCCCGCCGCTCCCCTTAGGAGTGCTGAAACCAGCGAATCGCCTGAGACATCCTCCCAATCTGCTCCGAAAGCGAAACATGCTGGAAGAGAAAATGGCCAAACCGCCTGAGACATCCCCACAAAATCCCGCGAAAGGGGCCGAGTGTAATACCCCCCCGCCGCTCCCCTTAGGAGTGCTGAAGCCACAGAATCGCCTGAGACATCCTCAACATCAGTGTGCGTGTGTCATCCGATGAGTGGACCTGAATGAGTGTAGTGAATGTATGAGTACAAGTACGAGTGAGTCTGAGTGATGAGTGAGTCTGAGTGATGAGTGAGTCTGAGTGATGAGTGAGTCTGAGTGATGAGTGGGTCTGAGTGATGAGTGAGTCTGAGTGATGAGTGAGTGGGTCTGAGTGAGAGGAGTGGTGTGTTCTCTCTCCTCCGGCGCGGTCCGCCGATAACAAGAACCCCATCCTTAGGATATGGGTAACAAGAACCCCATACCTAGGATATTGGGAAAAACACAGCACAACGGAACCGGTAGAACAACGGCCCTGTCGTTTCCAGGGCCCACGTAAGGGCTGGGCCCCCGTGGCTGGAGCTGCCGCGCTTCGCCCGCAGTCAGCGCGCGTCAGGGAAGGTTCTCACAGATGTCTGGGACCATGGTCTGGACGCCCAGCTTGGGGATGCCATTGAAGCCCTCGTCGGTGGGCTTGTGCTGGCAGACGCTGACCGTGCCCGAGATGTTCACCCGGCCGCACCGCTCGAAGGGGATCAGGGCGGTCGGCACCTCCTCGAACCTGATGTGGAGGGCCTCGGTCATCTGGTACAGGTAGCGCTCGCCCTCGAGGACCGTCTCGGAGCGCGGGTCCAAGGAGAGGCCCATGCTGGTGGGGTCGGTCATCATCTTGTAGAAGGAGCAGAACGGCTCGGCAACCGCCCTCTCGGCGACAACCACGTAGTCACAGAGCCGAGGCAGCCCCTCGGGGCCGCACTTCTGCCCGAGCGCGCGGCCAGCAGAGCCATCGATCACCACGCGGCCACTAGCGCGCACCAGCCTGTCCAAATCGAAGTCGAGGAGCCAGTTCGAGTCGTCTCGGAAGATCATCACATACTCGTACGGCTCGCCCGCCGCCACCTCATTATCTTTCGCGACCGTCCAGAGATCATCCAGTTCCTTGTAAAGCTTGGCGATGTTTCTTCTGGTCGTCTTGGCGTGCTCCAGGTCATACTCCACCTTGCTCTCGGCGCCCTTCGTCCACCAGTTCCCATGGTCCACGAACGCTTGGCCGTGCGAGGTGAGATTCACCTGTGTGGGCATTCTCACTGCGGCCGCGGTGCCCCCATGACCGCGTATCCCCTCGACGATCATGTCCTTCACCTCGTCCAGGTCCTTCCCACTGTACGCGGGGTGCATGACGAATCTATTTCCATGGCTTTTCCAGGAGCTGAAGCCCTCGACGCTGAGGCTGAGGTACACGTCCACCGTGCGATTCCTGCGGGCGAGCGGCGCCACGACGTGCCTGTCCAGGTTGGGAAAGTAGCGCACGAGGGTGCCGGCCAGCAGGACGGCCACTCCCTTCCCCTCCGCGGCGGCGGCCTCCTGCCGAGCCGCGCCCCTGGCTGCCCTCGCGGCGGCCTCCCTCCCGGCCCTGCCCTCCTCGCTCCCGGGGCCAGCGGCTGCCTGGGCCTCTGCCTGCCCGCGGGCGGCGGCACTCAGCTCGCCGCGCGGGGCCCTGCCTGGCCAGCCCTCGCCCCCGGGCCGCGCGGCGCCGCGGCGCGGCAGCGCCGCCGCCGCGCCCGCCACGGCGGCGAGGGCCACCGCGGCCGCCGCCAGGCGGCGGGGCAGGCCGCCGCGCGCCCCGGCGGCGCCCGCGGGGGCCGCCGGCCCCGCCAGCAGGGCGGCCTCCTCGGCGCGGCTCCCCGGCGGCGGCCCCGCCGCGGGGGCGCCGGGGGCGGGGCGCATGCGATCGCGCTGAAGGGGCGCGGGGCGCGCGCGGGCCCGGCGTTGGAGCCCCGGGCGCGCCCCCTTGTTGAGCGCGCCGGAGTGGTGCAGCCGACCTCCTGCTCGAGCGTTCCCGAGCGGGGGAGCCGCGGCTTCACGGGCCTCTCCCTCGGGCCGGGGTGCGCGTCGGCAGCGCGGGCCGGGCGGGGCAGAGGAAGCCAGCTGGCGTGATTCCCCAGACGAAACTTGCACTGAGTGTGCGTCGGTCTGGCGGTTACGTCGTCGCCGTCGCCGCCCCGTCGCCGCCTCGTCGCCGCCCGTCGTCCGGGCCTGTGCGTCGCTCTGGCGGCTATATGTTGCTCGTCGCAGCCCCGCCGGCGCCCCGTCGGCACCGTCTGGGGGGTGGAGGGTCCACAGCACAGTGGTTGACAAGATTTTGCGTCGAGCCATCCCCGCCCAAACCAAGAACGCGAGGCGGGATGTCCAGGGCGCACCGGCACTCTTTGGTCCTGGCGGCCGCGAGCTGCAGTCGTCACTCGTCATCCGTCGAAGTCACGCGGCGGGATACCCAGGGAGCACCAACACGCCTTGAGCCTGGCGGTCGCGGTATGCAGGGTGTGCGAGGCGTGTCGGGGGCTCTCTCTCTCTCTCTCTCTCGCTCTCTCTCTTTTGACCTAGCAGCCCCAACCTGTCGGGCGGTGGGGAAGATGAGCGCTGACAGAGCATAATTGCGTGCTCAGCCTCATTTTGTTCAGCCTCGGCTTGTTCAATCTGCCCCCCCCCCCCTGGGGCAATGCCGAGGAAGGTCACCACCAGGGGGGTCTCCAGTCCCTCGAGGAGACGCCACTCCCTCCGGGAACTGCGGCCTCCAAGCACACCCCAGCAGCCTGCCGCAGACTGCACTGCCCCGAACCAGGGCTGAACCTAAACGGTTCGTTTTCGTTGGGTTCTCGTTTTCCCTCGCTGTTGTCTCGCATCCGCCTTTCCCGCAGAACGAAGTCGAAACGAAAGCGGCCCACGAAATCACCAAAAACATCGTTTGGGTGCAGCCCTGCCCCGAACTTCCACACTCTCCCCGAGCTTCGATCCTGGAGCCCCGACTTCCAGGAGGAACGCGTGACCCGGGCTCCTGGGCACTACCCCTCCCCTGGGTAGAGCATCCACAAGCTGCATAGGCATACTCCGCCACCGTGCCGCCCGGAACGGAGTGGGCGTGTCTTCGGGTCCCGTGCCTCGGCTTCGAAGTCTCAGCCCTCACACCCGAAGACTTTCCCAGAGCACAAATTACCAAAGCTCCTGGGGGCCTCCTGGGGGGCCCTCGGGGCCGAGAGCTCGAAATGTCCGTTCGGGTTCCCCTTCTGGGCCTTCTCTTGGGGCCGCCTTTGGGCCGTCTTGGGCGCCTCTTGGGCTGTCTTGGGCGCCTCTTGGGCCGTCTTGGGCGCCTCTTGGGCCGTCTTGGGGCCCTCTCGGGGGCCTCTGGGCCGTCTTGGGTCAATATTTGGGGCCTCGTGGGCCGTGTGGGAGCGTCGGGAAGCCGAAAAGGCGAGAACGCCCAAATCCTCCAAAAGCCTGAAGCAAATACATGATTCTGGTATTTGGGAGCCTTCTCGGGGGGCCGCGAAGCCTCTTGGGGCGCTTTGGAGACCAATTGAACCGTCTCGAAACCATCTTAGGCGTCTTGGAACGATCTGTCGGCGACTTGGGGCCCTCTTGGACCGTCTGGAAGGCCACTTGCGGTCCTGTTGGCCCTTTCTGGTGGCCTTTGTGGGTCTGAACAAGTTACGCTGAGAGCCGCGCCCAGAAACTCCCCAGAGGACCCGAACAGGCCCCCAAGAGGCCCCCAGGAGGCTCCCCAGAGGCCCTAGAGCTGCTCCCAAGAGGCCACCGAGGGCGCTCCAAAAAGACCCGAAGAAGCATCCTTGAGAACTCTGACCCCTGACCATCATCCTCATCCGCGTCCCCTGCTTCATCATGGTCTCAAAGTGCAACGAAACACTCGGCGCCGAACGCAATCGCGCGCCTCAAAAGCTTTCAAATCGCCCCGAAACCCTCGACGCCGAGCACATCCGCGAGTCTACGAGCGAGCTCTTGAACATACTCCGCTGCGAGGGAGAGGGGGGAGTCAAGCTAGGCGCGCTCGCGTCATAACTGACGTCCTACCTCTCCCTAACATCCCTTGCACTGGCACTGCTGTTTCACTGTCCGCGGCCGCGTGTCGCAGCGGAACTGCGACTCCGACAAGGGCCGCGTCTGGCAGGACCATGGGGTCGAATGCGCGAGGTGGTGGTGGTGGTGGCGGCGGCGTGTGTAAGTTTGTGTGTGTGCGCGTGTGTGTGTGTGTGTGTGTGTGTGTGTGTGTGTACGTGTGCGCGCCCGCGTGCGTAATGGTTGGTGGTGCGCGCGCGCGTGCGTGGTGGCATGTGCGCGCGCGTACATAAGGCGACGCACTGCAATGCGACCATGCGCGATGCAACTCAAGGCCATGCACAGCAATGGAGCAGGAACGGCCGCACGCAGTGGACTAAATCTGGACATCGCGCTTTCGCGCACGGCATTCAGTACCACTGCGACCCTAATGGCGACGCCGCGAAGAACGCGGCCCCCGCGCAAGCAAAAACTCCATTTCCAAAAATTTCTTTTCGGACTGAACAGGGCAATCGGAAAAAAAACCTGGGAACCAAAATGCCCCTCTGTTTTTTCACGTGGAATCAATTGAATGCACATCATACCAACGGCAACTCACATCAGTCACGTCCGGCGCCGCGCGCACGTCGAGCCGACGTGGGCCAACAAGTTGACTAAAATCCTGCACCGCTTGGATCGCGCCTGGGCGGCGGCCCCATCCGTTCGGCGGCGGCCCCGTCCGCGCTCGAACCGCCTTGAGACTGTCCGACTCCCATAAAGAATGAGAATCGGATGAGTCTCAAAATCTGCACGGCATGGTATAAATTCACGCACCGGACGCGTCCGATGGCGGTCTCAAAGCGGTCTCAAACAGTCTCAAAAGGTTTCAAAATGGCCCGAAACCCTCGGCGCCGAGTACTTCATGGCTTAAAGCGCAACGACACCTTCGGCGCCGAACGCAATCGTGCGTCTCAAGAGCTTTGGAATCGCAACCAAACCCTCGACGCCGAGCCTATCCGCGAGTCCACGAGCGAGCTCTTGAATATACTCCGCTGCGAGGGAGAGGGGGGAAGTCAAGCTAGGCGCGCTTGCGTCATAACTGACGTCCTACCTCTCCCTAACATCCCTTGCACTGGCACTGCTGTTTCACTATCCGCGACCGCGTGTCGCAGCGGAACTGCGACTCCGACAAGGGCCGCGTCTGGCAGGACCATGGGGTCGAATGCGCGAGGTGGTGGTGGTGGTGGTGGCGGCGGCGTGCGTATGTGTGTGTGTGTGCGTGTGCGTGTGCGTGTGCGTGTGCGTGTGCGTTTGCGTGCGTGCGTGCGTGCGTGCGTGCGTGCGTGTGTGTGTGTGTGTGTGTGTGTGTGTGTGTGTGTGTGTGTGTGCGTGTGTGTGTGTGTGTGTGTGCATGTGTGTGTGTGCGTGTGGGCGCGCCCGCGTGCGTAGTGGTTTGTGGTACGCATGTGCGCGTGCGTGGCGGCACGTGCGCGCGTGTAAATAAGGCGAAACACTGCAATGCGACCATGCGCGATGCAACGCAAGGCCATGCACAGCAATGGAGCCGAAACGGCCGCACGCAGTGGACTAAATCTGGACATCGCGCCTTCGCGCAAGGCATTCAGTACCACTGCAACCCTAATGGCGACGCCGCGAAGAATGCGGCCCCCGCGCGAGCAAGAACTCCATTTCCAAACATTGCTTCTCGGACTGAATAGGGAAGTCGGAAGAAAAACCATGGAGAACGAACTGCTCCACTGCTCGCGTAGAAGTATTTGAGTGCACATCATATCAACAGCAAGTCACATCAGTCACGTCCGGCGCCGCGCGCACGTCGAGCCGACGTGTGCCAAAAGGTTGACTAAAATCCTGCACCGCTTGGATCGCGCCTAGGCGGCGGCCCCATCCGCTCGGCGGCGGCCCCGTCCGCGCTCGAACCGCCTTGAGACCGTCCGGCTCTTACTGTAGTATCATGAAAAATGAGAACCGGCTGAGTCTCAAAATCTGCACGGCATGGTATAAATTCACGTACCAGACGCGTCCAACGGCGGTCGCAAAGCGGCCCCAAACAGTCTCAAAGGGCTTCAAAGTGGCCCGAAACCCTCGGCGCCGAGCACATCCGCGAGCCTCACATGGGCTCAGAGCGCAACGAAACACTCGGCGCCGAACGCAATCGCGCCGAACGCAATCGCGCAATCGCGCGCGCAAATGAGATGGAGAGGGGGGGAAGTCAAGCCAGGCGAGCTCGCGCCATAGCTGACGTCTTACATCTCCCTACCATCGCTTGCACTGGCGCTGCTGTTTCTCTCTCCGCAGCCGCGTGTCGCAGCGGAACTGCGACTCCGACAAGGGCCGCGTCTGGCAGGACCATGGGGTCGAATGCGCGAGGTGGTGGTGGTGGTGGTGGTGGCGGCGGCGTGTGTATGTGTGTGTGCGCGCGTGTGCGCGTGTATGTGTGTGTGTGTGTGTGCGTGCGTGGGCGCGCCCGCGAGCGCAATGGTTGGCGGTGCACGCGCGCGCGCGTGGTGGCATGTGCGCGCGCGTACATAAGGCGACGCACTAACGAGCGACCGCGCGCAATGCAACGCAAGGCCATGCACAGCAATTGAGCCGGAACCGCCGCGCGCATTGGACCAAATCTGGACATCGCGCCTTCGCGCAAGGCATTCAGTACCAGTGCAACCCTACCGGCGCCGCCACGAAGAACGCGGCCCCCGCGCGAGCGCGGACTCCATGTCCAAAGATTGATTTTCGGACTGAATAGGGCAGTGGGGAAAATTATCCTAGAGCGACCCTACCTAGGAGTTGGAGCCCCGAGGAAAGCAATATTAGTAGTAACGGTAAACGCCGTCCTCCTCCTCCTTCTCCTCATCGTCGCAGTTGTAGCAGTAGCGGTAGTAGTAGTAATAGTACGGCTGAATACCTACGTCTACATCTAGACCGAAATCCACATCTACACCTACAGCGACATCTACATGTACACATACATATACATCTACATCTACATATACATCTACAGCTACACTCACATCTACATTTACATATTTATCTACACCTACGTCTACACCTACATGTACATCTACATATCATCGACACCTACACGCACATCTACACCTACACCAACATCTAAATCTACATCTACACTTTCGCATTCGTGTTGCTTTTGCTGTGCAGTGCCTTTGATATTGCTCTGGCCGTTGATTTTGCCTTTGCCTGCTATGCTATGCTATGCTATGCTGCGCTATGCTGCGCTATGCTGCGCTATACTATGCTATGCTATGCTAAGATATGTTAGACTGCGCGATGTTATGCTACAAAATGCGATGATATGCTATGCTGCGCTATGCTGTGCTATGTTATGCCCTGATATGATGTGCTGCGCTGTGCGATGCGATGATATGCAATGATATGCTATGATGCGCGCTGCTATGCAATGGTATGCTATGATATGCGATGCCATACTGCGCTGTGCTATGCTAAGTTAAGCTGCGATAGGCTATGCCACGCTATGTTATGCTATGATATGATATGATATGCTATGCTATGATGCGCTATGATATGCTGCGCTGTGTTGTGATATGCCATGCTATGCGATGATGTGATATGCTAATGCTGCGCTAAGCTAAGTTAAGCTAGGCCAAGCTAAACCTGAGCTAAGATGAAGCTAAGCTAAGGTAAGCTAAGCTAAGTTAAGCTAGGCTAAGCTAAGATGAAATAAGCAACGCGAAGTTCAGGGGACGTAGCTGGGGGAACCGCGGGGCGGATACTGGGGGAACCGCCCCGGGGCGTTTTCCACTGCCCGGCCCCTTTAAGCCCAGAGAGCAAGAACCCTTCTAGGCAGAACCTAGGTAGGGAATGGATTTCGGGGACGTCTCGAGCGGTAGCGCGCTTCCCAAATAGATCGCGAGGCGAGGTAATCGACAGCGAGAGCGTGATTCCTGAGCGTCGAGGGCGCGGCGTCTGAATATATGGCGAGGAGGTCCCACGCGAGAGCGCGTTTCTTGCGTAAATTGCGAGGACGTCCCGCGCGAGAACGCAATTCTTCAATGCGCTGTAGAGAAATATCAGGCGGGAGCCGTTGTTGTTATCGTTGTGAACCGGGGGCCAAATTCAGAATTCTACGATCCAAGGCGACCGGAGCGGTCAGCGCATCACTCGCCATATCTACCGAGGTTCTCTCGGTGATCCTGCCATCGGGGAGATCTGCCACTAAGGCGATATCGATGCGAGGCTCAGTCAACGCGTCCACTATCATGGTTTCGCCGGAGTTAAAGACGTCCTCGAGATCTTCCAATGTCATGTCTTTGTTGGAGGGTGAAAGTGGGGGTCGGCCGCAGGGTCCCGGCAATGATGTCTTTATGGGCCATGAATGGGCGATGCATCCTCGATTGCTGTGTTCGGCGGGGGAACTAATGGAAGCCCCCCGCCTGCACCCATGCGCGAGACTTGAAAGGAAAGGAAGCAAGGGGGCGGGGGGCTCGGGAAAGGCGACGATGGCAACGTGCGCTGAGGGCGCAAAAAGAAAAGGCTGGAACACACGAAAGCGGTCAGGTGAGTGTCGAAATCTGCGCAGCCAATCTGACATGCGGAACAAAACGCCTCAGCGTTGGGGATCTTGAAGGCCAGGGCAAAATGTGAATTCACATTGTGGGGAGAAGCAAAATGTGAATTCACATTTTGGGACAAAGGAAAATGTGAACTCACATTTTGGAAAAAGGAAAATGTGAATTCACATTTTGGAAATTTGTGTAGGATTCTTTATGAAAGGGGCCAGAATGTGTATTCACATTTTGGGACAAAAAGGCAAATGTGAATTCACATTTTGGCAAAAAGGAAAATGTGAATTCACACCTTGGGAGAAAAGTGGGCCCCATTCCAAATCTGTCTTGGGGGTCGAGTAGTCATCGTTTGGGAACATACACGATCATCAATCGCACAATCAAGACACACTTGCACTCCACTTCGCTGCCCCACGCGCAATATGCAAGAACCCCCGCACGCATGAACGTCAATGGATGGACGGCGCGCGCGCCCGCGCGGGCAACGCGCGGGCACGAACGACTGGCCCTCAATGACCGCCAACATTGGATGCCAATCGCACCCGTTCACATACATGAACGATACATTGTGCATACATGGGCCATTCAGCCCCCATTGAAGACACCCTGTTGCAGACCCCCTCTTTCACCATACAACTTTGTCACAGCGAATGTCTTCTAACGATGACCTGGATGACGCAGAGCGTAGAACTTCGCCTCGGTAGACAACTAGGACGCGCTTCATATCCTGCCCACGCGAACGCCGCTTCCCTGCGCGGGAAGGTGCGCTGCGCAGCACCGCCGAAACATCCCCGCCGGCGCTGCGCGACCCCGCTCGGAGCGCGGGCTGCGCAACGCCACCGCCCCCGCGGCGCCCGGCCTCGACTCGGCGAGGCTCATCGGCATGATCGTCGTCGTCGTCGCCGCGGCGATGGCGCAGACGGCCGCGACTGCGGCCAGGCTCGCGGCGACCACCGCTTTGACGCAGATCGATCACGTCCGCCGCTGTCAGGGGCCTGCCTCCGCGTGACGCGGGGCGGGGCATCGCCGGCGGCCCGAGCTTCACCAACTCATCCCAGATGTCCAGTGGCTCCAGCTGGAAGTGTTCGGCAACCTGGAACCACGAGTCGCACCTCTCCAGCCAATCGTCGTCTTCATCAAGCCACCGCCCGCTGTCCACAGGGCGGATGCGCGCGTGCTGCATGGCGCGGCCCTTGCTCCGCCGGATCGACAGGCCCGAGTTGCCAACTCCGTCGTTCAAGGCACCCCACAAGCACTCGAGATCGCTGTCGATCATGTGGGTCAACTGCAAGCGCCGAGAAGCCACGCCCTTGCCATCCCCCCCGCTCTTCTGAGACGTCAAATGGACGTTCGCGTCAGGCATCCCCATCACGAGCAAGCCTGTGCTCTGGATCAGCCTGACGACCCACGCCTCTACCCTGCCCAGGCGGGCATGGTGCGAGTACCGCGTGCCCCGCGTCGTCGGACTGATGAAGTGCATGTATTGCAGGCCGTACTCAGCCGCAAAGAGCACAACGAACGCCCAGAAGACATCCTCGACAGCCGCGTACATTTTGCTGCCTTCAACCCGCTGATCGTCGTTCCGCTTGGACGCGACGTCGCCCACGTCGATGGCCACAACAGGTCGGGTGGGCTGCGCAGCACCACCTGGTGCCGAGGCGGGCTGTGCAGCGCCGCTGCACGCCTCACTCCGCCAACCTCGGGACATGAGCGTGGGCGGCTGTGTGGCAGGGCCTCCGGACTTGAACAGGACTTGTTACGAGGGGCGCTGCTTGCGGGGGCTCCGATCCGGCCATCGAAGCTAGCTCGGCATCTGTCGCACATTGCTTTTGTTTTGCCGTTCCTTTGCTTTGTTGTTGATGTTGCTTTGTTTTGCTTTGCGTTGCTTGTGCTTTGCTTTGCTGTCGCTGCTGTTGGTTTGCCTTTGTTTTGCTGCTATGCCATGCTATGCTCTGCTATGTGATGATACGCTATGCTATGCTGCGTTGTGGTATGCTGTGCTGTGCCGCGCTATGATATGCTATGCTACGATATGATATGATATGCGATGATATTTGCGCTATGCTATGCTATGTTGGGCGATGACATGATACGTTATGCTGCTTTATGATATGCTACGCTATGCTATGCTGTGCCATGCTTTGCTATGCTAAAGCTCAGCGAAGCTAAGATGAATGCAGTCCAAACTAAGATAAACCTGAGCTACGATGAAGCCAAGCTAAATTAAGATGGAATCAGTTAAGCTAAGATGATATAAGCAACGCTAAGCTAAGGGGGCGTAACTGGGGGAACCGCGGGGCGGATGCAGGGGGAAACGCCCGGGGCGATGTCCACTGCCCGGCCCCTTCAAGCTAAGAGGGTAAGAACCCTTCTAGGCAGAGCCTCGGTAGGGAACTTGGAAACGAAATGCGCCACTTTTCGCGTGGAAGCATTTGAGCGCACATCATACCAACGGCAACTCGCATCAGTCACGCCCGGCGCTGCGCGTACGTCGAGCCGACGTGGGCCAAAAGAGTGAGTCGGTTGAGTCTCAACATCTGCACGGTATGGTATAAAATCACGCACCGAACGCGTCCGATGACGGTCTCGAAACGGTCTCAAACGTGTTCAAACGGTCTCAAACTGGCCCGAAACCATCGGCGCCGAGCACATCTGCGAGTCTCACACGGTCTCAAAGTGTAACGAAACCCTCGGCGCCGAACGCAGTCGCGCGTCTCAAGGTTTTCAAACCGCCACCAAACCCTCGACGCCGAGCACATCCGCGAGTCTACGAGCGAGCTCTTGAACAACTTCCAGTGCGAGGGAGAGGGGGGAAGTCAAACTAGGTGCGCTCGCGTCATAGCTGACGTCATACCTCTCCCTACCATCCCTTGCACTGGCGCTGCTGTTTCTCTATCCGCGGACGCGTGTCGCAGCGGAACTGCGATTCCGACAAGGGCCGCGTCTGGCAGGACCATAGGGTCGAATGTACGTGTGGTGGTGGCGTGCGTGGTGGTGGTGGTGGTGGCGGCTGCGTGTGTATGCGTGTGTGCGCGCGTGCGTAGTGGTTGGTGGTGCGCGTGCGCGCGTGCGTGGTGGCGTGTGTGCGCGTACATAAGGCGACACACTGCAATGCGACCACGCGCGATGCAACGCAAGGCCATGCACAGCAATGGAGCCGAAACGGCCGTACGCATTGGACTAAATCTGGACATCGCGCTTTCGCGCAAGGCATTCAGTACCACTGCAAACCTAATGGCGACGCCGCAAAGAAAGCGGTCCCCGCGCGAGCGCGAAATCCATTTCCAACAATTTCTTCTCGGACTGTAGTTCCCGACCCTCCGAGCCCCTCTGCGGCCTACGACCCGCGACTGACTGTCTTGGACCACTTGGCTCCCGCGGACTGAACAAACATTGCGCCCCCCCCCTTCGCGGGGTTTCTTCCCTCCCCCTCCCCTGGCTAAGCTTCCTCCAGGACCTTCATTTCCCATTCCCTGCCCCCATGACTTTTTATTCATGTGTCTCGCACTGTCTGTTGTCCAGACACGCCGACGGTCCCTGAGGGGCCAAGGTGTTGGCCCTCCTCCCTCCTCCTCCCTCCCTCCCTCCCTCCCTCCCACCCTCCCACCCTCCACCCCTCCCACCAGCCCACCCTGCCACCCTCCCTCCCTCCCTCCCTCCTCCTCCTCCTCCTCATCACTCTCTCC